>OX424575.1:90048736-90472779 GCA_949152435.1 Gastracanthus pulcherrimus
TAATACAATGTGTGCAAGCTCATGTTTATAATTACATTAAAAAGACTCTTTTCACCCAGCGTTGACTTGATATCTGAATAAAACATGAGAATATTATAAGGTTGTATCGAAGAAATTTTTTTATAATTTATTTTAAGTGAATTTTCATAATCAAATAGGGCTACGTAATGTTTTAGGTAAAATTGCAAAAGATTACTTCAAGTAGTTTAAAAGAAAATGGAGTCAATCAAACTTTCAAGTTACCCATACACAAACATTTATTTATTTGAAAGTAACACATAATATACTCATGTTCTATCCAGATATAAAGTTAACGCTGGCTCAGAAGAGTCATTTTAATGAAATTATAAAACTATAATTAATCAAATGTTTGCAAGCTCAAGTTTATAATTACATTAAAAAGACTCTTTTCACTCAGCGTTGACTTGATATCTGAATAAAACATGGGAATATTATAAGGTTCTTCGAAGGAATTTTTTTAAAATTTATTTTAAGTGAATTTTCATAATCAAATAAGGCTACGTAATGGTTTAGGTAAAATTGCAAAAGATTACTCCAAGTAGTTTAAAAGAAAATGGAGTCAATGAAACTTTCAAGTTACCCATACACAAACATTTAATTATTTGAAAGTAACACATAACTTTCTAAAAAGTAAAATCTTGGCAAGTATAAGTTTCGTTATTACCCACAATATAAATTAAAAGAAATACGCTACAATTAAAATAGTAAACATAAACTAATATTCTATTTTTAAAATATTTCTATTTTTTCGAGAATAGTAAGAATAAATTTCCGTCTCTGGAAAAGTTGTGAAATCTATAAAAAATACCTTTCTAAAAAGTAAAATCTTGGCAAGTATAAGTTTCATTATTACCCACAATATAAATTAAAAGAAATATATTATTACCAAAATTAGACGTTCAATTATGAATTTTATTCATAAACTCAAATTAAAATAGTAAAATTAAACTAATATTATATTTAAAAAATAATATAGTTCAAAATATTTCCATTTTTTACTAATTCTTATAATCTCAAATGAACGCTAAAGAAATTAATGAATTCGATTAATATATGGCAAGTATTGTATTTTTATTTGTATATCAATTTCCTTCTTTTATTAATTAGTATGAAGTATACAACCTATTTAAAAAATATTATAGTTTAAAATATTTCTATTTTTTACTAATTCAGATAATCTGAAATAAACACTAAAGAAATTAATTAAATCGATTAATAAATTGGCAAGTATTATATTTTTATTTGTAAATCAATGTCATTTTTTTATGAATTAGTATGAAGTATAAAAATTAATAATACCTTTCAAATTTAATATTGTAAGACATTAAATTTGACATAAATACATGTTGATAAGAAATAGGTCAATAAGTCGAACCTCAAACACTGATCTATAATACTCTCGCTACATTACACTCTCGTTATATGTAGTGCTCATATGGCAATTCATGTCTATTATAGGTAAGCTAACTGATACTTTTTGAAAACAACTCAATATAATATTACGGACAAACAGTCACGTCACAACAAGCACAACAAACAATCACGCTAATAAATACATTCACACCTAACTAACACTAAACATATTTAATAAATAAATAAATAAATTAATAAATAAATACGTCGAATAAATAAATAAACCAGATAAATAATTAAATTAAATAAATAAATAAATAAATTTAAATAAATAAATAAATAAATTTAAATAAATAAATAAATTAAATAAATAAATAAATAAGTTTAAATAAATAAATAAATGAAATAAATAAATAATTCAAATAAATAAAAAGCTTAAATAAATGTTCGACTCATCTCTGTACATACTCTTCACCATGTAATTGCTTAAGGTGCCTGCTAAACGCCGTTTTAAATTTACAAAAAGATGGCAGTCACCTCACACTGCTCGGGAGCGAATTCCAGAGGTGCGCACCTTGAACTCTGAATGAGAAAAGGCCCTTATCGGTGCGCGACCCCGGAACCGAGAACTCTTTCATACCACCCCTACTTGAAGTCCTGACCTGGTTTTTTTCAAAGAGGGCAGTAAGATACGGTGGCTGCGGCATGACAACCGCTTTGTAAAGCAGCAGCCCCATAAAATACTCCCTCCTCACCTTCAGATCCAACCAGTCCAGTTTTTTCCTGTAGGCGGTGATATGCTCATCCCGCCTAACACCACATATGTATCTCACACATGCATTCTGTAGACGTTGTAGTCGTGTCTGGAGCTCCCCTGACACATCAAGAAGAACCACTGAGCAATAGTCTAAGTGAGGTAGTACCAGTGCACATGCCAGCTGCTTCCTCAGTATCTCTGTGGTGCTTGAACGGAAAAGTTTTAAGCTATACAGAGCCCTATTTACCTTTCTACTGACCGCATTCAGTTGCGGCTTCCATGTCAACCCTCCGTCCATCACCACGCCGAGGTTGATGACTGTATCGACAAAGAGAACGTGTACGCCGGTCTGTATCTCAATGCCTTGCAAGTCAAGGTTCTGAACCTGTTTGATGTTGTGATCAGATCCAAAAATGATCGCCTTTGTCTTGCCGACATTGAGGCGCAGGCCAGCTGACGTTGCCCAGTTCGACACTGCTTGTGCTACAGCCGACATGCGACCGATACCATCACGAAGACCCTTCAGGGTCACTTGTGTGTAGGTTTGCAAGTCGTCAGCGTAAAGTATGTGTTCGACACCATCTAAGTCGAGTGCGTCTTGTAAGTCGTTTATGTACAGGCTGAAAAGCAGGGGTCCCAGGACTGAGCCCTGTGGAACGCCAAGATTGGTGGTTAGCCAACCTGAATCCCCGTTTGTGATTGTGACGACTTTCTGTCGTCTCCCCATGATATATGACTTAAGCCACAGGAGAACACTCCTGGAGAATCCCATGCGCATCAGCTTACGCAGCAGTTTAGTGTGTGAGATGGTGTCGAATGCTTTGCTAAAATCAAACATTAACAAAATAGTCAATAGAGAACAAAGAGGAAGAAGTCAAAAATCTTTATTATGAAACTTTAGAGCAATTAATCGACCAATTCGCATCTTACGACACCAAAATAGTATAGGGGGATTTCAATGCTAAAATAGGGAGAGAGGAAATGTTAAGGCCCACCATAGGCAAAGAAAGTCTGCACGAAACCAGCAACGATAACGGTATTATGGTCATAAATTTCGCGGCCGCAAAAGATCTTATAGTCAAGACCACGTGCTTCAAGCACAAGGATTTACACAAGGCAACGTGGACTTCGCCGGATGGGGCCACGCACAATCAAATCGATCATTTTCTTATTGATAAGATGCGCCACACGAATGTACTCGACGTAAGGACCTATATGGGGGCGGATTGCGACTCAGATCATTATCTAGTAGTGGCCAAATTAAGAGCCAGATTAGTAGTCGGTCAAAATAGTAAGCGAGCGAACAAAGTAGAAACCTTTGATATTGGAAAACTACGAAGCGGGGTAGAGCGAATCAAGTACCAAGTAGAAGTTAGCAACCGATTTCAGGCGCTCGAGGAAACGGATGAACAGACAGGAGTAGATGACGATCCGAACAGGTTGTGGGGGGCTATCGAAAAAACTGTAAAAGGGGCCGCGAACAAAGTACTGGGTAAGAAAAAAAGGCCGAAGAGCAAACCATGGTTTGACGAAGAGTGCCAACTCTGGTTTGAAAGGCGCAAGAAGGCTAAATTAGATAGTGTACACATTGAAAGCGGTAGGGCGGTAGAAGAATACCATGAAATAAGAAAGCAAGTGCGTGTGATTTACAGAAACAAGAAGCGCGAGTATCAGAAAAATGAAATTAGAAAAATAGAAACTAATAGTAGGGAAAATAACCCGCGCGAGATGTACAAAGGAATAAACGCTATTAGGAAGGGTTTTCAGAGTAGATCGCAGTTAATGAAAGATAAGGACGGAAACCTCGTGACAAACGAAAATGAACTATTGAAAGTATGGAAAGATTATTTCGATAAGTTATTAAATGTGCCTGAAAACTCCGAGGAAATGGGAGACGAAATCCACACTGCTGAACTCCATATGGACGAAACGACCTACAAAGAAGTAGAGGCCGCGATCAAAAAGCTAAAAAACAATAAGGCCGCAGGAAACGATTCTATACCAGCTGAACTACTTAAATATGGAAGCACCGCGCTTACGTCTAAAATTTTTTATTTAGTATGTGATATTTTGAGAAATGAAACAATACCAGAAAATTGGAAAGAATCCATCATCATACCGATCTTTAAAACGGGAGATAAAACAGACTGCAATACCTACCAGGGAATCTCACTTTTAGCTACCTGCTACAAAGTTCTATCAAACGTAATACAGGCCAGACTCACACCATTCGCGGAAGATATAATAGGAGATTATCAGTGTGGATTCCGGCGCAACAGGTCAACGAGCGATCAAATGTTTACCATAAGACAATTATTAGATAAAAAGTGGGAATATTGCGAAATTATACACCAGCTAATTATGGACTTTAAGAAAGCGTACCACTCTATCAAACGAAGCAAAATGTATGAAATCCTAGTGCTCCTTGGCGTACCAAAAAAACTCGTAAAATGAATTCAAATATGTCTGAACGGAAGCACTGGAAAGGTCCGAGTAGGCGGTAATGTATCCGAATCGTTCATGATACGCGACGGTTTGAAGCAAGGTGACGGGCTTTCAACGGTACTCTTTAACTTGACGCTAGAGCATGTTGTTAGAAAAATGCAGGCTAGCGAGCTAGGCTCAACACTCAACGGAACAACGAAGATTTTAGGCATTTTATGCGGATGACTTAGATATAGTGGGAGATAATGGTGAAACGGTGGCGAGAAATGCGGAATTCCTTATAAATGCGGCTAAAGACACGGGGTTAGAAGTGAGCGAATCGAAAACGAAATATATGATCGTACAGCAGCGCGCATAATGAAAGGAAAACCGAAAGCAACGCGACCTCTTAGTAGACCTAGACGCAGATGGGAGGATAACGGAAAATCGGACGTAACTGAAATTGGGCGGGAAGGCGCGAAATGGATGGGGTTGGCACAAAATAGGGAAACGTGGAAGGCTTGCGTAGATGAGGCGATGAACTTTCGAGTTCGAAATGCCACTTAAAAAAAAATATATATACACCTTTGGTCACCATCGTCGATGGTTAACGGTTTTTTTAACGTATCAACATGTTTTATGCCAGTCGAAATACACCAGTCTTAAAAAATGTCTGTATGTATGTAATGAAATATATATGGGACGTTTCACGTCAACCGGATCACCAGTGCACCCAAAATTTGGGTTAACCTATCAAAACGTTTGAGGTCTCAAAAGGTTCGTCTGATCAAGAGCTTTAAAAAAAATGCTGGCGTTTTTTAAAATCCAATATGGCGCATCAAATATGGCGCCTGAAAGCCACATTTTCATAGCACATTTAACAAAAACAATAGTAAAAATGTTCTAATTTATAAAATATACCTCCCGAAAGCATGTGAAACGTATGCTCCGACTTATAATTGAGAATGCTTATAGAATTCCGAATGTTCAAATTGTGGATCCAAAATGGCGGACAATATACCACCACCAAACCATTTTACCGCAAAAGATGATTTCAGATTAGTTGAAAGTATCAACATAGGGGTTTTCGGAGATACTGAATCTTATTTTAACATTAGAATTCCGAAATTCAAAATGGCGGATCCAAAATGGCGGACATTATACCACTACCAAACCCATTTTACCGCATAAATGATTTCAGATTAGTTGAAAGTATCAACATAGGGGTTTTCGGAGATACTGAATCTTATTTTAACATTAGAATTCCGAAATTCAAAATGGCGGATCCAAAATGGCGGACATTATACCACCACCAAACCTATGTTACCGCAACAAATAATTTTGGATCAGTTGAGAGTATCGATATTGGGGTTTCTGAGGTAAATGGTATTAAGCGTATCATCGGAATCAGTATTTGTGCTCAGAAATCTTATATTTGTCCGGTCTATTAGATTCAGAATCATCTGTCTGCGGTTTTTGTCCGTACATTTTTCTATTGTTCCGTGTATATATGCCTGCGTGGATGAAAGAAAAAATAGAATTTAGCCAATTGAATCAATATTTCATGACATTTTGAGCAGTCTTTATTATTCTGGCTCCTCGTTCGTGGTGCTTTTACTGGTGATAAATGGCTTTCGACGATATCATAAATTACTTTGTTTCTAGGTTCATTGGCATTTGAGTAAAGCATGACTTTCAATGTTTCATTATTTTCTGGGATAAATCCATGCGCCGTCTGTATATTTGTGACAGGCGGACAGCTTTTGAATCTCTTTGTTAAGAATTTATGAGTTTGTTCGTGATCTTTTTTGGTGTACAAGAAAAACTTTATATTAAATGATCCCCTAGTAGCCCATGAATAAAGAGCTTTAACATCTAAAATCGCTTCATTGTTTGTAGCTTGTAAGCTTGCTCTTGTAGCTTCTCTCTTCACTATCGCTCCAACTCCATCGTAACTACCTTTTCCGTGTGCTGTTGCAAAATAGTGCCATTCAGCATCAACGCCAAAATCTCTCTTATGGCTCATTAAACTGCTCATTTGATAACGATTTTTAAAATGCTGTTTAGCACCATCCGTAGCATATATAACCTTTTTTACTCTAGGACAAACCTTGCGAATTTCAGGTATAAGCTTTTGCTGCATTATGTATACTGCAGTGGCATCATGAGTTGTGCAGTCAGACATAGCTACAGTACTAAAATGCTTTAGCTTACCTTCAGATTTATAATAAACAACCGCAGGAAATATCGTACTCTGATCATTATTGAAATGAAATGCCTGTGCAGCATCTTGGGCCATAAAAGGATAGTTTTCAGAAAAATCCAATTGAGCAAGAACCTCTTCATCTCAAAGGTTATTTTTCTTTTCAGAAATGAACTTTGATTGTTCCATAGCAATAAAGTGATGAGGTATCAACTTTTCTAGTCTAGAACGTAAAGTTTCAATAAATTCTTGCGATGTTAGGCATTGTTTTATCAAAGTGCATCTATCGGTTGATTGCCACGTGCTGAAGATGACTTGATCAATATCGTGCTCATCCATGATGTTCTCAACGTAATTAGAGAACTTTTGAATGTCTGGACAAAATTTGCATTCATTCAAATAACAACATGGTTTGGGATCCTCACATAGAACAAAATTCAAACAATCTTTATAATTCTTGAGAACATTGTTTGAGATTTTTTCGATATTCACTGCGTCAAGCATTGCCTTAAAATTTTGTTGTATCGTACATACACATACGTTGTGTGTACCAGGAGATCCTACAAAGACACAACATTTTGGTCTTAGCTCCGCAAACTTAGTTAGCCCGATCGGATTTTCAGGAAACTGCTCTATAAATTGACTATGAATGTTCTTAATATCAGTAATTAATAATCTTTTCTGCACTTTTCTTTTTTTACCATCTACATAAATACTGACGGTATCTTTTTTATTTGGCATAATTCTGCTATTAAGATCATCTTCGTAAAAATCTTTAACTTTCTGAGTAGTTTCAGTAGGTAAAGTTTTTTCACTTCTTGCAACAGGAGAAGACAAAACTCCATCTAATTCTCTTAACTTTTTGGCTTCATGAGCCATTCTGTAGGACACACCAAATTGGTCCATAATTTTACGTATAGCCCAGTGTTCGGGCAAAATAGTAAGAATACTCACACGTAATGGATCGTTCTCCGTCAGAGATTGAATTTTGTTTTTGAGACCAGTTGAAATATCTGTAAGATGATCTTGCCTAAGTGCATCGGGGTTTGAAACAGAAGGTGAGTCAATATCTGATTCAAAATCAGCACTAATACTGACGTTTGGTGACGACAAATCATGTAGTTCGTCAAAAGATTTTCTACATGAATCATAAATCACTGAAAAGTTCGGATAATCAGGATAGACATCTCGAATTGCTTTGGAGATCTTCCTAAGAGATTTGCTGTGTCCTTTTGTAATATTAAATGGATTTACGCATCTATCGGCACGGTATATCTTCGCAGGGGAAGACATTGTTGTGGGATCTGAAAGTGCACAACCAAAACAAAAGAAATGTGGACTCTTGGCGAAAAAGTCGCTGATGAAGGAAGCCGCTGATTGACTTGCTCAACAACTATCCTAAAAAGGACTGTTGGAGAAAAAGTCGCCAATAAAGAAAGCCGCTGATAAACTCGCTCACCAACTATCCTGAAAAGGACTGTTGAAGAAGAAGTCGCTGATGAAGAAAGCCGCTGAATGACTTGCTCACCAACTATCCTGAAAAGGACTGTTGGAGAAGAAGTCGCTGATGAAGAAAGCCGCTGAATGACTTGCTCACCAGCTATCCCAAAAAGGACTGTTGCAGAAGAAGTCGCTGTTGCAGAAAGCCGCTGATCGACTTGCTCACTTACTATCCTGAAAAGGACTGTTAGAGAAAAAGTCGCCAATGAAGAAAGCCGCTGATAAACTCGCTCACCAACTATCCTGAAAAGGACTGTTGGAGAAGAAGTCGCTGATGAAGAAAGCCGCTGATCGACTTGCTCACTTACTATCCTGAAAAGGACTGTTAGAGAAAAAGTCGCTAATGAAGAAAGCCGCTGATAAACTCGCTCACCAACTATCCTGAAAAGGACTGTTGGAGAAGAAGTCGCTGATGAAGAAAGCCGCTGAATGACTTGCTCACCAACTATCCCAAAAAGGACTGGTGCAGAAGAAGTCGCTGATGAAGAAAGCCGCTGATTGACTTGCTCACCAACTGTGTAAACGGGTATTAAGCCTACACATATCGCTTTCTTCTCGTTTATAGAGTTTTAAATTGCCTGTCTGAGGTTCAAAATATTGACAATGGGTTAGGTGAGAGGTAAGGTCCGCCATATTGTATCTGCTATTGTATATTTTAGATTCTCGATGTTAAAATAAGATCCAGAGTCTTTGAAAAACCTTATATCGCTACATTAAACTGATCTTGAATCATTTGTTGCGGTATAATTCGGTAAGAGGGGGCAATGTCAGCCATATTGGATCTGCTATTTAAAATTTTTAAATTTTGATGTCAAATTGAGATTCAGTGGCCCTAAAAACCCGTATATTGGTACTTTAAACTGGTCTTAAATCATTTTTTGCAGTAAAATGGGTTTGGTGGTGGTAAAATGTCCGCCATTTTGGATCCGCCATTTTGAATTTCGGAATTCTAATGTTAAAATAAGATTCAGTATCTCCGAAAACCCCTATGTTGATACTTTCAACTAATCTGAAATCATTTTTTGCGGTAAAATGGGTTTGGTGGTGGTATAATGTTCGCCATTTTGAATCCGCCATTTTGAATTTCGGAATTCTAATGTTAAAATAAGATTCAATATCTCCGAAAACCCCTATGTTGATACTTTCAACTAATCTGAAATCATTTTTTGCGGTAAAATGGTTTGGTGGTGGTATATTGTCCGCCATTTTGGATCCATAATTTGAAAATTCGGAATTCTATAAGCATTCTCAATTATAAGTCGGAGCTTACGTTTTACATGCTTTCGGGAGGTACATTTTATAAATTAGAACATTTTTACTATTGTTTTTGTTAAATGTGCTATGAAAATGTGGCTTTCAGGCGCCATATTTGATGCGCCATATTGGATTTTAAAAAACGCCAGCATTTTTTTTAAAGCTTTTGACCAGACGAACATTTTGAGACCTCAAACGATTTGATAGGTTAACCCAAATTTTGGGTGCACTGATGATCCGGTTGACGTGAAACGTCCCATATATATATATATAGGTTAGACTCCATTCGAGTATCATATAATTTTGCATTTTCTAAATTATATTTTACAGCCAAAGATTCTATGTATTTGGTATGACTTAAAGTCATTTTATCTCTATTTTCATTATAATCTATATCAATACCAATATATATATATATATATATATATATATATATATATATATATATATATATATATATATATATATATATATATATATATATATGGGACGTTTCACGTCAACCGGATCATCAGTGCACCCAAAATTTGGGTTAACCTATCAAAACGTTTGAGGTCTCAAAATGTTCGTCTGGTCAAAAGCTTTAAAAAAAATGCTGGCGTTTTTTAAAATCCAATATGGCGCATCAAATATGACGCCTGAAAGCCACATTTTCATAGCACATTTAACAAAAACAATAGTAAAAATGTTCTAATTTATAAAATGTACCTCCCGAAAGCATGTAAAACGTAAGCTCCGACTTATAATTGAGAATGCTTATAGAATTCCGAATTTTCAAATTATGGATCCAAAATGGCGGACAATATACCACCACCAAACCATTTTACCGCAAAAAATGATTTCAGATTAGTTGAAAGTATCAACATAGGGGTTTTCGGAGATATTGAATCTTATTTTAACATTAGAATTCCGAAATTCAAAATGGCGGATTCAAAATGGCGAACATTATACCACCACCAAACCCATTTTACCGCAAAAAATGATTTCAGATTAGTTGAAAGTATCAACATAGGGGTTTTCGGAGATACTAAATCTTATTTTAACATTAGAATTCCGAAATTCAAAATGGCGGATCCAAAATGGCGGACATTTTACCACCACCAAACCCATTTTACTGCAAAAAATGATTTAAGACCAGTTTAAAGTACCAATATACGGGTTTTTAGGGCCACTGAATCTCAATTTGACATCAAAATTTAAAAATTTTAAATAGCAGATCCAATATGGCTGACATTGCCCCCTCTTACCGAATTATACCGCAACAAATGATTCAAGATCAGTTTAATGTAGCGATATAAGGTTTTTCAAAGACTCTGGATCTTATTTTAACATCGAGAATCTAAAATATACAATAGCAGATACAATATGGCGGACCTTACCTCTCACCTAACCCATTGTCAATATTTTGAACCTCAGACAGGCAATTTAAAACTCTATAAACGAGAAGAAAGCGATATGTGTAGGCTTAATACCCGTTTACACAGTTGGTGAGCAAGTCAATCAGCGGCTTTCTTCATCAGCGACTTCTTCTGCACCAGTCCTTTTTGGGATAGTTGGTGAGCAAGTCATTCAGCGGCTTTCTTCATCAGCGACTTCTTCTCCAACAGTCCTTTTCAGGATAGTTGGTGAGCGAGTTTATCAGCGGCTTTCTTCATTAGCGACTTTTTCTCTAACAGTCCTTTTCAGGATAGTAAGTGAGCAAGTCGATCAGCGGCTTTCTTCATCAGCGACTTCTTCTCCAACAGTCCTTTTCAGGATAGTTGGTGAGCGAGTTTATCAGCGGCTTTCTTCATTGGCGACTTTTTCTCTAACAGTCCTTTTCAGGATAGTAAGTGAGCAAGTCGATCAGCGGCTTTCTGCAACAGCGACTTCTTCTGCAACAGTCCTTTTTGGGATAGCTGGTGAGCAAGTCATTCAGCGGCTTTCTTCATCAGCGACTTCTTCTCCAACAGTCCTTTTCAGGATAGTTGGTGAGCAAGTCATTCAGCGGCTTTCTTCATCAGCGACTTCTTCTTCAACAGTCCTTTTCAGGATAGTTGGTGAGCGAGTTTATCAGCGGCTTTCTTTATTGGCGACTTTTTCTCCAACAGTCCTTTTTAGGATAGTTGTTGAGCAAGTCAATCAGCGGCTTCCTTCATCAGCGACTTTTTCGCCAAGAGTCCACATTTCTTTTGTTTTGGTTGTGCACTTTCAGATCCCACAACAATGTCTTCCCCTGCGAAGATATACCGTGCCGATAGATGCGTAAATCCATTTAATATTACAAAAGGACACAGCAAATCTCTTAGGAAGATCTCCAAAGCAATTCGAGATGTCTATCCTGATTATCCGAACTTTTCAGTGATTTATGATTCATGTAGAAAATCTTTTGACGAACTACATGATTTGTCGTCACCAAACGTCAGTATTAGTGCTGATTTTGAATCAGATATTGACTCAAACCCCGATGCACTTAGGCAAGATCATCTTACAGATATTTTAACTGGTCTCAAAAACAAAATTCAATCTCTGACGGAGAACGATCCATTACGTGTGAGTATTCTTACTATTTTGCCCGAACACTGGGCTATACGTAAAATTATGGACCAATTTGGTGTGTCCTACAGAATGGCTCATGAAGCCAAAAAGTTAAGAGAATTAGATGGAGTTTTGTCTTCTCCTGTTGCAAGAAGTGAAAAAACTTTACCTACTGAAACTACTCAGAAAGTTAAAGATTTTTACGAAGATGATCTTAATAGCAGAATTATGCCAAATAAAAAAGATACCGTCAGTATTTATGTAGATGGTAAAAAAAGAAAAGTGCAGAAAAGATTATTAATTACTGATATTAAGAACATTCATAGTCAATTTATAGAGCAGTTTCCTGAAAATCCGATCGGGCTAACTAAGTTTGCGGAGCTAAGACCAAAATGTTGTGTCTTTGTAGGATCTCCTGGTACACACAACGTATGTGTATGTACGATACAACAAAATTTTAAGGCAATGCTTGACGCAGTGAATATCGAAAAAATCTCAAACAATGTTCTCAAGAATTATAAAGATTGTTTGAATTTTGTTCTATGTGAGGATCCCAAACCATGTTGTTATTTGAATGAATGCAAATTTTGTCCAGACATTCAAAAGTTCTCTAATTACGTTGAGAACATCATGGATGAGCACGATATTGATCAAGTCATCTTCAGCACGTGGCAATCAACCGATAGATGCACTTTGATAAAACAATGCCTAACATCGCAAGAATTTATTGAAACTTTACGTTCTAGACTAGAAAAGTTGATACCTCATCACTTTATTGCTATGGAACAATCAAAGTTCATTTCTGAAAAGAAAAATAACCTTTGAGATGAAGAGGTTCTTGCTCAATTGGATTTTTCTGAAAACTATCCTTTTATGGCCCAAGATGCTGCACAGGCATTTCATTTCAATAATGATCAGAGTACGATATTTCCTGCGGTTGTTTATTATAAATCTGAAGGTAAGCTAAAGCATTTTAGTACTGTAGCTATGTCTGACTGCACAACTCATGATGCCACTGCAGTATACATAATGCAGCAAAAGCTTATACCTGAAATTCGCAAGGTTTGTCCTAGAGTAAAAAAGGTTATATATGCTACGGATGGTGCTAAACAGCATTTTAAAAATCGTTATCAAATGAGCAGTTTAATGAGCCATAAGAGAGATTTTGGCGTTGATGCTGAATGGCACTATTTTGCAACAGCACACGGAAAAGGTAGTTACGATGGAGTTGGAGCGATAGTGAAGAGAGAAGCTACAAGAGCAAGCTTACAAGCTACAAACAATGAAGCGATTTTAGATGTTAAAGCTCTTTATTCATGGGCTACTAGGGGATCATTTAATATAAAGTTTTTCTTGTACACCAAAAAAGATCACGAACAAACTCATAAATTCTTAACAAAGAGATTCAAAAGCTGTCCGCCTGTCACAAATATACAGACGGCGCATGGATTTATCCCAGAAAATAATGAAACATTGAAAGTCATGCTTTACTCAAATGCCAATGAACCTAGAAACAAAGTAATTTATGATATCGTCGAAAGCCATTTATCACCAGTAAAAGCACCACGAACGAGGAGCCAGAATAATAAAGACTGCTCAAAATGTCATGAAATATTGATTCAATTGGCTAAATTCTATTTTTTCTTTCATCCACGCAGGCATATATACACGGAACAATAGAAAAATGTACGGACAAAAACCGCAGACAGATGATTCTGAATCTAATAGACCGGACAAATATAAGATTTCTGAGCACAAATACTGATTCCGATGATATAATGTCCGCCATTTTGGATCCGCCATTTTGAATTTCGGAATTCTAATGTTAAAATAAGATTCAGTATCTCCGAAAACCCCTATGTTGATACTTTCAACTAATCTGAAATCATCTTTTGCGGTAAAATGGTTTGGTGGTGGTATATTGTCCGCCATTTTGGATCCACAATTTGAACATTCGGAATTCTATAAGCATTCTCAATTATAAGTCGGAGCATACGTTTCACATGCTTTCGGGAGGTATATTTTATAAATTAGAACATTTTTACTATTGTTTTTGTTAAATGTGCTATGAAAATGTGGCTTTCAGGCGCCATATTTGATGCGCCATATTGGATTTTAAAAAACGCCAGCATTTTTTTTAAAGCTCTTGATCAGACGAACATTTTGAGACCTCAAACGTTTTGATAGGTTAACTCAAATTTTGGTTGCACTGATGATCCGGTTGACGTGAAACGTCCCATATATATTTCATTACATACGAGGGTAGTTCAATAAGTCTTTAGAATGACCAACAGATGGCGCGCGAATCGCTCCAAATCATCTGTTTTCAGTCAGCACCACTCCCGACTAGATATATGGTGCAGTCACAGTCCACATCTTCTGAGTTTACGTGTTTTTATAACCAATTGAAAAAAAAAATTGCTTGTTAAGAAAAATGGAAAAAAACGAGTTCAGAGCGGTAATTAAACATTTTCATTTAAAGGGTTTAACTCCATATGAGATAAAAAATGAATTGGACTCAGTTCATGGCACATCTGCCCCTGCCTTAGCAACGGTTTATAACTGGGTAAATGAATTTAAGCGTGGTCGTACATCAATAAGTGACGAACCACGTTCAGGAAGGCCCGTAGAAGCAACTACTCCCGAAATCATCAATAAAATCCACGATATGGTGTTGAAGGATAGAAGATTAAAAGTGCGTGAGTTAGCTGAGGCCACAAGGATATCTATAGGTGCAGTTGTTTCAATTCTACATGAAAAATTAGGCATGAAAAAGCTATCGGCAAGATGGGTGCCGCGTTTGCTCTCAGCTGAGAATAAACGCAATAGAGTGGTCGCCTCTGAGGCTCTTTTGGCGCGCATAAGTCGGAATCCTGAGGAATTTTTTCGTCGATTTGTGACTGTGGATGAAACATGGATACACCACTACACTCCTGAGACAAAGGAACAATCCAAACAGTGGATTTCCACAGGCGAACCAGCTCCAAAGAAGGCAAAGACCGTAAAGTCAGCTGGTAAGGTTATGGCTACAGTTTTTTGGGATGCACGTGGAATTATACTTATTGACTACTTGGAAAAGGGTAAAACAATTACTGGTGAGTATTATGCATCATTATTAGAGCAGCTGAAAGAAGAAATTAAAAAAAAACGACCACATTTGGCGAGAAAAAAAATTCTCTTTCATCACGACAACGCCCGAGTTTACACATGCTTCGTTTCAATGGCTAAAATTGAAGAACTAAAAATCGAATTGGTCGAACACCCACCGTATTCACCAGATTTATCCCCCAGTGAGTTTTTCTTATTTCCAAACTTGAAAAAATGGCTCGTTGGACAGAGATTTACGGACAACGAAGACGTCATTGCCTCTGTAAGTGCTTATTTTGAGGAACTTCCGAAAACGCACTTTTCTGAAGGATTAAAAAAACTTAAAAAGCGATTGACCAAGTGTATAAAGCTCCAAGGAGATTATGTTGAAAAATAAAAAAAAATTTACCCAAAAAAAATTGTTTTTATACTTTATTCTAAAGACTTATTGAACTACCCTCGTACATACAGACATTTTTTAAGACTGGTGTATTTCGACTGGCATAAAACATGTTGATACGTTAAAAAAACCGTTAACCATCGACGATGGTGACCAAAGGTGTATATATATTTTTTTTTAAGTGGCATTTCGAACTCGAAAGTTCATCGCCTCATCTACGCAAGCCTTCCACGTTTCCCTATTTTGTGCCAACCCCATCCATTTCGCGCCTTCCCGCCCAATTTCAGTTACGTCCGATTTTTCGTTATCCTCCCATCTGCGTCTAGGTCTACTAAGAGGTCGCGTTGCTTTCGGTTTTCCTTTCATTATGCGCGCTGCTGTACGATCATATATTTCGTTTTCGATTCGCTCACTTCTAACCCCGTGTCTTTAGCCGCATTTATAAGGAATTCCGCATTTCTCGCCACCGTTTCACCATTATCTCCCACTATATCTAAGTCATCCGCATAAAATGCCTAAAATCTTCGTTGTTCCGTTGAGTGTTGCGCCTAGCTCGCTAGCCTGCATTTTTCTAACAACATGCTCTAGCGTCAAGTTAAAGAGTACCGTTGAAAGCCCGTCACCTTGCTTCAAACCGTCGCGTATCATGAACGATTCGGATACATTACCGCCTACTCGGACCTTTCCAGTGCTTCCGTTCAGACATATTTGAATTCATTTTACGAGTTTTTTTGGTACGCCAAGGAGCACTAGGATTTCATACATTTTGCTTCGTTTGACAGAGTGGTACGCAAATTTTGGGTGCACTGATGATCCGGTTGACGTGAAACGTCCCATATATATATACGCAAAATTATATGATACTCGAATGGAGTCTAACCTATATATATATATATATATATATATACATATATATTGTTATGGTCGGGTTCGGGTAATGAGAATGACAACACGTATTTCTAGAAAAGCACACTTGAACTCGGACTCTTTATTCGCGCAACGTTCGAGCTCGGTCACAACAATATATATATATACTTTACTCCCTAGGTGCATAATGTACTATTTTTTAGCAAATGCACACACACCCATATACATATATATATATATATATATATATATATATATATATATATATATATATATATATATACATATATGAATTACACAGGCAGTGCTCGTCTACGGCAAAAGTAAAAATGAGAATTCGCCTCGTAGTTTCTAGAAGTGAGGTTATGCGACGTTTTAGTCCCTAAAATCGGGGATTAAACACAATAACTTATGCGGGAGATGGTGAAAAGTCGTATATATATATATATGTATATATATATATATATATATATATATATATATATATATATATATATATATATATATATATATATATATATATATATGTATATGGGTGTGTGTGCATTGGCTAAAAAATAGTACATTATGCACCTAGGGAGTAAAGTGGGCAACTACATACAGTGCATGCTTAGCCCACTTTACTCCCGTGGTGCATATACGACTTTTCACCATCTCCCGCATAAGTTATTGTGTTTAATCCCCGATTTTAGGGACTAAAACGTCGCATAACCTCACTTCTAGAAGCTGCGAGGCGAATTCTCATTTTTACTTTTGCCGTAGACGAGCACTGTCTGTGTAATTTGCAACACGCAGGCAGTCCAAGTCGGGTGTAAAAGTAGAAAAACGAGCCTCCGCGTCGCAGTTTCTAGGAATGAGAGAATGCGGAGTTTAGCCCCTGGCAACGGGGAGTAAACACAATGCTTTACGCGCAGTATGGTGAAAAAGTAAATTTTGTGGCCAAAAATAGATTTGTGGGAATCGTATGGTTTGTCCCATTTTTGAGGTCAATTAAGTGGCCATTTCGGTTGAGCCTAGTAAGCCTAATTAAAGTAAAATTAGAAAGTAAATAGTAACAAGACTAATAATAACCATTAATCTAGTTGAATTAATGTATAAAAATGTAATTTAAAATTAAGTATCTTTTTTTTTTTTTTTTTTTATTTTATTATTTAACGTCGCCATGTTTGTGCTTCCATGTGGTGCTAATCGACGACGGGGGTCTGCGGTGTGTTTGTAAACAAAGCACATGTAATTTTTACAGAGGTGCTTGTATCAATCGGCAGAGACTAGGATTCGAACCCGGGTTACCGGCGTGGGAATCCGACACTCTACCGACTGAGCCGCCGCAGGCCCCAAAAATTAAGTATCTTAATTATCTTAAAATGATATGTGTTGGAATGCGTGGGTGAGTAATAAAGACACTGAGGTTAATTAATAAAGTAAATATATTGAAGTAATATATATACAGTCGGCGATAGCCTAGTCGGCAATACGTGCGCTCACATCGGAGTCTTGTAGTCGAGTAGCTATAGTATAGCGTGTACATATAGTATAGGCGCGAGACATGTGGAGTACGCTCGCTCTCGCATGAGCTTGCCTGCTTGCATGCTTGTAATCGTCGCGTACCAAGAGATGGTGCGACGAGTATCAAAATGATACTTAGAGTCAAGATTGTTGTATTACAAAGTTTACATTTTCTACGAATTTGTTAAAACAATCATACCATGCCCTTGGGCGTTCCCTTAATCCATAAAGTGTCTTTTGCAATTTGCAAACTTTATTGTTTCCTGTTTCATAACCTTTCGGTTCATTAATATATACTTCAGTTTTTACATCACCATTTAAAAAGGCTGTCTCGACATCCATTTGTTCAATGAATAAATTATCTTTACAACTGTATCAATAAAATTGTCAAAGTTTGCATTTTACCTACTGGTAAATAAACATTTTCAATGTATTCTCTTTGTTGAAATCCTCTTACAACGAATCTAGCTTTATAAACATTATTATGTTTCTTTTTATAGACCCATTTTACATCAATGACTTTTTTGTCTTTTGGTCTTTCAACAACTTTCCATGTATTATTTTTCTTAAGACTATTTATTTCGGAGTCCATCGCAATTTGCCATTGTTTATACTCGCTGGAGCTCAACGCCTCCTCAAATGTATTCGGTACATTCGCATCGATGTAATTTACATAAATAAAATGAGATACAGGATTTCCATATCTATTTACAGGACTTTTCTTTCTATTCGACGTTTTTTTTACAGTCAAACATTCTTCGTTGTCCGAATCATCATTAGCAAAATCGTTCACAGAATTTTTACGAGCGTTTTTGTCATCCCTACTCGACTCGAGAGTCGAAGTAGAAGATGATTGATTAATCCTATTTGCACCAAAATCATTTTCTGATGCAACTTCATTTTCAGTAAATTCATTTATAGATTTGCTATTTTCCAAATCTCGGTCTTTTTCATCATCAAGTTTTTCTGAACAAATTATTTGAGTATTATCTTCAACTATTTGTACATGTTTAGCATTAATTACTCTACCATTGACTAAGACTCTATAGCCATTCTCAACATAACTTACTAATACGCTTAATTGCGCTTTATCATCCCATTTACTTTTTCTTAAAGCTTCCGGAACTCTAACAAAGACTTTACTTCCATAAATTTTTTAATTGTTTACATTTGGTTCTTTACCTAAAAATATTTCGTAAGGAGTTTTATTCTCCGCTGTATTTGCAATTGTACGATTTTTTAAGTACGCTACTGTTTTCGTTATTTCGGGCCAATATCGTCTGTGAATTTTGGCTTCTCGCATTAAGCATCTGCCACATCCATTGCGGGTCTATTATATTTTTCCGCTACTCCATTTAATTCATGGACGTAGGTCGAAATTCCTTTCGATTTTATAAAATCATAAATTTCACGATTCAAATATTCTCTACCATTATCGCATTGTATTTTCTTTACTTTCTTATTGAATTTATTTTCAACTAAATTAACAAATTCTTTCAAACAACTTGCAGTCTCTGATTTATTTTTTATACAAAAAATTGTAGTGCATTTACTATAATCATCAACAAATGTCAAAAAATATTTTTCTCCACCAGTTGTGTTATGTGGACCATTCAAATCAGTATGAATCAACTCTAAAATTTCAATTGATTTATATCTATTATTTGCAAAAGGTACGTTTGCCATTTTACTTTCTATGCAATTTGCACATTTTATTTCAATAGTTTCAATTTTATTTGGCAAACCTTCTAGTAATTTATTGTTAACTAGTTTGTTTAAATATTGAAAATTTACATGACCAAGTGCCATTTCTCTTTATCGGTTAATCTCAATGTATTTACATACATTTGTTTATTTTCCTTTTCAATTATACGACTTTGCATGAGATACAAATTATCTACTATGTTAGCAACAGCTAGTATTTCTCTAGACTTATTATATATTTTAGCATATTCATTTTTTACTACAATCTTACAATTTTTTGTTATTTTTGAAAACTTAATAGATTTTGCTTAATACTTTTTACATAAAAAACATATTTTAAATTGACACATTTTTCATTATAGTAATTTTTGAAGTAAGTTTCAACAGTACCTACTTTTGTTGCTTTTAACATTGTACCATCTGGTAATTTTACATCTATAGGATTTTTCAAATCTATATACTTATCAAATAATTTGTCACTGATAATAACATGATCAGTACAACCGCTATCTAGTATCCAAACAATCTCATTACAATTAACGTTATTTTCATTATATCCCGTTACATGATTTACCATACTTACTTTATTATTTCTATCCGACTCGAAAGTCGAAGTAGATGATAAATAATCAATATTCGAGTTAAACACTTGTGTTATCCACGACTCGGATGAATACTTGTTTTGTTGATCGCCTGAAGATTCTTCTTTCTGTTGGCCTGAACCTCGTTCTCGACCTCTGCCTCGGTAGGATCCACCTCTGTTGAAACCTCTGTTGTGGCCTCTCTGTTGACCTCGTTGGCCTTAATTGAATTGGGCACATCTGCCCCGGTTGCTCTGCTGTTGTGGCCTCTTACATTTATTTTTATAGTGTCCTACGTTTCCACAGTTGAAACATTTTCCTTTTGCCTGTGTTGTCTTGTTACTGACATTGCTTTTATTTGAAGACTCTGCTTTAGTCATATTCTTTTCTTTGATTTTTACTTCACGTAGTCGACGGTTCTTTTATCTTCTTGAATAACATCTATAAAGTCTCCAATATAGCTGTAGCTTGGTGGCAAAGCTCTCAGCAAATATCTCATTTTTTCTGCTTCGTCTAATTTTCCACCAGCTGATTTAAAGTCGTTTGTCGTTTTCTCAAACTCGACAAAAAATTCTTCTACCGCGTTGTAACTATTTAATTTAATTTCCTCTATTTTTCCTCTGCATATAATTTGCAGAGCTGTAGATTTAGTCGTATACATCTTATCAAATTTTTTTATCATTTCAAGAGCAGTTTTGCAATCACCAACATACTCTAATTGTTTATCAGAGATTGTACTCATTATTATTGCTTTTAAATCCATTTTCTTCCAATCTGCTTCCTCATCTTTATACGCATCAGTAATTATACCGATTGCAGGTTGGTTACATTCTTTATACTCTAACAAAGTCATTAATCTTATTCTCCAACTTTAATTTACCCCATCAAAAATGGGTATCAGAATGTCTTCTACTTTAGCTTGTTTAGCCATATTTGTATCTTCTTCTTGAACACGTATATTTTCGTATACTTGATTTTTCAATACAATAATTTTCTTGATTTCTTTCAAAAATATTTTTCTAATCGGATTTCTTATATTTTCTTTCCATGCAGTTTCTTTAGTTTCTAATTCGTGCTCTAGATTCACTTTTTGCTTAAGCCACAGAAACATGTGCTTACCTCAAAATTTACCACGTGTTCTATACTAGCACATCACCACGTTTTTCACTTGCCGACTTTAATCCGCTGACATCGCACTTAAATCTTGATTAATTTTCAAAAATCTTCTTATTGTTTAGTACCTGACGACTTTATCTTCGTTACTGAGCATATATTTTTTGACTTTGACTTTACTAGACTGATTTTGTTCACTTGAAAATTTTCGTTTTTCGACACAATTCGAATTCCATGCTTCACAAGCATATAATTTTTTAAAGAAATTTTCTCCTTTAATTTCACTGTTCATTTTTTCACTGTGCGATTCACTATTGTTAACAACAACCGTTAACTAATTTTCCACGTGGCTTTCCTAACCTCACTTTTTCTCACTTAATATTTTTTGTTTTTACTTATTATCCCTATACGACTCGAGAGTTAATATAGGAGATAATGAAAAAAAACTTACCAACCATGCTTCAGCTACCATGTTGGAATGCGTGGGTGAGTAATAAAGACACTGAGGTTAATTAATAAAGTAGATATTTTGACGTAATATATATATAGTCGGCGATAGCCTAGTCGGCAATACGTGCGCTCACATCGGAGTCGCGTAGCTATAGTATAGCGTGTACATATAGTATAGGTGCGAGACATGTGGAGTAGGCTAGCTCTCGCGTGAGCTTGCCTGCTTGCATGCTTGTAATCGTCGCGTACCAAGAGATGGCGCGATGAGTATCAAAATGATACTTAGAATCAAGATTGTTGTATTTACCTTTATATTACAACAATGTGTTTACGGAATAAGGTCCCAGTTGTAATTTCCTTTATAAGAGAATACAACGAAAAATAAATGTGAGATAATGTGAAAAAATTTCGAAATACTGTGAAAAATTTTGAAAAATTGTGCAAGTTTTATTATATAAAATATGTGTTTTTTATCAGTGTGATAAACTGTGAAAAATGTCAAATAAGTGCATATTTGTTTGTAATAGATGTTCCAAAAATATTTGTATTTTCACACTTTTCAACACTTTCTCACATTTTCAGAAAGGTTGCTGTGACGTTTGAAGTGGCCCGTATTTTGCCTAGAGATTTTTGTTTTTAATAAAAATTAATTGTTCAAATATTTCAAAAACAGTTGCAAAAAGATAAAAACTGAGTCCATTTTCTTAACTTATTCAATGTAGACAAAAGATAACGTTTGTTAAAATTCCTTATGAAATATACATAATTTTAAAGATACTACACTGTCACGCCTATCGGTGCCATAAGCAGGCCATTTTTGCATTGTGCGGTTAACGCCCAAACGTAGCGAAGGCGATAAGCACGGTGAAATAATGGACTACTTATGCCACGGATAGGTGTGACATTGTTGTGCGGATTTATGCCACGCAGTGCTACAAAAGAATGTGTTTAAATAAATAAAAGCGACAAAAAAGCGGCCAGTTCCAACGTCGCAGAAACCCTCCTGAAAGTGTCTTATAAGTATTATGATTATGAAAGTTTCCAATGTTTCTGAGAAACTTACTGAGAATGTAGTTCAATAAATAATATTAATCAACATTTTCAATTGAATGTTACAGTCCATGTATTACAAATTACACAAGGATTATATTGTTTTTGTTTTCACTTATTACGAATGTAAGCTCAACATTACAAAATGATGTAACAGGTTCTGTGCTGATAATGAATAAGATTTTGTAAGCTTACGACGCTGGAGCTAATGACTGAATTCTAAGTATTTTTGTTTTATTTGTTATTGTTTTTATAAAATATGTTCGTTCTTTAAATAAGAAAGGACATCATACAACTATAAAAAAATTATTCCCGGTCAAAAGAATTTTATTAATTTTTCATTCTATGATAATAGTTTGAAAAAAGAAATTTATGAGCCATATAAGTGTTACATATTACACAGGGAAAGAAAGGTCGTACATGTATATGGCTTATGCCGTCGAACCTGAACCTGTTAAACAAACAAATTAATTTTAAATTTCTAACCTAACATTTGTAATCAGTGATTCAAAAGTCATTTAAACACATTTCATAATAATTATTATATAAGTTAATACCCAATACGCTCATAATCACAAACACGTTAAATAAATCCGACAATTAAAGTATAAAAGTCATCTTGCATTTGGCTTCTAAATAACTGAAGTCCTGTTGAATACGATAATGTAAAATGAAATATGCTCCAGCCCATATTCCCATAATAAAAAAAGAGTTACATGAATTATTGAATTTATTTAATTACATGAATTTATGTAAAAAATTTTAACTAATTAGGTAACTATTTTGATTAATAATTTAAGACAACCCGTTTCTCTCTCGGTTTTCATATACACTTTCACTGATCTTAAGATTTTTGTACGCCTTAGTACACACGATACTGCTTTATGTCAAATCACCTCTATATAAAAGTATTATAACCATATTTTATGGATACAAAACATAATATCTTCATATTATTTCATCTTTGTAGTACGGAAATTTGATTTCATTAATTCAAATACACTTTCACTGATCTTAAGATTTTTGTACGCCTTAGTACCCACGATAATGATGAAGAAGAATCATCTCCCGACAGAGTTACATAAATCCTTAACTACCGCACTATTTTATGTCACATCACCTCGATATAAAAGTATTTTAACCATATTTTATGGATAACCAATAAAATGCAAAACATAATAACTTCATATTATTTAATCCTCGTAGTACAGAAATTTAATTTCATTAATTCAAATAGATATTTCACATATATGAAGTTAATACTAATTAAATAATAAAATTTATTATAAAAATTAATTACATTAGTACACTGAGAGAAGGATTCGGTTGAATCAAATAAATTTGGTAACTATAACCAAAGATTCATTCGAGTATAGAGAAATAAATGTTTCGTAATAGTTGAGAAATTTTATTTAAACCAACTATATTTGGTAACTATAACCAAAACAAACAAGTGTCAAAAGCATATCGGTTGTTAAGATTTGGTAATAGTTACCAAATATTTATTTCTGCCAATAAATTATTTGAATGGAATTTGAAATAAATTAATTTATTTGGGACAACCATAATCCTTTTCTCAGTGTAGGTATAGGATTTCCAACATAACCCATGGCCAAGATGTATATTCGAGGTAACAAACATTTTATTGAATTTTTTTATTAAACACATCTCTGTAGCTTCACAGAGTAACTACATAAGTACACTTATTTTGAAAATTGAATTTTTAGTGATTTTAGTATGTTGATTATGCTGGTCAAATTTTATATATTTATATATATCGGAAGCAATGAAGTCATACAAAAATTGGGCACGTTTTGCAAAAGTTCAATTGACCTTTCTAAAAACCAGCATTGTTATACACCTGATGTGATATAAAAGTGTTGGTTTAATAAGCCCTGATAAAAAAAAACTATATAAACAATAACCTTGAAAAACTTGTAGTCTCTCAACAGTCTTCAACACATCCAAAGCAGATAATGATAAATTATATCATTTGAAAGAGCATTTCTTGAGATTTCTTTTTGAGGTTTTAGACTAAGAAAACGTGGGTATTTTCTAATATAACTATCTAACGATCTAGCTACATATGAATTCCTGTACTAAACTGTCTGAACCGGTAGCTACTACTGTATATATAACAAAGGCATAGTATAGCGAAAGAGAGGTGTGTTCTCTAAGAGCCTTCCAAAACTCCGCCATTTTTATATCTCATTCATTTCCAATGACCTAAAATGGTGGATGTGTTGAAGTCTTCTAAGGAGCACCTCTATTTCCTAAACTATACATTGACTAGAGTTGTTCACGTGTAAATAAGAGAAAGGAATATAAAAAACTTGTTAATCTAGTTATAGAATTTTTGTTTTATCTGCACTGTAAAACTGGTATATAATGTAAAAATAAAATAATAATAATAAAATAATATTTAATATATATATTATTTTTATTATATTATATATTTTTATATATTTTTATATTATTATATTATATATATTTATTTTTTATTTTTACTGTTATGAATTGAAGAAAAAATTATTTTGTTATAATACATATTATATGTTAAAACCAAAATTTTTTTATGTAGTTTGTAGTTAAAGTAGTTTTAAGTTTAGATCTAAGTTTTAGTATATAATTTTAAAATATTTTCTTTTTTTGTATAGCCAGGCCTGTGTACAGATAACGTGTTTATCTCTACAGGTCTTTTACAGGTCTAAACATATTATGAATAAACATATATATATATATATATATATATATATATATATATATATATATATATATATATATATATATATATATATATGTATATACACTCTCACAATTTCAAATAAAAAATAAATAAAAAAATATTAACGAGACATAGTAAATTTGATTGTTATCAATTAATCTATTTTTTCAAAATATAATAAAAAAAAATTATAAAACATGTAAATTCGACGTTAAAAAATTCTATCCGAATTTATTTCAAGTTTTTTATATCCTCCAATAGGGTTAGAGAAAACGTGCATTTGATCCAATGATGTTCCAACATTTCAAAAAAATTTAAATAAATGCGAGCAGAATTTATTAACTTCGAGTGTATATCTGCAAAATACTTATAAGCTTTCAACACTTTTAGAATAAAATAATTAAACTTAATATAAAATAAAAATTCTTTAATAATAAAATACAAATATAAAAAATATTTATTTATTGCAGAGAAAAAAATATAAATGTGATGCCGGTAAGGTAGGGATTTTTAGTTCAGTTTGACATCCCCTTAAAGTTTTATTGCTGATTTTCACCACTCTATCTACTTTTGCAACGTGTTACGTGGCGCTACTCATCGGTTTTCTGATCCCTCGCAAGAGTACACCTTCTTAACACATAAATAAAGACGTACGGGTTTCATCATCCGGTCCTGACCGGATTAAACAACGGAAAAAGTTATAAGTAGCTAACAAAGCAGTGCAGTTAGAACAATCGAGTAAAGAAAATGATGGCTGACGGAGAAATAAGAATGAACGACGCTGAGTTAGATGTAGAGATAGCTAATTTGGCTATAAACAACGAAGGTATGTATGTAAAAATAAAAATAAATTTATGTTGGTAATTTTGATGATGTTAGATTGTTACTTTGTACACTTTGTAGGTTAAAATGCTCTCACACTTTTACCTTGTATATTGTAACTGGTGGGACAATTGTTAATAACAATTGTCCGTGGCTAATAAGCCGTCGGCCGAGCTGCTGTCGTCCATTAGCTTGCGCAGCACGCGACGCGTGCTGGCGTCCACTATTGCTCCTACCTGGAGTAAGCCAACGGCGCAACGCCGCTGAGCTTCTGCCTTGCTGCCGCTGCTCTGGCCGTCCTGTTGCAAAGTTCACTGAACCCCGGTGGATTCAGCTCCGTGCGGAGTCACCTCGACGCACGGGTTTTCGCGATCTGCAAGGAGCGCGAAAGCGCGGAAAGCTAATTGTCGCAACGCGCCAATGTAACGGCTTTTCGCGTTTGCCTAACTCGGTCGTGGAGCAGGCGGGTCGTGGGGAAAATTGACTCACGCGAGTTTAACTTTTAATAACAAAATAAATTATATTCAACAATAAATAAATTAACAATAATAGATTAACAAATGGTAATAACGAGTTTAACAATAATGGAATAACAAATAGTGACGACGAATTTAACAATGATTGATTAACAATCGCGAAGACCAAGCGACGGTGCGCGCCCAGCTCGTTCGCCGCTGGACGCGTTGCCCTCACGATGGGCCGTACGCGCGCCTGGTGTCACGGCACCTCGGTGTACTCTAGGGCGCGGTGCCCATGGTGAGCAGCCCTGTACACCGCTCGCGGTTTATATGATATCTAAACGCGCGGGCTAGCCTTTACCTTATCTAGATGTGCCTCGAGGACGATCACTCTATCTCTGTTTCTGTCTCTCTCTCTCTCTCTCTCTCTCTCTCTCTCTCTCTCTCTCTATCTCCCTCGCAGCCGACGCTAGTACGTCCTCTCGTCTCGCCCTTCTCCGCTTCGCTTCTCCTTCTCCTCCACACTACCTGGCTGCTCGTGGGATGCGCCTCCACACTCACAGCACAGTGGGGAGATATCTGCGTACGCACTCCACTCACAATGCGGCGTCGCGGCAACAGATCGCTCCGCGTGTACTCGATTTTACGCGGAAAAATGGCGGCGAGACTTAAACGGCGTTGACGCGCGCGGATGGAACTCCTGATCGATAGTGACGCGCTCGAGGCGTCAGCGCGGCCAGCGCCGCGCCCCCAGTCGCGTTCTCTTTGGGTAACTACCCTGCTGCGCGCGCACGTCGCCTATAGTGCTGACCTACGCCGGTACATGGCCCTCATTTCGTTACAACCCCCTCCCAGACGTTGCTTGCCCTCGCAACTAGCGGGCGACAAGTACCGTCTGGTAGGTTCACCCGTCCTGTGCACTTTAGGTAGTGTCTGTGATCAGATTTGCCAGGCTGTGCGCATTTGCCTGGCCTGTCTGCGTGCCGTCTTGAATATCGGCCGCTATTGTATCGTCGATGAACGGACGCCTGCGTCGGGCTCT
The DNA here is from genome assembly GCA_949152435.1 of Gastracanthus pulcherrimus. Classification (NCBI taxonomy): domain Eukaryota; kingdom Metazoa; phylum Arthropoda; class Insecta; order Hymenoptera; family Pteromalidae; genus Gastracanthus; species Gastracanthus pulcherrimus. The sequence goes on from OX424575.1 coordinate 90,076,571, forward strand.
GACATTGATGGTGTCGCCCTCTTCATCGTTTTGTTCCACGAAATCGTTGGCTGTGTAGTTGCCGAGAAACCATTTCTGCAGGCGATATGCCTGTGCGAAGTAGTTGCCCTCTGTGGACATCTTCAACTGAGAGAGTGTTTCGTTTAGCTGCTGACCACTCAGTTCCGTCAGCCACGTCTCTACAGCTGTCTCTGTTGTGCTGGACATTCTCATATGTTTCTCGCCACGCGATATTTTTCATTTCGCTTTTATTCGTAAGTGTGTGCGAGTGTATTATACACCTAAGGTCCGAGAAAAATTTCGCAATTAAATCTTTCTCGGTTTGAGCAGAGTGTGAGACTGATCTTTGTTGCGCTTTTTCGGTGCGTTCTGTTTCGCAATATCGTCTTTGTACTATTTTCTTAACTAATCACGGGTTTCTTTTTCCTATTTCGATCTATGCGAGTATTCGGGTTCGAATCTCGCTTCAAACCGGTGGGTTAAATTGATTTTCTCAACTTTCGTTTTGACTCGGTAACTTCGAGTGACCGGGTTCAAATCTCGTTTTGCAAGTTAGAAGTGTGTATGGGATTGGACGCGAAAATCTTCCAAACGAAAAATGAGTTCAGCCTTTGTTTCCCTCAATTTTTCTTTTATGATGTTTTTGGTGAAAAAAACAAAAAGAAAAAGAAAAAATAAATTTAAAACTGCTAATTTTAATTATTCTAAAAACCTTGGCAATTGGAACCGTCAAAAATTCAAACCACTGAGAATTCGAAAATCTCAGAAAAAAAATTTAAAAGGATTTGAAAACTTCAAAAACCTCGTAATATCCTCAAAAATTCAAAAATTCAAAAATTCAAAAATTTCGAAAACCTGAAAATTTAAAGCCTCAAGAATCCCAAAAGAATCCAAAACCCTAAAAAATAAAGCCAAAAAATTTTCCAAAAATTAGAAAATCCAAATGTTCATAAATTTCACAAATCCAAAAAAAACGAAAAATCTGAAAATTTAAAACTTCAAAAATTTGAATGCTTAGAAAATATATACCCTTCAAAATAAAATCTGAAAAAAAATTCAAAGTTCAAAAATTCAGAAAATATGGAAATTAAAAAAAATCGAAAAACAAATTAAAAATAAAAAAAAATGATTTTTGCAATTATTGTTTCTTAATAGTTAATAACCAATAATTTCTCTTTGAAGTTAATCTTGAAAAAGAAATTCAAAAAAAAATATTATAGAAGCGTGGCTCCTGTGCCGCGTACGTACGGCCCTGTTATCGTACACTTGCTGTTGAGCCGGCTAATCGTACTGTTTACTGCGCAGCCGCGCTACTCTACTTTTTTCCACACACACTTCTCTGCCGTGATTAGTTATTTTTGCTCTGACTCGCCTTAAATAATTATTTCGCTTTTGCTTGGCCTGATCATTAGTTATAATCGAAAACTGTTAACTAATTATTATTAAACTATTTCCGATATTTTAGTCAGAGCAAAAATAATCTTATTTAATATTTATCTATTCGCACTCTCTGCTCACCTACCTCGCACACACTTTTGTACAATTCGGTGTGCCGCTTTTTCGCTCGAATCGCGTACGCGTGCTTGCCTGCTTACACGTTCAAATAAAATTTTTTCAAGTGGTTTTAAATTAATTAATACTTCTTAAAAATGTTTAAATATTTTCCGTTAATTATTAATTAACTGCGTGAGTAATATCGGAAGGGCGCCATCTGTAACAGGTGGGACAATTGTTAATAACAATTGTCCATGGCTAATAAGCCGTCGGTCGAGCTGCTGTCGTGCATTAGCTTACGCAGCACGCGACGCGTGCTGGCGTCCACTATTGCTCCTACCTGGAGTAAGCCAGCGGCGCAACGCCGCTGAGCTTCTGCCTTGCTGCCGCTGCTCGGGCCGTCCTGCTGCAAAGTTCACTGAACCCCGGTTGATTCAGCTCCGTGCGGAGTCACCTCGACGCACGGGTTTTCGCGATCTGCAAGGAAAGCTAATTGTCGCAACGCGCCAATGTAACGGCTTTTCGCGTTTGCCTAACTCGGTCGTGGAGCAGGCGGGTCGTGGGGAATATTGACTCACGCGAGTTTAACTTTTAATAACAAAATAAATTGTATTCAACAATAAATAAATCAACAATAATAGATTTACAACTGGTAATAACGAGTTTAACAATAATGGAATGACAAATAGTGACGACGAATTTAACAATAATTGATTAACAATCGCGCAGACCAAGCGACGGTGCGCGCCCAGCTCGTTCGCCGCTGGACGCGTTGCCCTCACGATGGGCTGTACGCGCGCCTGGTGTCACGGCACCTCGGTGTACTCTAGGGCGCGGTGCCCACGGTGAGCAGCCCTGTACACCGCTCGCGGTTTATATGATATCTAAATGCGCGGGCTAGCCTTTACCTTATCTAGATGTGCCTCAAGGACGATCACTCTCTCTCTCTCTCTCTCTCTCTCTCTCTCTCTATCTCCCTCGCAGCCGACGCTAGCACGTCCTCTCGTCTCGCCCTTCTCCGCTTCGCTTCTCCTTCTCCTCCACACTACTCTGGCTGCTCGTGGGATGGGCCTCCACACTCACAGCACAGTGGGGAGATATCTGCGTACGCACTCCACTCACAATGCGGCGTCGCGGCAACAGATCGCTCCGCGTGTACTCGATTTTACGCGGAAAAATGGCGGCGAGACTTAAACGGCGTTGACGCGCGCGGATGGAACTCCTGATCGATAGTGACGCGCTCGAGGCGTCAGCGCGGCCAGCGCCGCGCCCCCAGTCGCGTTCTCTTTGGGTAACTACCCTGCTGCGCGCGCACGTCGCCTATAGTGCTGACCTACACCGGTACATGGCCCTCATTTCGTTACAATATATAAAAATATAATAACTTAACTATAAAGAAATTTAGACATATAAAATAAAAAAAATTATCAAAAAATTATCAATTTATTTACGTAAATTTGAGTTTTTTCATTTTCAATTACCCACCATATGAAACAAAATATTTGAAATATAATATATACTAAACATAAAATAAGCTATAAATATGAATAATGAATTTTTCTAGGTGGACATGCCCAAAATGTGGGTATTGTGGCCAACAATGCTGTTGTGCATCAGCTTCGAGGAAACCAACAGCTTAACAACGATAATGCTGCAGCTCAACATAACAATGGTAGTATTTTTTACCATATATTATATAATTAAAAATATTTTAAATTTATTATATATTGAAAGCTTTAGCAAAATAAAAAATCTATTCTATTGAAAGCTTTAGTAGAATAAAATAAAAATTTATAAATGTTGTATAAATTAATTATGTTTTGAATAACCTGCCTATAGTAACTGTAAAATTAGTTTGTAATAAAAAATTATTAAAATTTTCAGGACAAAACGCCCAAAATGTGCCTATTGTGGTAAACAATGCTCATCAGGTTCAAGCAAACCAGCAGCTCAATTATGCTAACCCTCTAGCTCAAAACGATGGTAATAATTAACATTTCTTTAATTTTATTTTAGCTACATTTAAAATATAAGAAAAATTTAAAAATGTAATTATAAAATGTATTAGTAAGATCTATTATAAGAAAGTAGATAAATATAAATATAGAAATAGGTTATAAGAAAGTAAAATCTTTTACCTTCGTTTGATCGATATGTAATGTAGTTTTACCTTTGTTTGATCGATATAAAATGTAATTATAAAAAATGTTTGTAGGTGTCCGTCGTCGTGGTAACAGGGCTGGTAGGAATCAACGACGAAACTGGACAAATACCTATTAGAGAGATCTACAGAATGTTGCTGATTATTTTATAGCAATAGTCAGAGCAAGTACCAGAGAGACAAGCCGGGACCAGCAGAATAGGAGAGAACAAAGGGAAAGAAGAATAAAAAAATAATAATAAATGAGATTATTCCACTCACTCCTATGTAAAAAAAGTATAAACCATAATAAAATGAAGTGATATACAAAAGATTGTTATATTATCTTATATCTTACCCCTTTAACTAAAACCAAGCATTGCTGTCAAATTACTTATCCATATTTTATATCCTTGACGTGTATAAGCATGTAATAATATGTATATTTTATAACTATTACCAAATCTTAACAACCAATATGCTTTTGACACGTTTGTTTTGGTTATAGTTACCAAATATAGTTGGTTTAAATAAATGAATCTTTGGTTACCGTTACCAAATTTATTTGATTTAACCAAATCCTTCTCTCAGTGCGCTGTATAAAATGTAAATAAATTTTAGTTTGTTAGTTTATAATAATATTGTTTTGGTTATAGTTATCAAATATAGTTGGTTTAAATAAAATTTGTTAACTATTACCAAATATTTATTTCTCTATATCGGAATTAATATTTGGTTATCGTTACCAAATTTATTTGATTCAACCAAATCCTTCTCTCAGTGCGCTGAATAAAATGTAAATAAATTTTAATTTGTGAGTTTACAATAAATACAATTAAAGTACGCAATTAAAAAATTTATCACAATCTGCTGAATAAAATTCCAATTCCAATAATAAATTTTAGCTTCTGAGTTTATAATATATTTATAATATGGACTATAATATAAATTTATAATATTTATAATATGGACTATAATATAAATTTATAATATTTATAATATGGACTATAATATAAATTTATAATATTTATAATATGTATTATAATATAAATTTATAATATTTATAATATGTATTATAATATAAATTTATAATATTTATAATATGGACTATAATATAAATTTATAATATTTATAATATGGACTATAATATAAATTTATAATATTTATAATATGGACTATAATATAAATTTATAATATTTATAATATGGACTATAATATAAATTTATAATATTTATAATATGGACTATAATATAAATTTATAATATTTATAATATGGACTATAATATAAATTTATAATATTTATAATATGGACTATAATATGGAATATAGAAAAATAGTTTTTTTAGTGTTTGTTATTATTTTATTTATTATATAAAATTTGAGAAAAATTATAGTTTTTTATACAATACTTGATAAGATGTCACTTCAAAGTATTCGCAGGAATTGTATGGCATAATATATTAATGAAATGGTTAACATATTGAAATCATGACAAAGTGTATCACTTCCGTGGCTGACAGCAGCTTAAGATGACTTTTTACTTGTCCCCACGCTACAACTACATTGTAGGTATCGGTGGCACCTGGTGGGGCTCTGATCCTGAAACCTTATTATCACTCTATAAAAGCTACATCAGATCTAAAGTCAACTACGCGAGCTTTATATACTATCCCACCAACAAAAATCTAGCTAACAAATTAGAGAAAATCCAACTTTCTGCTATCCGTACAGCTCTCGGTTACCGAATACCACTCCCAAGAACATTTTGCTAGCTGAAAGCGAACTGGTTACTATTGCGGAGCGGGCCAAACAGCTAGGTATTTTGTTTCTCCTAAAATGCTTTTCCAATTCCTCATGCCAAACCTATAACCTAACCAAAAAACTTCTTCGGACAGACACAAAATATAAGAAAAAATCCAACAGCGTCTTTTTCGACTGTATAAAATATGTAAATACACAGTCAGCTTTCATTGAATCGGCCAACAATTACAACATGTACTCTTACGACTATGACACAGTAATATCAGATATCGACGTTGACTTGAAACTAGGCAAATCTCTCAACAATCCTCTCATCAATTCCATAATAATTAATAATCACAATGTAAAAAGTGGTGCATTAGCTTTGTATACTGATGGTAGTACGACTCCCGAAGGAGTCGGCTCCGCCTGTATTTGCCCTGACACTAGTTCAATTATTCAACGTAGCATCAACATAAAAGCATCTGTATACACTGCTGAATGCATCGCTTTAAACGACGCACTTACTTTGTCACTGAGGTATAAAAACCGCGACATTAACATCTACACTGACTCTCTCAGCGTTCTCCAATCCATTAAAACCAAATCCCTCAAATCAGAAACTAATAAATATATTCTAAATATTAAAAAAAAAATCCTAGCCTTTCACGAAAACAATCATAATACTTCGATTAAACTTTACTGGATCCCTGCTCATTGTGGAATTCCAGGAAATGAACTTGCCGACCGACTTGCGAAAGATGCAGCGGATTCCGTCGACATTGATGTGACAATGATACCGTACACTGATTTATTTTACGATTGTAAAAGACAAGCTGTAAACAACACTGTAAATTCTCTGAAATCCATTAATACCGGTAAATTATATTTTAATCTATGTTTCAAAGATAATCAAAAACCATGGTTTAAGAAAAAAAAATCTCTCTAGATTTTTCATTGTTACTATTAATCGAATACGTGCCAATCACTATAATCTACCTCACTCACTATACAGACTCAGTATAATAGACAGTTCACAATGCGAATGCGGGGCAGGCACAGCTGATGTAAACCATATACTATGGCAATGTAAAACATACGACAGCTTTAGACCCAAATTTCTAAACAATCTCTCCAAAATCTGTATTTTACCTCCACATAATATAGAATCATTGATTGCAGGTCCCAACATTCAAGCTTGTCACTACGTTATCTCTTTTCTGAAACAATGCGAACTAAAAATATAATACTGTATGCGACTTCTCCATTTTTGTAACCATGTCACTTTCCTATTGTATCTCATGCTATACTACAGTAATGTCAACTAATACAAACATGTAACTCTTTTTTGTACTCTCTTATGCAAAGCTGAAATAAATCTCTCCAGAGGTTTAAAAAGCCTAATATATGAAAAAAAAAAAAAAAAAAAAAAATATTTATCTAGGATGTACTGCGCTTTGTGGAGGAAAGCATCTTTATCACACATATTTATCCACAAAAATTATAATCGAATTGAAAATACGAAAGTTTATAACAGTATACCTACTAGAATAGAGAACTTCAATCGCATGCGCCTTGGCAACACACTTTATTATATTTTTCTCAAATTTTGACACTGAACCACTCTGAATGTAGTCCATCTAAAACCGATTAAGTTTCTTTGGTACTCCTGTGCAGTTGACTTGACGAATGCAAACGATTGAAAGAAGCTAGTTGAGAATGTCTCGGCCGCTTTATATACGTACGTCGAGAATGTAGACGCTTGTCCGTACCAGCGCTTTATCTGATCGATGATGCTACCGAGTACGTGGATGGTCACCTCCGTCAGCATTTATTTAATCTTTGGAAGACGCGAGTACCATGCATTGCGAATTCGAGGAATCAGTGAAAACTTTGCCGGCCTTGACACTGCTTTAGCAGTATCGCCATAATTACAATACGCATTCCCGCATTTGCAGATCCCGAATTCTTATGAACCTTTCAGAATCGATTTATTGATACCTAGAAATGAAGTTCAGCACCCATAGATTGCTTGAATAGGTCCTTTTGCACAATATATAGTCCCGAGTACAAAACCTATCGATTGTAGCCGTTATTGGGATACTAATTTACATGTATTTAAATAATGTCAAATATCTACAGACATTGTTTCGGTACAATGTTGTATAAGATTGAAAATCATGCTGAAAATAGAATGAAAATTAATGACTATTGTAGACTTTCAAGGCTATCAATTTTCATGCTATTTTTCAGCGCGATTTACAATCTTGCTTAACTGTGCACTGCAAAATAATAATATTTATTATAAGATAATAATCAATATTTTTACTACTTTTATCTGAATGTTTAATGTTACATTGATATGGATTTTTAGTAGATGTCAATTTGTATCATAAAAACGCAAATATTTAATATTAGAGCGTTTATCTTGCTATCTTTTATTACATTACTGGGGCTTGCCTTTATTATTAGGTGTCCATAAATGTGATCCTCAAAGTTTCATAAGATTCTACGACCCGTAACCCATACTCTCTCCCTGGAATCTCTGTTATGATGTAGATGCTTTCTCGCAAAAAATTTTTAAAAGTTTATTTTGAAGATGCCAAGTAAGTCGCATCATGAAAATATATTATGATTAATCAACCAAAATTATTCAGTATTAATTACACGTTCTATCACGAAGATTAAAATGGAATGTAGAATCAAAATAATTAATGTTCTGTAATAAGATATAAAGCATTCGTAAAAGAGTGAATATTTCTAATGAGTAATCAAGTATGGACATTTCTATATTACCGATTTATACTATTTCAATATGTGATGCGCTTTTCACAGAATAGCAATCGAGCAATATATTATTAATTTATAGATTATTCTTATTCTATTAACATTAACACTTGCAATTATTTAAAATTAAGTAACAGTTCTTAATGTTTCATCATTTCTGAAGTCATAATAAATTATTGGATGAAAATTTTGTACAAACGATTACTAAGGTATCATAGATCGGGGAATCTGCGTCCACTTTTGACATTAACTTTTATGATTTTAAAATTATTTCGATAGCCATTCTTGGGTATTGTTGTAGACTATTTATTCTCATTGCTGCATGTGTAACTTGATTTTCATGTTCGTATAAAACTATAGTCAAAATTTCCGTGTCATGAATTTTGATGAAAGTGTAGGCGTTGTTATCTGGTACCTAACAATAAAGTCTAGCGTCCGCAGTTTTCTCCAATGTGTTCTGTTTCTCGAAATATAATTCATTACACCTCAAATATGCATAATTTTACTTTAAAAAGAACCTCTTATTCTTAACATAACTTTGTAGCTTTCAACAGTAGAAAAATGACCCAAATACCGATAAAATTAGGCAAAAGCACCTTTAATTTAAGCTTTATTTTGTGTATAAATATAAATCTAATCCAAAGTTATTAACAATTGTAGATGGTGACTGAAAATGTATGAAAATTATAACCATGCACGCATTGCAAGTAGTTGTATAACCAAAGCATATCAAAAGCAAACATATGACTCGGCCTGCGTCGGTCCTCGAGTTCAAACCAAAACCAAGTTCAAGTTCTTGCAAGCAGCGTGCTGCTGCTGTTTCATGCCTGGGCAAAAAATCGGTCGGTTCCTTTATATAATATTATTATGTATAATGCAAGTGCTACTGCTGCTGCTGCTGCTGCTGCTATTGTACGACGAGTACGACATATACGGCAGCTGGCTTGTATTCGGCTGCTGATATAGGCGAAGATGAGGATAGAGAGAAAGCGAGAGCAAGAGCAGGAACTTTTGCGTGAATGACAATTATTAGCCTGCACCTTGATCTTGGTGTGGTGCGTGTGCTCGTACGCCTCTCTCTCTCTCTCTCTCTCTCTCTCAGTCGTAAGTGCCTCTGTTTCATTCGCACGTACTTTCGGTGCACTCGCAATTTTTTGAACATTTATCTGCCGCTCTCGTGCCTTTGAGCATATTTGTTTCAGGATACTTGCGTTCTAATGCAAGTCGGTTTCTGGAGCGTTATCCATGTTGGGCATGCTGTACTTGCATCGTTTCCTATATTTTTTTATTCGCCCGCCGCCGTTTCATGCTGCCAGGATTTTGAGGTTAGAGCTACTCCATATTTATTTTCTGCTGTTACGTCTAGATCATCGCCTAGCATACACTTTCTCGTCGTCAAGCTATATGTAGCAGGTTTCCTGTATTTTAATATTCGCCAGCCGCCGTTTCATGCTGCCAGGATTTTGAGGTTAGAGCTACTCCATCTTTATTTTCTGCTGTTACGTCTAGATCATCGCCTTGCATACACTTTCTCGTCGTCAAGCTCAGTATCTTACGATACTGAGTACCCTACCTTGTCTACCTCATACTCCACGATGACACACTCATCCACTCCAATATTTCCCGAATTCCCTTCTGCGACTGTATACCTTTGGTGCCCCCTCCTCGAGTACGTATAATTAATTCCTTGTTTAGGCTAAGCATGCGACCCCCGCGAGGTTATAAAAGGCATAGTCTCCCATGGCTCCTGGCCATTTGCCATTACACTTTTGCCTTCAGCGTAGAGCCTTCTGCATTCGAACTTTGAGCCGTAAACACGTACGCACCAGTTTGTTATTTCACTTCTCACTTGTAAAAGGGACACGCCCTTATACTTAACTTTGTAGCACTTCCTATTTGTACCACTATCATATTAAATGTCATTTTCGCTATCCTGCTTTTGCTAATGCCTCGACTCCCAGGTAAATTACGCAAGTATTGACCAAAACTAGAGGCGAACGCGATTTAATTTCATATTAACTTCGCGTCATTTGTTGCTTACGCGTGACGTAACACTGCTAAGCAGCGCACATGTGGCCTAACTCGCGGCCTGTGTTTTCATTTTTTGACGCAAGAGGGCAGCACCAGATGGAGACGGCAGCGTGTGGCATCTGCAAGTGCGCTCTGCGCAGCAGTAAAGCTCTTACGCCCTGCAGCAAATGCAGACTCAAATGTGATCAGTTTGTCTGCGATTAATTGTAGTTGGCGCTGTTAGGCATAATGTGTGCATCAATTGCTTTGATAAAAGAAAAAATAACATCTCATTGGCAAAGACACAAGAACAGCGAGTAGTCCACATGTCAGAGCAGAAGAAAATTGCCGCAGCCGAAGCCAAGAAGACGATCGCAGTCAAAACCGCTTGCACGCTCAATGTCGCTAATACCAGATGTGCTCCTCTATCCAAGAGTGACGTTACTCCCCTCACTGAGCAGCCGGACTCTCACTTCTCTCTCCCTACCGCTGCTCGGATCGAAGGGGGGGGGGGGATGGCTCGTCATGCCTGGCGTCAAATAACAGCGATCGCACACCACTACACGCTTCCATACCGTTGAGCACGAGTACCAAGCAGCGGGTTGCAGGCATGAAGGCGCCTTCTCCTATTAATAAGGCTAAAAAAAAGCATAATATCACCACGGTCGGCGATGTAGGCGCAAATTTGAAGTATGTAGACTGTACAACAGAAGAGAGTAAATTAACAATTTCGAAAATTGAAAACTGCACCAGCAATATCTCGGTTATTATGGATAAGGTTGTGACCATGACGGTTAAGATTCAGGAAAACCTAGCTTTACTACACTCAGTTCCAGAACTGATAAAAGAAGTTGAGTTACTAAATCTGACCATAGGTGTTATGGAAAAGAAATTGGCTGATCAGAGCTCAATTATGGAGGAGTTTAAGATCAGATAGTCCTTGTTAGAAAAAAGTAACATTGAAATAACTGAGAAATTTCTGGCTTTAGAAAGTAAGTTAGAAAATAAGTTAATTGTATATAAAGATGACTATCCTGCGTTCCCTGACATAGATGCCCTGGGCTCTACAGTGCCTCGAAATTCTGTCGCAGGAAGGATTCGAATGCAGGCTCACCGGCGTCGAATGCACAACCGTCGTCGCGATGATAAAAATATTCAATCAGTTTTGGTTTCAGCTGATGAGCCCGTGTTGAATCACAGTTCAGCTTCTGTTTTTGGAGAAAGCAGTGATAGCCATGAGAGAAAAGGAGACAGTAGCGGTGCGGAGAGTATGAAGCTCATAGTCACAGGAATAGCTGACTGCTTTAAAGCTAAAGCTGATCCTGTAGATGTCACTCACATTGCTCTCAGCACTGTTCTGCCTTCTCTTCATAAAGATGACATCATTAATGTTAGGCAACTAGCTCTCCCTACGATGAGGGGTTATGCCTCCGGAGCTGAAGCTGAACCAGGTATGAATGATAGTGTATGTATGAATGCAAGGGTGTCTATAAGACCGCCACCTTTATTTGTCTGCCCCGCGAATGCTAAATTAGTTAATGACATCATGCGTGCGAAGACTTCACTAACGCGGTTTAGTGCAGCAGATACAGATTTCTCTCGCCTGGGAAATGAGCTGTCAACAAGTCTGTTTGGCACAAACATCTTTATTAATGAATCCTTGAGTGTTCCAGTCTGCTTCCAGTTCAAGAGTCTCACGGCAATTGCTAAGGGACTCGGTTTCAAGTTTGTGTGGCACAGGCATGGCAAGTTTCTCCTCAGATGGCGGGAGGGTCTACGAGTGCACACCTTCACCTCTGCATCCGACTTACCATCCATATAATCATGTTATAACAATAAAAGAAATAGTATCGATACAGTACCGCAAACAACAAATATAAGTGGGAGTATTAATACTAATAATAACAGATATAACTTAACTCCGACTAGTCATATACCATTCATTAACAGTAATAGTAATTGTAACTCTGACAATCAATGTACACCAACTACAACTAAATCAGATGGACTAGGCGTCAATGCTGCTCGTGAGTCGGACGAGGGAGTGAATTTGAGGGCGGGTATTTTCAATTTAAACTCCATTAGGCATTGCATTGAACAAATCGACGAAACGTGACTGGACGATGAGAAATCCGATTATTGTATTCGTATCAATGGCTACTCACTCGTGCGACAAGATAGAAATGTCAATGGTGGGGGTGTCGCACTTTACGCTCGTGATAGTTACAGGGTCAAAGTACCGGCTACTTCAAACACTGATGGACCTGATAAACACAAAAAGTCAGAGTATATCATGTGTGAGATACAGCAAGGGAGCCAGGAGTCTTTTTTTGTCGTGGTCGTTTACAGAGCCCCTGCTATTGCATTTCTCACATATTTGGATCTTGTTGACAAGTTGAGAGAATTCTGTAACACTTACAGTCATGAAATTATAATTGGAAATATGAATGCAGATTTATTGGTGGAAAGTGATGATGCGAAGTTTGTATGCAAACTTGCTGCTAAAGTGTCACTTCAGATAGTCCAGCATGGAGCGACTAATCATACCGACACCTCGTTCATGGCTTGACATTATGTTAGTGGATAATAACGATACCATGACTGACAAAAAGAACTTTGAACCAACCTGGCCAAGTAAACAAAACATCATTGACTTGGCCATGAACGTTTGCGCCCCTATTTTGTGCAATGATTCATTCACATATAGGGACTACAAAAACATTAATTCATTAGAACTGCAGTACCTCTTCTCAAGTTATGATTGGTCAGTTTTTCAAGAAGATAACATCGATCTAAATCACTGAACTGCCTTAATTCTAATATATTAGATGCAGATTAGAGCAGACTCGAATATCTTATTATCAAAGGAAGATGCTGGGCAAAAAGCAGTGTGATATCTGGAAAGAATTGCGTAATCTGGGACTTCGTCCCAAGACTAGGAGAGGGTTGTATGGATTCAAAGCGGAGGAACTTAATACTTATTTTGCGGGAGTTTCAATATCGACAGATGAGGATCCTACCGCGATCGAGTATTAGTAGCCACTGCCAGTGATGAAGGCTTTAAATTCAAGCCTATTGCAATCAACGACGTTGTACTTGCGGTCGCGCACTTCTCTTCGCAAACGAAGGCGGAGGATGATATTCCGCGAAATGTAGTATCAAAGGAATTGCCGGTCATCGAGCAACACGTGGTGAATCTGTTTAACTTTGTCCTGTAAAAAGCCGTATTTCCGGACTTATAGAAGAGGGCACGAGTATTGCCACTAGGCAAATGTACTACACCATCATTAGTGTGAGACATTCGTCCGATTGCACTCTGTTCTTTCTTTCTAAAGTTCTGGGAAAGATCGCTCATGATAAGATAATGGAGTACATGACTAAGAAAATAAAGAATAAAACAGCTTGATCGCATGCAGTCTGGCTGTAATCGAAATAACTCGACTCAGACTGCTTTACTGAAACTTACTGAAGACATAAGGACAGGAATCAACAAGAAACTTGTGACTTTACTGTTACTGTTTGACTATAGCAAGGCTTTCGACACGATCTCGACAGCTAAACTTATAGCAAAGCTGCGAGCCTTGGGGTTCTCCAGGCATACATTAATCTGGATAAAATCATATATATTAGGAAGAAATCAAGCTGTTATAGAGCGCATTGATACCAAGTCACCTTGGTTGTCAATAAATCTTGGACTTCCCCAGGGATCCGTGTTGGGACCCTTGCTGTTCTGTCTATACATTAATGACATAAAATAACTATTCGTCGAGTTAAATAAAGACCTAAACAAGAAGAATCCACGTCGCGTCAGACATTTACTGTATGCTGAGGACCTGCAGATTTATTTACAAATTGACCCAGATGACATCGATGAGGGTGTGGAGATCATGGGCTGTGCTGAACAAGCAGTTGCTGATTGGGCCGAGGGCGCAGCCCTCAGACTGAATAAGACTAAGACTGAAGCTATTGCTTTCTGCTCTTGTAGATATATAAATAATCTTGAGTCCCAAGGTATGCCGAAAATCAGTCCGAAAGACGGTGTTTTCGTCCCTTTCTCGTGAACTGTCACGAGCCTGGGTGTTATAGTTGACTCTAATCTCACGTAGAAGTCGCATGTGGACATGGTTGGAAAGAAAGTTAATAGAGTTCGGTATAACTTACGATTTTTCAGAAAGTATTCCACCCAGGATTTACGCAAGCACATGGCAAGGCTCTTGTTTTTCCACACCTAGACTACTACTATGTAGTGTACCTGGACGCGACTCTTTAACTGCGTAGCAAACTGCAGAGATTGCAAAATTCATGTCTGCGAAATGTTTTAGGTGCTAGGAAGGATGAGCACATCACCCCTACCGTCGCCGTCGCGCGTCTGCTAGGTGCACCTGCTCGTGTTTTGGCTCCTGCTTTTACACCGCACTCTGCTGCCTCCTGCGCCTGTGAGCCGGTCTGTTGTGGTGCCTGCACAGTGGAACATTCCAACCATAGCTGTGATAATAAATCACAGCTTCCACTGGTCCATCGGCACAGTTTTCAACATCCAAGCAACAACACCCGGCCAGGTGTTTTTTGAGGTTAAGAGAGGTGAATACGGCAGAGTGGCGGGAGCCAAGCACGAAGCATAATCCAGAGGTACCACTTCATTCTGGACACACAGCACGCAGCGCCATACTATCAAGGCGCCATCTGCCGACTCGAACTACAACTACGTGACCACCGAGGCGACACCTGCTGCATCCTAGACACACCATCAGTACCTTCCACGACTCATCTTTGTCGCCACTAACACCATGGTCGACAACTGCGCCATCTGCGGGGAGGTTCCTAGGAGCAGCAACTCGCTACGTAAGTGCTGCATATGCGATATTACTTACCATCCGGCGTGCAAGCCTCTTGCAGTGCTTACCCGCGTACAAAGGAACGCATTGCAGCTACATACTAAAGCGGTAGCGTGCCAGGCATGTATCGACTCGAAGAGGTCGATGTTCGAGTCGGCAGTCGCGCGCGCGACGAACGCCAGCAAAAATATGAGTGGGAAAGAGAAGGAGCTAGCCGCGTCCACTCCGGCCAATAAAAGGCCTGCAACAGCTGCTCGCACCAATCAGGCGAGCAAGGCCGCGCCCACCAACTCCTCACTCTCTCCGTTGCAGGGGCTAAGCCCCGCCCCCACCAGCAGCCTACTCCGGTTGGCCTCACAGTCTCCTGTGACGTCACTAGGCCCGCCCATTTCCAGTATAGGAGCAGAGCACAGTGGGGAATCCCCGAGTGACGTCACGGCCAAGAATGCGGACCGAGCTAATAATACTTCACAGTCCTCCTTCTCCAAAAATAACAGCAGTATTAATGATATAAATGCGTCAGTCATCCGTATGCTAGATAGTACCGCGTTAAAAAAGGGAACAACGGTCTCCTGCCTAGTGGAGTACGCGAATTCTACTTCAAGAAACATTGATAATGCACTTGCTAGACATTGCACCTCTATTGAAGGCAGATTGGAGGCAATTGTAAATAGGCTAAATACGTTACCAGCAATACATACTTTAGCACTTTCAATTGACTCTAAGCTGCAAAAAATTGAGGAAAAACTGTCGAAACAACACTCCCAGCTGGAGGAGATGAAAAAAGAGAAGCAAGTGCTTTATCAAGAAATAGATAACCTAAAAATTAAAAATAAAAAATTACATGATAATAACGTAGAAACGAACACTTTATTGACCAATACAGAGGTACATTACAATATGTTAATTGATAAAATCGATAATCTAGAGCAGACAAATCTCGAGTCACAGACTAAAATTGATAATCTTGTATTAAACACTTTTGAAAACGATTTCCTAAATTTAACAAACAAAATCAATAGAGTTGAACTTGACAACAAGGAAATAATAACAAAAATAGAAAAAATAATAACAAAAGAAGATTTTACCTCTGTATATACTACTACTATTGAGAAAATTGAAAGAAATGTTGAGAACATCCAAAAAGATAACAAACTCATACTAAATAAAATAGAATTCCAAAAAATCGCAGTACTACCCAGTACACAAAACAATACCGTTTCTCTTATAAGTACAAAAAAATGTAATACTGCTAATAATAATGCGTCTGCTACGAATAGTACCTTACTTGACAATTATAGTGATATAAGCGAAACAATTGACAATTGTGAAAGCAATAATGACGGGTTTATCCAGATTGTAAATAGTAGAAATAAAATGTCTAGGCGTTTGAACAATTATAATAACGACAATGCTAACGCTGCGGCATCACCTGCACGAAGCACGCGGGTGCAAACGATTGATGGGGGGACAATGCACAGTAAAAACATTAAAAGCGGTAATACGGAGCTCATTATTTCAAACATTTTCGACGGTGATGTCTCTAAGCGTGTTGACGTCGCACACGCGATACTGTGCCGTGTCCTTCCATCAACACAAAAAATTGATATAATAGGCACACGCCTGCTTCGGTCAGAAGAATCGACAGCTGCGGCATTAGCAGATACAAACAGCGAACGTAGAAGGTCACCATGGGTTGTTACCCTTTCCAGCAGTGCGTTAGGCGAGAGAATAATGCGAGCCAAAAAGCTTATCACTGGCTTTCATGCTAGAGATGTCGACATTGCAGCTCTTGACCAGGACACAAGGGATGGGATTATAAATGGGAAAATTTTTATAAATGAATTGTTAACAAAAGAATGTTTTATTAAATATAGAAGTCTCAAGGCCCTTGCGATGAGACTTAATTTTAAATATGTTTGGCATAGAGGGGGCCGTTTCCTGGTGAAGAGGCGCGATGGCGATGTCTCTCATGAATTTTCATCTGCGGCTGATTTACAGACAATTGTGGCATCATATGCCATTAATCAACCATCTCAAACTGTAAATACTGAAAAAAAAAACTGTTGATAATGAAATCGAAATTGATAATAATGTAATTCCGTCAACTGCTGCAAAAAATTGACTATCCGCAGACACTGCTGGGGGGGTTCACTGTAAGGGACTGAGGGCAGGTTTTGTCAATGTTACCTCACTGAAGGGGCACATTGGCATGATTAAACAACACATTTCAGCTCGTCCTACCTACCATCTCTTTGGGGTTGCTGAGTCGCACCTTGACCCTGATGTTGGGAGTGATCTCATTCAGATCGATGACTACTCACTACTTAGACTTGATCGCAACAAACTAGGAGGCGGGCTAGTCCTGTACATTCATAACACTTTCAAGGCAAATTTACTAAGCAGTTCTCCAACAACACAGGAGGGCAGACCATTTATACCTGAATATTTAATGTGCAGTGTTCAGCAGGGCAGCCTTCCCCCCGTCTTTGTTGCTTTAATATACAGACCACCACACGTACCGTTTTTACAGGGCTCGGACTTAATAGACAAACTGACGATACATACTCAAGACTTTAGTCACAAAATTATTATGGGAGATCTGAATGCGAACCTACTCGGAACGTCAGCCGATGCGAAATTTGTTAGACGGTTGGCTGATGATCTTAACCTTCAAATAATTGATCATGGTGCGACTCATCATCTCACGGATTCTCACACGTGGATTGATGTGATCTTGACAGATAATAATGACGTTGTACTGAGCAGGGACAATCGGCCGGCGCCTTTTCCCAGTCATCATAACATCATAGAGGTCGAGATTGGGGTCGAAACTGCTGCATCCCCTGTGGTTGAATCATTCAGCTACAGGGATTTTAAGTCGATCCAGCAAGACGACCTCCTGTCTCGCCTAGCTGACTGTGATTGGTCGCGGATCGATGGTCCCGCGGCGAGTGTTGACAGTCAATTAGAGTGCCTCAGTGTCAACCTCATGGCTGTGATAGATAAAATTGCACCGTTAAAAGAATTCATACCGAAAAAGAAAACAAATCCACCATGGGTTGATGCTGAGCTAATACATCTTTACAAAAAACGTGACTCCGTACGAAGACGCTATTCGAGGACCAATGACGACAGACTGTGGCGGGAGTATCAGGGCCTTGCAGCTGAAGCTGAATTACGAACGAAGGAAACAAGGGAAAGATTTTTACAAAATAAAATTTCTGAAGCGATTAATAATAAGAAAAATATCTGGAAAGAGCTCAAGGCTCTGGGCCTTCTGCCAAAGACAAGAGAGGAGCTTCATGGTTTCTCACCGGAAGAGCTCAATGCCCACTTTGCAGGGGTGTCGATCTCCCAAAATGAGGGTGATGAAGAACTTGACAGCGTCCTGACCACTGCCAGTGATGACGGTTTTGTTTTCCGAGAAGTCAGCTTCTCGGACGTGGTTCTGGCTGTTGCCCACTTCTCATCACAAGCCAGAGGGGAAGACGACATTCCCCAAAGTATAGTGGCTAAGGCTCTTCCGTTTGTGGGAGATCATATTGTTAAGATCTTTAACTCCTCTCTGTCCAGTGGCATTTTTCCGGGAGCTTGGAGGGGAGCTCGGTTGGTGCCTTTGAAGAAGAAACCTGTCCCATCTACGGTGTCAGATTTCCGACCAATTGCCCTGCTGAGTTTCCTTTCTAAGGTCCTTGAAAAAATCGTACACGACCAAATAACCAACTTCTTACGAGAAAATAATACTTTGGACCCGATGCAGACTGGTTTTCGACAGAATCACAGTACACAGACAGCACTACTGAAACTGACGGAGGACATAAGATCAGGCATTGACAACAACAAAAAACTATTGACTATTTTGTTAATGTTTGATTTTAGCAAAGCATTCGACACCATCTCACACACTAAACTGCTGCGTAAGCTGATGCGCATGGGATTCTCCAGGAGTGTTCTCCTGTGGCTTAAGTCATATATCATGGGGAGACGACAGAAAGTCGTCACAATCACAAACGGGGATTCAGGTTGGCTAACCACCAATCTTGGCGTTCCACAGGGCTCAGTCCTGGGACCCCTGCTTTTCAGCCTGTACATAAACGACTTACAAGACGCACTCGACTTAGATGGTGTCGAACACATACTTTACGCTGACGACTTGCAAACCTACACACAAGTGACCCTGAAAGGTCTTCGTGATGGTATCGGTCGCATGTCGGCTGTAGCACAAGCAGTGTCGAACTGGGCAACGTCAGCTGGCCTGCGCCTCAATGTCGGCAAGACAAAGGCGATCATTTTTGGATCTGATCACAACATCAAACAGGTTCAGAGCCTCGACTTGCAAGGCATTGAGATACAGACCGGCGTACACGTTCCCTTTGTCGATACAGTCACCAACCTCGGCGTGGTGATGGACGGAGGGTTGACATGGAAGCCGCAACTGAATGCGGTCAGTAGAAAGGTAAATAGGGCTCTGTATAGCTTAAAACTTTTCCGTTCAAGCACCACAGAGATACTGAGGAAGCAGTTGGCATGTGCACTGGTACTACCTCACTTAGATTATTGCTCAGTGGTTCTTCTTGATGTGTCAGGGGAGCTCCAGACACGACTACAACGTCTGCAGAATGCATGTGTGAGATACATATGTGGTGTTAGGCGGGATGAGCATATCACCGCCTACAGGAAAAAACTGGACTGGTTAGAATTGAAGGTGAGGAGGGAGTATTTTATGGGGCTGCTGCTTTACAAAGCGGTTGTCATGCGGCAGCCACCGTATCTTACTGCCCTCTTTGAAAAAAACCAGGCCAGGACTTCAAGTAGGGGTGGTATGAAAGAGCTCTCGGTTCCGGGGTCGCGCACCGATAAGGGCCTTTTTTCATTCAGAGTTCAAGGTGCGCACCTCTGGAATTCGCTCCCGAGCAGTGTGAGGTGCCTGCCATCTTTTTGTAAATTTAAAACGGCGTTTAGCAGGCACCTTAAACAATTACATGGTGAGGAGTATGTTTAGAGATAAAAATGAGTCGATTATATATTTAGGCTTTTTATTTATTTAAATTATTTATTTATTTAATTTATTTATTTATTAAAACTTATTTATTTAATTTATTTATTTATTAAAACTTATTTATTTATTTATTTAACTTATTTATTTATTTAAATTTATTTATTTATTTATTTAATTTAATTATTTATCTTGTTTATTTATGTATTCGACGTATTTATTTATTATTTTATTTATTTATTTATTAAATATTTTTAGTGTTAATTAAGTGTGAATGTATTTATTAGCGTGATTGTTAAAGTGTTATGAATGAGTGTGTTTTAAGTTTGGACGTGATAGTGTACGCAAAGATTTAGCAAAGTATATGTATGTTTTCTTATTTATATGTTATGTTTATTGTATTTATTTTTTATTCTATGTATTATTATTTTTTTTTGACGAAGCGTTTTATGTGATATTTTACTGTGACTAGTTCATTGCATTTAGATTTTATAAACTGACGAACTGATAAAGCGAATTATTATTTTAATAAGAAATATGCAATAAGTGAAAGTAAGATAACAATTATATTAAACCGACTGACATTTTTTTTTTTTTTTTAATTATAAATACAACTACATGTACATGAAATTGTAAGATTTTGTCTTCTGACGAATAAAAAGTATATCTATCTATCTATCTACCCTACAGGAAGCAATTAGAATGGACTCGGGTGGACTCTAGAAAATCGGTTTTCATGGCTATAACAACGTACAATTAAAGATATTAAAGATTACTTTTTTTGCCTAATAAAGAGATCAATCGAAATTATGTATAGTGGGATTTATAATACTAGTAATGAAATACAGAAAATATTTTTTTCAAGTTCGTTCATGACAAAATGGCAGCTGCGCAGCATTTTTCCGTCGATGCCTTTTTTTTATAAGGGGTCCACGGCCGGAAAGACAACTCCCGCAATTTTTGACCTGGAATGAAGAACCAAAGTTTTTTCGAATCGATAGAACAACAGAAAGAGACGTACGTAGGATTTTTTCGATGTATTGATTGTTCGCGACATGCTGCACTTTTGAAAAAAGGTTTAAAATTTCATGAAAAAAATCGTCACAAAATTGTTTATAAAAAAAAAAACTATGCAATATAAAAAAATCCTACGTACGTCGTTGGAGAAAGCAATTTTGAATGTACTCTTAAAATTTCAGATCGATCGGTGAAAATTTGTTCGAGTTATCTTTCCGGTCAGGTAAAAAATGTGGTTTCGAAAAAAACACGTTTGAAGTTTTAAGTACTGTAAAATCATATTATATTCGTATATACTTTTAATCTGCCATGCCTGCACCATACAATTGGCCTTCTAGATTGACATCATCCTGCTCTTTTTCCGTTCGTAAGGCTTTCAAGTCGATTCGAGCCACTCTTGCACCTTGACTCAACGATTGTTCCGCTCTGTTGATGCGCTCCGCGTCCACCCTCATGCATACATTATAGCTGTCTGGGCCAATTATCATGCTCATAGTGTCGATTACGTGAAAAATTGAGGAAAATCCGTCATTAAACACACAAGTAGCAATTATTGTGGCAATATCTAATACTAATTTTCCACTAGATATTGATTTTGGAGCCATCGCCCATGTGGTTGAGTTGAAACTCTCGTTGCTGTTCTGAGTAAATCCGCTGATGCAACGAGTGAGAAGATTTACTCAATTCTTCGTATACTGGCTTTATAGCTTCGACAACTTCTTTGTGTATAGGTGGTTGGTGTTGAGAATTGCCCAAACTGTTTGTCGCTTTCGCTTTCTGATAAGTGCACTATGAATTTTCTCCAGTTGGGCACTTGTCGTGTTGCCGATTTTTATCTGTAGATAATTTATTATACAATGTAGCCCATATAGCGTTCTTCATATTTTCAATCGTATCACAATTTCTACGAATAGTTAATCCGTTATATATAGAAAGTTCGCCGATAAGCTTGCCTGTCAATTTTTCTTTACCTCCAAGTCCTTTTTTAGCTTTTTTCAAATAACGGTAACGGGTACCCATTTGTTTTAGACATTTGGACATTTAGACATTTTTTCCGTCCTCCATCTTTTGGTATATCATTTCTAAGACCGTACAAAACCTTTTAAGCAAAAAAAAATTTTTTCGATTTTTTGAAAATTCTACAGTGGTTTAACCCCTTAAGGTGGGAGTCAAAAAATATTTCGCGGACTAGATTAAATGTTGTTGTAAGTTAGTCTGATTTATTTAATTAATTTATTTATTTATATTAATTTATTTATTTATATTAATTTATTTATTTATTTAAATTAATTTATTTATTTATTTATATTAATTAATTTATTTATTTATATTAATTTATTTATTTATTTATATTAATTTATTTATTTATTTATATTAATTTATTTATTTATTTATATTAATTTATTTATTTATATTAATTTATTTATTTATTTATATTAATTTATTTATTTATATTAATTTATTTATTTATCTATATTAATTTATTTATTTATTTATATTAATTTATTTATTTATTTATATTAATTTATTTATTTATTTATATTAATTTATTTATTTATTTATATTAATTTATTTATTTATTTATATTAATTTATTTATTTATTTATATTAATTTATTTATTTAATTATATTAATTTATTTATTTATTTATATTAATTTATTTATTTATTTATATTAATTTATTTATTTATTTATATTAATTTATTTATTTATTTATATTAATTTATTTATTTATTTATATTAATTTATTTATTTATTTATATTAATTTATTTATTTATTTATATTAATTTATTTATTTATTTATATTAATTTATTTATTTATTTATATTAATTAATTAATTTATTTATATTAATTTATTTATTTATTTATATTAATTTATTTATTTATTTATATTAATTTATTTATTTATTTATATTAATTTATTTATTTATTTATATTAATTTATTTATTTATTTATATTAATTTATTTATTTATTTATATTAATATTTATTTATTTATATTAATTTATTTATTTATTTATATTAATATTTATTTATTTATATTAATTTATTTATTTATTTATATTAATATTTATTTATTTATATTAATTTATTTATTTATTTATATTAATTTATTTATTCATTTTACTTATTTTCTCTTTCTTCGTTTAATTCACTTATTTTTTTTTTTTTTATTTATTTGTAAAGTTTTTGTGTCTTACTAATTGACTGGAACAGCTTTTAAGGGTATGAGAGTATTTATTAGTATGAGTGGAAGCGAGTAATTATTTAACTGTATATATGTATGTAATTTTAACTACCTTACTGATATATGTAACGACATGATTGGGTATTATGTTTACATTTCGTCAACAAAGTGCAATACTTTATGTACCTGACTTCACTATGTGCAATTGTATTTTATGTAAATCAACGATGTGATACTTTTATTTCTAACAACATAAGTAAACCATATTTTTGTAACATTTACAAATAAATATATATATATATATATATATATATATATATATATATATATATATATATATATATATATATATATATATATATATATATATATATATATATATATATATATATATATATATATATATATCTAACTCTCTCTCTCTCTCTCTAACTCTCTCTCTCCCTCTCTCTCTCTCTCTCTCTCTCTCTCTAACTCCTATCACCCGTCCGAGTGTGCGCTGCTGCAACGAGTTAACGTTAGCTAACCGGCTCACTGGCTATAACCAAAGATGAAGAGGAGAGAGAGAGAGAGAGAGAGAGAGAGAGAGAGAGATAGATAGAGAGAGAGATAGATAGATAGAGAGAGAGAGAGCGAGAGAGAGAGAGAGGGAGAAAGAGAGAGAGAGATTGATTGCTTGATTGATTGATTTGTTTATTGATCAACTAAGGACTCAAGGACCTGGATTGTCACAGCCATAAAAAGACATCAGATATACATTATAAACGTAGTATGTGCGCGGTCTCGCAGGCCGCTTACAATAATCGCATGACTTGTAAAACATCAATAATATAAAAAATAATATTCAAAAAAAATTTCTTAAAATAACTTTAACAATGAAAATTTAACATTTTTATATACAAAACATAGCGTTACTTAAGACTAAAACTAAAACTAAGACTAAATCTAAAGAATGTACAGCTGAGATAAATTATACGCAAACCTTCATTAATAATCGTAGAGTACCGATATTTATTTGAGCCTTGGATCTAGCGAAATACAATACTTTAATAGGTGAGACTTAAAATATGGCTGCTTATAGAGGGACCAGATTTCGTCGGGTAATTCATTCCATAATTTAGCCGCACCAAGCTTAAAAGAATACGCGAAGCAATCTGTATTTGCAGGCTTGTATAATAGGTCATATTCGCTCGCTCTCTTAGAACCAATTTTGTCGGTCGGTCGAAATTCAAACTTTATGTTTAAGTACACGGGCGAACCCGAGCGGAAGACGGAGGCTAATAGGTACAGAAGAATGTGTTATACGCACATTATTATACTCTTTCGCGCAGCTAAGAATACCTAAGTTTTAATTACGCGCCGCCGAGAGAAATTACGAACAGCATAGTTCGCGCGCCGCCGAGAGAAATTACGAACAGCATAGTTCGCGCGCCGCCGCTAGGTTCCGTCGTCCAAACCACAGTAGAGGTTGGCAAGTTGAAACCATATAGGACCGGCCGATAAAGCACTCGATACCCGTGTACTCGCTCGAGTATATTACGTAGTAACGCCTAAGAGACGACTATAGGGCATATTCTAATAGTTGAGAAATAAATCACGGAGTCAATTAAACTTTTGGTTTAATTATTTTTGCTCTCCCCCTTTCTCCATTACATACATCTATCTATTCTCCGTTAACCAATCCGGATGACTGAGAGCAAACAGCTAAGGGATTACGAGCTCACCGAGACAGACTGGTGTCGTCTGGCCTTTGCCAAGGACTACGCCGCTCGGGTAACCGCCGAGTTTAAAAGGAGCAGGACCAGGTCAACAGGCACTCAGACGTCGCCCACGAGGTGCAAGCAATGGGACCAGAGCACACAGATAAACATGCCAGCCATCTTCCAGATTCAGATGATCACTCTACGGTGCTCCTGCAGCGAGCCTCCTCCACCGGTTTCCGTCGACAATAGGAAAACCCCGCCTCAACCAGAGCCCGACTCTACGCCTACGGACTTGACCACCCGTGAGAGCCGACCCGACGAGACTACCATCGACAGTCAGAAGCCAACACCGCCCGCTCATGCCAGGAAGTAAAGAGGGAAAGGTGGTGAAGGTGATCGAAGCACGTCCTCTCACTCCAATCCAACAGAAGCTACTACAACGGAACTTCCAGCGCTACAAGCGCGGTTAGTTCAGACTTTTAAGGCCGATCCTTTTCAAGGGTTGGTCGAGCAGCCAAGTTAATAAAAGCGGGTAATAACCACTAACTTATATGAGCTTATCTCATCGGCGACATAGTAGCTGGGTCGCTCCTCTGGAGCAACTCTAGGCTCGTGGAGAGCTAGGATCAGGGGTTAGTGCTGTGTCCTCCCTCTCCCAACGCAGAAGCATTCCCGTGTGAAGACGAGCCAAGCTGTCTACACTTCAAGTTCCTGTTGACGCTCGCTTCTCCACTAAGAGCGCCGCCAACGCTCTGGCATTTACGGGCCTACTGGCACCGCCATTGACCGGTAAGCGACGGCTAAACGGATCCAGCTCCTTGTCTCGCCAAGCGCTCACCATTCTTTCTACCTATCGTGGAGAAACAGACATGAGCCAGGGATTGCTGAACGGGCTGAGCATTTAAAGAAGCACTCCAACCACCCACATAGCCAAAGCTGCTCACATTCAGACTCTCCACCATACAGGTGTACTTCAAATGTACTGAACTCTAGTCTTATAGGAGAGCACGATATGTTTTCTGTAGACTGGTGTAATATGTTGAAAACGATTAATACTTTCAACAAAACAGAGCGCAGCATTCTTACACCGCTCAAGTTTGGTTGCGAGCTCATCGGAGAGGTCGTTGAAGAGCGAAGCACAGTAGTCGAAATACGGGAAAATCAAGGACTTTACGAGCACTAATTTCGTATTTTGCGGTAGAAAATAACCACCTTTTCTCAGTCTCAAGAGTGCAGCGAAGCATTTATTAGGGGCAGCAGCACATTGTTGCTTCCAAGTGTGCTGTCAAGAAAACCCCTAAGAGCTTCAGAGAATCACACGTAGGTATCACTTGACCATTGATGAAAATATCACAAGGGTTTTGCTCGGTAATTTTACTGTGGAATCCACGAGACCCAAACCAAATGGCTTCTGTTTTATTGCCATTAATACGGAGGCCATTTAGCGCAGCCCAGTTTTCGATGTTATTTAAAATGGTGTTCATTCTCAGAACAATACTGTCTGCGTCACGAATTTTGCCACGAATGTAGACACAGAAGTCATCGGCATACAAATGATACTTACTGTCCATACATACATCAGGTAGATCGTCGATAAAAAGCGAGAAAAAGAGCGGACCTGGAAGGGATCCATGAGGGACTCCTGTTAGTCTGGGAAGCGACGAAGAAAACTCACCTGAATCTGCTTTAACATTCTGTGTGCGGCCAGATAAAGAAGATGAAATCCAGTTACAAACTGAGTCCGAGAAACCAAAAGATCAAAGTTTTTCTGCCAGCAAACGAATATCGACGAGGTCAAAAGCACGTGTTTCGTCAATCGAGACCAGCAATGTAACTTCTCCTTCATCAATCGCATTTCGGATATCGTCAACGATGAATACCAATGCCGTATGAGCACTGTGTGCTTTACGGAATCCGGTTTGAAATGGATTGAGAAGGTTCCTACTAGTGCATGATCTATCTAAACCCCACCGATTCAAGTATTTTGAAACCGTTGAGAGGATACTAATAGGACGAAAGTCTTCCATTGTACTAGGCTCCTTCTTTTTGGGAATAGGCCTGACAATTGCACGTTTCCAGCTGATTGGAAAAATACTTGATTGCAGGGATGAATCAAATATATTCATCAATATGGGAAGAATATAGTAGTTACACTCTTTCAAAAACCTCAATTGTATGCCGTCCGGGCCAACTACATTAGAGCGAGCTGAACTAATCGATAAGAGCGTCTCGTCAACCGTGATGTGACTAAAATAGAAACGATCATCGGGAGATATACGGGCCGTAGGTCTGTTATCATGAAGAGGCGCAGGTACGTCGGAGCCAGAGAAGTGCCTATTAAGATCATTAAGTGATGCGAGAAGCTGTATCTCTTTTACTGTACTCGAATGGAGTCCAAGATCATTACTACTTTCCAAGTTTCCCTGCTATTTCTGCAATCTTGTATTTTGCTGTGATAGTAAGAATTAACAGTATTTCTGACTTCTGTCTTAACTCTGTTACGCAGCTGTTTATAGTTCGCCTGTTTAATTGGACATTTAGTGCGCTTAAAATCACGCCAAGCTTTATTACGATCAGAAATGAGAGATCAGAGAGAAGCAGTCACCCAAGGAGATGGCTTTTTCTTGATAATGAAAGTACGTAAAGGGGCATGCGCATCATACGGATTAAGCAAAGATGCGGTAAACACTTCCACTTTTTTATCTACATCCGGTATAGGCTCTACGACAGACTAGTCAGTATTTTGAAGGTCGCGGTGAAAAGCCTGCGCGTCAAAATTCTTAAAGGATCGACGAGTCACAATTTTGGGCCTGAATACGGGAGTGTCTAGTGGCATAGCTACAAAAATCACGTCATGAGCGGAGATCCAAGGTTGCCGAAGCTTCCAGTGAGATACTGTAGAGGCTGTGCTTGGAATGCATATGTAGTCAATCGTGGATACCGAGTTGTCAAGATGATGTGTAGTACCAAAAGAGACCGGTGTTAATCCGAACGTCTGCAGGGATTGAGAGAGAATATTGCGGGTAGTAGAATTAGTATGCCATTCGATATTGAAGTCGCCCATAAGGACAAGCCGATCGTAGGTAGATTTGCAGTTAAGAATGGCGTCCTCAACTTCACCCCAGAATCCCGATTTTGGTGGATTGTATACGAGAATGCAACAAATTTTAATCTGCTAAGGGAGATTTCAACAAGGAGAAATTCGGGTCGTTTTCGGTATATGGGCTTCCATTCCGATACTTCCACGTCTTTGCTACGAGCGGATTCGTGTACGTACAGAACAACCCCTCCTCCGTTCTTATTTAAGCGATCATGCCTGAAAAATGCGCATTCTGGAATGAGTACGTGCTCAGAAGATTTATCCGGTTTTAAGAACGATTCACTAATCCCCAAAACTAACGGTTTGTGACAAAAAATAAGGGCCTCTACATCATGGACGTGCCGAATAAGATATTGCGCATTTATTTGCCCTAAGATAGTTTGACGCTGTGAATGAGATATGTCGTTAAGCGCCGTAGTCAATTCTGGCAGATTTGCGCTCTATTCTCGGTCGCATTATCCGGCATTTTGCTCTATCAATGGCTGAGTAACTGGAATTAAGTTTTCTTTCTTTACAATTAATGCAGCATCTGGTTTTAGATTTACAATTCAGTGACGAGTGTCGGCCTGTGCAGTGCCCACAAAATTCGTGTGTTACTTCGCATTCTGCCTTATGACCGAATTTAAGGCACTTAAGGGGGAGTCTGCTTAAGGAGCCGAAAAAAAGCGTTTTTTCAGCGTTTTTTTTTGAAAGGGAAGGAAATGATTGCGGTAAACGAAATTTTGAGAACATAATGTACTATATTTTAGCTTTAAAAAAAATTTTTTGTTATTAAAATTAGAAGATAATTTAATACTGAAGGTAGATTACATTGATTGTTTTTCGAACGGATGTATATTCTTTTTGCTATCACCGGCACCGATTTCTAAAAATCGTAAAAATGAAAACTCGAGAATTCGCGCTTTAAAGTTTTCGGTCCAAAAAAATATAAGTTTTTGGGTACTTACAGTAATTAGAGGTTAATCAGCTATCCCTGGGCCATACATTAGTCCTTCCTCTTCTTCAAAAAACTCGTTTTGGCTGAGAGTTTCCAATCTTCGGGCTGTGCGAGCCTTCTTGCTAGAAAATAATGCGCACCGGTTCTCCCGTGTTATGCGCTCAGCATCGACGGCGTCAGCAAAATTTTTGCACTGCTGCCCGATGATTATATTGAGGAGCTGCATGGTGGAAAGTACAGCAAAGTAACCCTTGTTAAAAATGCCTGCAGCCATATATGCTGCAATTTCGACGATTTTATAGCCGGAATTCAAATGTTTCGGACTTAGGCGCCACACAATCGAATTGAACGATTCATTGGAATTTTGAGTGTGGCCGCCTAAGCACCACCTCATTAAATCGTTATTAGAGAGCTGTTAATAAATTGGACGAATGTGCTTCTCCACGGTTTCATCGATTAATTTCGCCGGATGTTTGTAAGATGCAAGATTATTCACCACTTGAGCCTTGCGCCATTCGCACCAATTCTCGGCGCCTTCTGGACAATTTTCTTGCCGACGATTTTCATCCGTGGAACAGTAGTGGTCTAATGTTGCTATAATAGCTTTCTTTATACCTTTCACTGGATCAATATTTCGACGAATTGCCAGACCGTAGTTTATCGTCAATTTCTTGATTACACTCTCTGTTAGCCGCGTCTTTCCTCCGAGTTTCTCGGTTTTTCTTTTATTACGTAAACGAGTACCCATACACTTTTGCACGTGTCGAACTCACTCATTTTTCATCACTGTGCACTCGTCCCCGTAAGGATTGCTATTTAAGATTCCAGTAAAAGTTTTGGAGTCGCCATCGCCGAAATAATTAGTGTACATAACTCCGAATTTCTGGACGGATCTCGAAAACATCTCCATTATGGAATCTACCTCCATCTTCCCTGCCGAACCTGCATGATTTGAGGAGCATGTGTATTTATGATTCTCATACCACTCCTCAAATGCGTCTTCATCCAAAGTATTTTTACTTATGGCACAAGAATGACAATATCCACTTTTTACAATGAGATCGATTACTTTGCCACTGTAGTATCCGATGAGCGTTGTTACAACGTACAAGAAAGTATAACCGCGCTTTTTCCACGATCCATCGCCCGAAACCTTCAAATGATTCGCAGGTCTTTCATGTTCAACGTTTTTTTCTTTTTCTTCCTTGACGCTTTTTCGCAGGTGCTCTTGAACATTGTCTTCGACGCTGCGTGCAAATGCTCAACGATTTATTGGTAAGTAGATTTTGCAAAACCTGCAGAAATATCCATAAGGCCGCAGAATACGTTTATCCCTTCTTGTTCGATACCAAGAAGCCTCATAACAAAAACCATTCGTCTGTTGATTTCGTAGCCGGTATTTATCAATCATCCTGACTGGATTTCGCGTCGACCACACATACCCTGGACAATAATTTTAAATCCTAGGCCTCGATGACCGCTTTCTGCAAACGTTAATTTTTGCTTGCATGATCTGCAAATTGCGATTTCCGAAATGGCGAGAAACACAGATATAAATTCAATAATGCGGTAGCAGTGCGCAGAATGAATAATGACATCATCGCTGCTTGCTGTCGATAACTTCTGCTCACTGCGGCTTGTGTGTAAGTCTCCATCGTCCGATGAAACACTTGTAAAACGATTGCCGCGAAATTTCCGCTTTCGCGGTTCCGCAGCACGCTGTCTTTTAGATCTATCACCTTTCGGATAGCTTGACATTTCGATGTGTACTCGGCAAAATCAAAAGTGGAACTGAAAGCTGACGCTACAAACAGCCGTGTAGAAGCCGATGCCGAGAGCTATAGTATACCGTTATATTGTATATCGTTCTCCCTACTACTACTACTCAACACAGACCTTCTAGAAACTCCAAATAATGTTTCAAAGGACGGTTGGACCTTTTCAAGTATATACGAGTATAGTCGAATAATAGAATACATCGAGGGGCGGAGCGCGCGCGCTCGGGTCTGCCCGAGCATTGGCACCTGGTCGATGCTCGGCCACTAAAACTGCTCTAGCTTCGGAAATATGTCGAATTGGCCTCTGAAATTTTGAAGACATATTATTGGATAGTTTTGGAATAGATTTAAGACAAAAAAATTCGATTTTTTAAAGCCGGTAAAGCACACTTCCCCCTTAAAACACTGTAGAATCGACACGTGATCTGTGAAACGGCAAAGAAGCCAGCCGATACTAACTCTGCCTTTCCGAGCAAGAAGATTGTGACAATCGGGTTTCATCTGAACGACACAAGACCTATGCTTTTTGTTACACGCTGGGTATAAATACACAATTTGAAAATCGTTAACCGAGAGTTCCGGAAAATTTTGACTAACTAAAAATTTTGCAATATCCTATTTCGAATACTCAACAGGAACACCATGAATAAGTATACGAGGATCAAGTTTGGCATCGTCCTTGACCTCTAAGCCAGCTTTTTTGAGAGATTCACAAATAAAAAGGGGATCCAGTCACCCTCAACCACAACCGAGTTATCACTGGCCAAAATTACACGCTTTACTTTTAATTGCAGTTGAGCAGGGTCTACCGCTTCAAGCAGAGCTTGTTTTGTGAGAAGAGAAGCCGAGTCTTTACTCTTGGTTTCGGCGCTGGGGGCAATAATAACACGCTGTGCATTTTCAATCGCGATAGGTTTCCCGCGATCTAGCGTTATTTTACGAGTTGCTGTTACAGTTGAAAAGGTGGCAGAACGAGTCGACAGCGAGAGGGAACGAAACCGGAGCCTCAGCAGGCGAATGACATCATTTTATAGCTTATAGTTTGATCTTGATGTAGCTGTGGCGTATGATGACGATGGTGTCGGCGGCGGCACCACACCATATTAGGATAGTGGCAAGCTTGCGAAGATTGTGTGCGCTAATTCCCTTTCACCTGTCTGCCTGCCTTATACTTACTCATGTGTTGACGTAAAAATGAAAACATTGGTAGTTGGTGGAGAGTAAGCGGTAAGCAGGCTGACTGGAGGGTACACATGCGGTTGTCTATCTTTTGCCGCCCAAAAAATATATGCATACACTGCGTGTGTAGTAATAATATAAGTATATATAGATATATTTTGCACACATGCGGTTGTCTACCTTTTAGCATCAAATAAATATACGGGTACTGTGTATGTACAAAAAATAGGTAGATGTAGATTTATATTTTAGTATATAAATTATATTGTTGAGCAAGAACTGTACTATATATGCATGTATGAGGTAAATACATATATTGATGGGAACACACGTACACGGAAAATACAAATGTCGATAGTTCATATCGGCTGGATAATAAAGAGGCATCCCCACGCTCGTGAATAATATGCCTGTATAGGTAAAATCTTATGCCAGTGAGCAAATGTACAGGGAAATACAAATTTCATTTTATAAAATTGTGAATATTCTTAATATTGTCGAAATTCGCACAGGCTGGACGGCGAAAAGCGAATATCCGCACAAAGATGAATCGCGGAGAGTAGGGATGTATGCCTACATCCATGTGAGTTAAGAATGATATATAAAAATGATTTGGACAGCTAAAAGTTGATACTCGTTAGTTTACTTATTACTATTAGTGAATATATGAGTGAGCGCAAGTTGTTTTTCTGGTGTGGAAGTGTGATATAAAATAAATGCAAGATACTCCACTTGCTTGACATAAAATTCTAATATTATCTATTTATATAAATAATATACTAATCAAGAACTTTTACAATATATAGTAGTAATAGTACAGTGATGCTGTAGCAACATTTAATGTCCGCGTCATTTTTATCACAAGAATATTACGGGGAATATCAGTACAATATTTTGGTTACAATCAGGCAAAATTTCGATAACATCACAGCAATATTATTATGGGTTTTTAGTTGTTGTGGTGAGAACGGGAAATATTGCCGTGATATTGCAGGAATATTATTATCATTTCACAATAATAATGGTAATACTGGATAATATTTCAGTGACATTCCAACAATATTATTATTGTTTTATCGAAAGCATATATAATTCCCTTTCATTTATTATATTTATTTCGCCATAACACTAGTACCATTATTAGTATTAGTAATATACATGTAATAAATACCTATCAATAATCATCCATACGCAGCAAGTACATTATCGTAATGTTTGAACCATCCGTAGGGATTGTCCACATAAGTGCTGTGTTTTGTTGTGCTGTGGTGTGGTGTGCGTTACTACTTATGAACTGTGGCGCTTATTGGTCAATTTTTAACAGCACAGCACAGCACTTATGCGGATAGTCCCCTATATAATAACTGAAGACGAATCTTCGCACATGTGTGAAAGCGCCAAAGCGCCATCTAGCAGCAATCTTGAGAAAATTGACATTCAAATAATGTACAATGACAATTATCGGTAGCGCTCGATTTGTTTTAACGTAAACCTTGATTAACTAATACATTATTAAAACAATTTTACAGTTATAGTCAAGATTTCTGGCAGAATAAAATGATAAAATTAAAATGTTATCGTTAAACAGAGGATGACTGATTTATTACCATGTAATATAGTAGAAATATTTCCAAAGTATTAGTTTGAAATGCATGCAGGAATGTCATTCTGTAATCTTGCAGGAATATAGCTGTAATAACTTAAAGTAAAATGTCACATAATAATATTGGAGAATAATTTGCATATATTTCGGTGTGATATGCAACAGTGTAATATTATACAAATATTTCAGCAGTACAGTTTCTGTGAGATTCATTGTGAAAAATCATTCTGTAAACTTGTTGGAATATTACTATAATATTTCCGTGCAATGTATCACATAATTTTACAGGATATTTCGCGTATATTTCAATGTGATTTGTCACATTGAAATATTGTAGAAATATTTTGGCAATATTGGATGGATACAATGGAGCAACCTGCAAGGCTTCCGAGGCGAGGTGCGTCTTACGTACTGACGTTGGAGTGGACCAAGCATAGCTGGGCCATACGCCGGGATCAGGACATTGTAGAGCGTTTTGCGAAACGTTTATGCAGAGCAAAGCCAAGCGTTAATGATGGACCGTATAACGGTCCTTCAAGCGAACCTTCACAGAGCCGAATTAGCCAACAGCATTCTGACTCAGATTATATCTGAGACGAAGTCTGATGTGCTGATAATCAGCGAGCAGTAAGGTTATTGGAATGTATCTACGTTATACAAAGACACACCTGGCACAGTAGCAATCTACGTGCACCCACGAGTCATCAGAGTGGACGAACACGGGGCCGAAAGCAACTTTGTGTGGGTATTGAGCAATTCAGGCAGAGTCTGGACAAGCTGGAAGACGCGATCCACGAGATAGAAGTCGAGTTCGTAGTCGCCGGTGACTTCAATACATGACCATCGGAGTAGGATATGCCAGAGCCGGACAACAGAGATATGACCATCATGGAGATGGTAGTTAGGCGCGGCCTGATAGTTCTCAACGTTGGGAGCACGCCGACGTTCAAGAGACCTGTCTGTCCATCTGGCCGAATTGAAGGCGTTCTTAACGTCCAGCGTAACAAGGAGTGTGATGTTTCTGGAATGATGATTTCCAGTCCACGCCTTCCTTCCCAGTCATACTACCTCTCGTATACCATACACCGTGGATTGCCGTTTTCTGAAGCCGTACGGGTTGTCGGATAAATCTCCGGCAGCCTGCACAGCTCCCTGTAGCCGTGAATTAAGCATCGTCTCGTGAAGCTTCCCTGCATGGTCTAACATACTCAGCGGATGGCCGCCAAAATGATGCCGAGTTGAAAGCCGCCTGGATCCCAGCTGAGATATTGAAGATCATCGAGATGAGAGCACCTTTTCTTGATGTCTTTGACACTACCTGGAAGGTTGCGCGTCTCGTGCTGATCAGCAAAGGAAGGTGAGGCGATCCCCAGCTTCCGTCGTCGCTTTCAGGCACGTGTGTACATGTTCAGCAATAGAAAACGTGCTCTCATCTCGATGATCTTCAATATTTCAGTTGGTATCCCATCGGGCCAAGGCGGCTTTCCGCTCTGCATCATTTTGGCGGCGATCCGCAATTTTTCATATTAAGAATTTTGGATATTTACTCTCAATATGATGGCTTGTACCTGCTAGTAAGTATAAATGAGATACTAAAATATAGCTTACAAGTATTAGATTTGGTTGAAATAGGTTTTATATATCTTTAAATCCAAAATGTCTATTTTACCCCACAAACTGACTATCTTTTCCTACTCTCCCCTACGCGCGCTTTGATCTTCCAAGGAGAGAGCTATCTTAGCACTCCAATAGATAGCAGCTCTGACTACCCTTTTTCTTCACAAGCCCACACTACGACGTACAGCAGCAGAATGCTTCCAACCATCTAGCATTATACACGTACTATTCTGATTTCTAGTCACCAAGTCAATAAACTGGTAGAATTTATAATACTAACAGTTGGCTTATTATCAACAATGATCCCTTTCCCCGATGCTCAGATACCCGCGAGCTAAACGATGTAATTTTAGTAAAAATTTATCTATAGACAAACCAACAACGATAAAAAACCATATATTTTTTGAGCTATTAATTAGAAAGAGATAGCAATTTAAAATTAATTTACTAGAACAAAGAATTTCATATTTTAATAATTTATTTAGTTTGAGGAAAGTAAATACCAATGAGTTAGCAGCGATTATTTCTTCTGTGAAAATATAACAATACGCTACGATAATTTATTATATCATTATTTGTTTTTTTCGAGAGCGATCTATTGACTTCCAATTGATTCAGATTTGCCAAGATATGGAACAAAAAAATCGAAGGGTCAAAAGTCCTGAAGGCCAGAGGCCTAAGAACGTTATAGTTTAATAATATTCTGCGAATGTTACTCGCAATTACAGCCAAATTTAGACTTTAATATATACTAATATTTTAGGAAGACGAGGAAGAAATACAAGATGCTTTGGACATGACATGGCCTAATACACCTAGAAAAAGAATCACATATGTACTTGTAGCTCCTATATTATTTCCACTATGGTTGACGTTACCAGATACTCGTACATCTAAAGGTATGTTAAACTGCATATAAAAATAAATTTTAGGCTACAATATTTATCTATATATAAGGGATGTTCAGGCATTGATTACACAATTTCGCTTTTGCCTAATATTGATTTGGCAATTTGGGTTTTGCCTAATACTGATTAGGGAATTCAGATAACAAACTTTTTGTTCAATGATATATGTTATGTGCAATTAAAAATATCATAGTCCTTCTAAGTGTTGTAATACGTAATCACTTCCATGGTAGAAAATTGATCTAGAACTATGTAGATCTATGTAGTTTGCCATGGAAATAATCCAGCACCTCGATAAAACTGGATAATTTTCTACAAGGGTTAGTTACTTATGTAAATACTATGTTTATAACAACATATATACATATTGTTGTAAAATGTATTAAAAGTGATAATTATATTACTTATTTTTTAATAACACTATATACTTGCATAATTTATATTTATATAGTTATAAACTTGTATCAAGACTACAAAGATGCTTTGTACACGTATATTATTAAATGTATCGTTTATTATTCTAAACTAATGTAATATGACTTATATTTTTTCCATATTTATAAATTTACATTTGGTGTTTTACATAATACAAGTTAGGTATTTTGAGTTATACCTAGTCAATATTACGTAAAATCCGAATTACCTAATCAATTTTAGGTAACACCTGAATTGAGTAAAGTTTCAGCAATTTCGGGTTTTGCCTAGGCACTACGCAACTTGCAGGATTTCGGTTTTTGCCGGTAGCATATATATATTAGGTAAAAAATCGAGGAAGAGTCGAGTGAATGTCATGATAACTACATGTTAATTTTTGAACATGGTTTGACCAATCTTACCATGGGTTATGCAAGAAGGAACAGCGTTTTATTAATAGATTCACTTTTGTCAACTATTAGAGTTTTATTTTTCATTTGCGCTAATAGAGCCGATTTGGTAGAAAGTCGCGGAATGGTCGGTAGAATGTTATGATAAGTACTTGTGAGTTTTAGAACATGTTTTGACCAATCTTACCATTGGTTATGCCAGAAGGAACGGCGCTTTATTAATATTTTCTATTTCGTCAAATACCAGAGCTTATTTTATCATTTGCGCGAATCAATTCGAATGGGCAAGAACTCGATAAAGGGTCGAGAGAATGTTATTATAAGTACTTGTGAATTTTCCGGATATGTTTTGACCAATCCTACCACTGGTTATGCCAGAAGTAATGGCGTTTTATTAATTTTTCAAATCTTTGTCAAATATCACAGGATTATCTTTTATTTCCATTAATCAAGACGATTTGGCAGAAACTCGAGGAGCGGTCGGTACAATGTTATGATAAGTACATGTGAGTTTTAGAACATGTTTTGACCTATCTTATTATTGGTTATGCCAGAAGGAACGGCGTTTTATTAATTTTTTTCTATTTCGTCAAATATCACAGCATTATTTTGTATTTGCGCTAATCAAGTAAATTTGGCAGTAACTCGAAGAACGGTCCTACCATGGATTATACCAGAATGAATGGCATTTTATTAATATCTTCAATTTTGTCAATTATCAGAGCTTAATTTTTCATTTGTGCTAATTAATTATATTTGGCAAAAACTCGAACAGGGTACGGGGAATTATTATGTTAAGTACTATTTTTTGAAAAGTTTTGGCCGCTCTTATCATGGGTTATGCATTAAGGAACGGCGTTTTATAAATATTTAAAATTTTGTCAAATATCAGAGCATTTTTTTCATTTGCGCTGCTCAAGTCGATTTGGCAATAACTGGAGAAAGAGTCGGGGGAATGTTATGATATGTACTTGTGAATTTTTCGACATGTTTTGACCAATGTTACTAAGTGTTATTTCAGAAGGAACAGTATTTTGTGGGTTTTTATTGAATTTTTCTTCCGTCACGGACGAACTTTTGAAGGAAAGCTTCCAAGAGTGTCTAACGGGTATTCAAAAGTGTTTTGAGTAATATGGAATAACATATAAAATTATACGCCAAATGAATTTAGTGTCTAATCCATAAGGCATTTT
The DNA here is from genome assembly GCA_949152435.1 of Gastracanthus pulcherrimus. NCBI lineage: Eukaryota > Metazoa > Arthropoda > Insecta > Hymenoptera > Pteromalidae > Gastracanthus > Gastracanthus pulcherrimus. The sequence goes on from OX424575.1 coordinate 90,114,625, forward strand.
CGCACTATAGCTATTATCCTGCATATTATAGAGTATATGGCATACATAGGCTCTATATTTCATATATAGCCTCTATCTGAGGATAGGGCGATTTCCTAAAAAGGAAGATTTTTTCTACAATTTAAAGAATAATTTTGTTTTCGATGTGTCAGAGAGTTATCCATTTATATATAAAAATATAGATTTTTTCTGTCCAATCGAGAATATACATATATATATATATATATATATATATATATATATATATATATATATATATATATATATATATATATATATATATATATATATAAAATGTCACTAGCCGACGTAAATTTTCTGAATTTGAATATCGTTTCTAATTCGAAAGTGTGTGCAAAACTTCTCGTAAATCGTTCAGAAACGCAAAATAAGTGAAGTCTTTTATTCTCTTAGTTTTCTGTTTTAATTGCCTCTTATGAACAAAATCTAAAAATTCTAAAATTAAATAAATCAAATTTCCACAAAAAAGTCATAAACATTAGCAATTTTAATTAGCAACTTTTTCAAAATCTTAGTCGTCTATTTCAAAGAAAATTAAATTCTGAAAAAGAAACACAAAACTAAAATTTATAAAAGAAATTTAAATTTTTGGAAATGTTCGATTATCCAAAAAAGAATGTATATATATATATATATATATATATATATATATATATATATATATATATATATATATACAGGATAATATATATATAATATATACAGGATAATCGAACATTTCCAAAAATTTAAATTTCTTTTATAAATTTAAGTTTTGTGTTTCTTTTTCAGAATTTAATTTTCTTTGAAATAGACGACTAAGATTTTGAAAAAGTTGCTAATTAAAATTGCTAATGTTTATGACTTTTTTGTGGAAATTTGATTTATTTAATTTTAGAATTTTTAGATTTTGTTCATAAGAGGCAATTAAAACAGAAAACTAAGAGAATAAAAGACTTCACTTATTTTGCGTTTCTGAACGATTTACGAGAAGTTTTGCACACACTTTCGAATTAGAAACGATATTCAAATTCAGAAAATTTACGTCGGCTAGTGACATTTTATATATATATATATATATATATATATATATATATATATATATATATATATATATATATATATATATATATATATATATATGTATATTCTCGATTGGACAGAAAAAATCTATATTTTTATATATAAATGGATAACTCTCTGACACATCGAAAACAAAATTATTCTTTAAATTGTAGAAAAAATCTTCCTTTTTAGGAAATCGCCCTATCCTCAGATAGAGGCTATATATGAAATATAGAGCCTATGTATGCCATATACTCTATAATATGCAGGATAATAGCTATAGTGCGAAAATGCCTTATGGATTAGACACTAAATTCATTTGGCGTATAATTTTATATGTTATTCCATATTACTCAAAACACTTTTGAATACCCGTTAGACACTCTTGGAAGCTTTCCTTCAAAAGTTCGTCCGTGAATATATATATATATATATATATATATATATATATATATATATATATATATATATATATATATATATATAGAGAGAGAGAGAGAGAGAGAGAGAGAGAGAGAGAGAGAGAGACGCAGCAGTTGACAGGTTATGGAGCTGCAGTGAGTGGATTGTTGAAATTGTTGAACGACTTTCGGTATATCGACAGACTGGTAATAAAAGTATTATTAAAATTATTATTATTATTATTAATTCTATCATAGTGATGCAAATTGAGAAGTGGTGGTGTGACACTTAATGAGTAAATTCAGTGTGCTACACTTTTATATAATTTGGTGTAAATTCGGATATTACATCGGGGCGTGAATTGGGGATCATAGTAGCAACTATAACGCAGGCGAACATACTGGTTGAAAGTGTAAAATTCCGGTTGTAAGTGGTAAATTTAGAGGGGTTACATATCGGTCAATTATTATGGAATTGTCTCAGAAATGTGTGGTGATTCAGCCGTTCAAAGTGACGCGCGCGGGTTTGCTTAGCCATCTTTAGACGTGCGACCATAGAAAGCACGAAAAAAGCAATTGAAAAAAGAGTTATATTGTGTTACAAATTTATGATTCGTGATATGTGGTTCGTGGTATCGCTGCTTCGCAAATCCGAAGACATGCGAGATGAGTTTAAAGGAGGGTGATTGGAATAAGTACGCGGGCTTAAGGTATTGTGATAGTTTATTCGTCGTAGTTACTTTAAGAGGTGAAAGAGATGCGTGACGCGCAAGGTCGGGCAGAATGACGTCGTCCTGGGCCCGGACTCTTTAAGTAGGCAGAAACAGCTGATGTCAATCCGCAGATGTTGAGCTGCGTCTTCGAGCCGTCGACCTGGAGTTTCGGTCATTTGCGATAATATTGGCCGATGCGAGGCTTAAGCGATATATATATATCTCCTAAAAATCCTCTAAACGCATTTCTAAAAATTGGGAAAAAAAACTAAAATATACTTTACAATAAGGAGAAATACAAAACTCAATTGTTTATTAAAAAATTCACATATGGTGGTATGAATAAAGTTTCACTTATATAAAAATCTGTATAATCGCGTTTTCACTAGATTTAAATCATTAAAAGAGATTTAAGGTGACTCCTTAGTATTCTTTCATGATTTTGACAAATTATTATATTCATTATCTTCCCATTAATGTTATGCACTTTTGCATCTGTTTAACATTGAAATAATTTAGTTTATTCGATACTACTGCTATATGTATAAAAAAAAATTCGTAAATTAAAAGTTTTTTTGGGAGTCATAGGCATCTTTCGATGAATGGTCTTATCAAATTCCTGAATTTGGACACAAATTGACCCTCGCGCATACAAAATTCTTGAAACACTGAGGATATATTCTTTAAGATATTTTCAACAAAAATTCGCTGACTTTTTATTAAATGATACTTTAAATTTTATTTATAATACAATTTTAAATAAAATACGGTATTTATATAGCAATTTTGGAACTAAGTAAAATTTATTTTTCAAAGCTATATAATAAATACGAGGGTAGTTCAATAAGTCTTTAGAATGACCAACAGATGGCGAGCGAATCGCTCCAAATCATCTGTTTTCAGTCAGCACCACTCCCGACTAGATATATGGTGCAGTCACAGTCCACATCTTCTGAGTTTACGTGTTTTTATAACCAATTGAAAAAAAAAATTGCTTGTTAAGAAAAATGGAAAAAAAACGAGTTCAGAGCGGTAATTAAACATTTTCATTTAAAGGGTTTAACTCCATATGAGATAAAAAATGAATTGGACTCAGTTCATGGCACATCTGCCCCTGCCTTAGCAACGGTTTATAACTGGGTAAATGAATTTAAGCGTGGTCGTACATCAATAAGTGACGAACCACGTTCAGGAAGGCCCGTAGAAGCAACTACTCCCGAAATCATCAATAAAATCCACGATATGGTGTTGAAGGATAGAAGATTAAAAGTGCGTGAGTTAGCTGAGGTCACAAGGATATCTATAGGTGCAGTTGTTTCAATTCTACATGAAAAAGCTATCGGCAAGATGGGTGCCGCGTTTGCTCTCAGCTGAGAATATACGCAATAGAGTGGTCGCCTCTGAGACTCTTTTGGCGCGCATAAGTCGGAATCCTGATTAATTTTTTCGTCGATTTGTGACTGTGGATGAAACATGGATACACCACTACACTCCTGAGACAAAGGAACAATCCAAACAGTGGATTTCCACAGGCGAACCAGCTCCAAAGAAGGCAAAGACCGTAAAGTCAGCTAGTAAGGTTATGGCTACAGTTTTTTGGGATGCACGTGGAATTATACTTATTGACTACTTGGAAAAGGGTAAAACAATTACTGGTGAGTATTATGCATCATTATTAGAGCAGCTGAAAGAAGAAATTAAAAAAAAACGACCACATTTGGCGAGAAAAAAAATTCTCTTTCATCACGACAACGCCCGAGTTCACACATGCTTCGTTTCAATGGCTAAAATTGAAGAACTAAAATTCGAATTGGTCGAACACCCACCGTATTCACCAGATTTAACCCCCAGTGACTTTTTCTTATTTCCAAACTTGAAAAAATGGCTCGGTGGACAGAGATTTACGGACAACGAAGACGTCATTGCCTCTGTAAGTGCTTATTTTGAGGAACTTCCGAAAACGCACTTTTCTGAAGGATTAAAAAAACTTAAAAAGCGATTGACCAAGTGTATAGAGCTCCAAGGAGATTATGTTGAAAAATAAAAAAAAATTTACCCAAAAAAAATTGTTTTTATACTTTATTCTAAAGACTTATTGAACTACCCTCGTAATCAAGTCAAATTAACGGCGAATATTAGTTATATCTCGCTTTAAAAGCATGATAGAATTTTCTTAGAAGTGTACGAAAATATGATGTGCGCGAGGGCTATTTTGAATATAAACAATTTTCACTAAAAAATAACACATTATGCTGAATAAATTTGAATATATAGGCTAACAAAAATCAGAAAATTGCTGTGTGTCTTCAAATAATAATAAAAAATATTGCATGTAAGCCTCATATTTTTCAAATTTAATACTGAAAATTTAGAAATTTTATCAGGGAGCCACCTTAAAGTGTATGTATATGAGCAGATCCTCAGAATCGGCGTACCTCAAACATAGAAAATTTTGAAAAGTTTGAACCTATCGTACTCGATTACTTGTTAAGGCATACACTTGTCCTTTACAAGAGATCTATTCTATATAAATATCTAATAGTTACCATAAAAAAATATGAGCCAAACTGGATATGCGCACTTTTTAAAGATTTAAAGCGACGGTCCTGACATTATTATTAAAAAATCATTGTTTTTTATTTCTTATCATGATTAAAATCTATCGTACTCAGCTACCTTAAAAGACATAAAAGCCATTTGTCCTCTGGGGGAGTTCTATACAATACTAAGATCACACGATAACGATAAAAAATTAGAGCTAATCTGGTTGCGGATACTTGTTATAATTTCAAATTACGGTCGTGGCCATTTAGTTTTATAATTCGGTAAACGATAATTTTACTCGGTATTTTAGTACATTATAAGCAGTAAATATAATTACTTTCAGAGACACCTTTTCTAACAAATTTATTTTAATAAAGTACAATTTAAAGTGTTTAATTGATTTTTTTGAAAATTTGTAAACGTCACAGGCAAGGTTTACAAGTAAGTGTTCGAATCTTAAAATCATGATTTATTTATTTATTTATTGATTTCACGGGATGTATGCCCTTTAGATATTAAAAAATATATGTATAAATATAAAGATTTAAGAATTTTCTCATATATAAAGGTAAATAAATTAAAATAAGTAATATACAAATAAATAAATTAATTAATAAGTAAATAAGTAAACATATACAATAACTACAACATTTTAACTACTAATTTATTCGTTGTCATCATTGGTACAATGCAGGTGCCTGCGTATCGCTATTTTGAATTTACGAAGAGAGGGATGGCACCTTAGACTATGGGTGAGCGAATTTCAGAGGCGCGCACCTTGAGCACGGAATGATTTCAGGCCTTTGTCATTACGCGACGCTGGAATCGAGAGTTCCTTAGTAGTCCTACAAGAGCTCGCATGACACATCAAATTACATCAACGAGCAGTAATCGAAATGAAATACACCAAGAGCACTCGCAAGTTGCTTGGTTAAGGCCTCTGTATTGCAGGATCTAAATGATCTTAGACCATATAAGGATCGATCTATTTTTCTTCTTACCGCATTATACTATGAGTCGAAGATAATGGCTATCATTTTTCTGACATTAAGTGTCAGGGCAGTCTCTGAAGCCCATTCCGACAATGCTTGCTCTCGCAACAGCTGACAAGCACCTTATGCCCTCATAAAGATCAGATGTAGTAACTTGTGTGTAGATCTGCAGGTCATCCGCATATAGCAAGTGTGTGACACTGTCTGTTAGTAGACCCTCCGGGCTCTTGAATACTGTGAATATGTCGCGAAGATAGTTAATGTATATGCTGAATAGGAGGGCCCCAAGACCGAGCCCCGCAGTACGCCAAGATTGGTTGTAAGCCATAATCATTCACAAATTGTTTTGAAAACTACTCTCTGATTGCGTCCCGTAATATAAGGCTCAAGTCACTGGATTACAGTCCTGAAAATTTTCATCTTGATCAAATTGCGAAACACTGTTGCCGGCGAAATTGTGTGAACGCTTTGCTAAAGTCAAACAGAAGCAAGGTGGTAAGAACTTCTTCGTTACTGTCAATACCTGTCCAAATGTCCTTCGTTAATTTTAATAGTGCTGTCTGTGCCCTGTGTTATTAATGAATCATAAAAAACTAAAAATAAACATTGCTCTCCAAAATCACTGCCAAATAATTGGCACTTAGCTTCCTCAAACTAAATAAACGGTTCCAATGTGAATTTTTTTGTTTTAATAATATTTTAGAATGCTATATCTTTTTCATGTAAGTTCCCTATTGCATATATAAAATGAATCAATGAATCTTTAATTTTATTTCTGATTTTGTAACTTCAACAAAAGTAAATAAAAATTCGTTTGTTTGATAAAAAAATATAAAAAAAACTCAAATATCATGAAAAATAAAAGCCTTTATAATATGCGCAAGGAACTCCGCCAAAAGATAGTGAAAAGCTACCCTATTCACTGATGAGATTAATTTATTTAAAAGATTTTCCATCATATGTATCCGAGACATCGCCGTTTCAACAAAAAATGCCATTTTCATGTATAACAAAAGAAGCATTATGAAAATTTTCGGGTCGGAGAACATATGTAATTTTATGCTCCTTCAAATGCATTTCCGCCGAAGTAATCATATTATTTCTAGCATACGGAAATAATTTGCCTCATTGATTTCAAAAAATCGTAAAATAGAGAAATCGTTATAAAACACAAACCAGTCAATGAATGTTAAAAGTTCTTTTTAATTTCTAATCTTCATTAAAACATCGCTAAAAGCAAAACACTTTGCTTTAAAAGATAAACTTGAAAGCATACAAGGGGTGTAGTATTCTACAAAATTAAACTTAATAGAGCAAAATGTATATTTCATATCACAACATTTGTATTTTTCTTCCTGTTTTCAGATTTTTTGAGGGACATTACATCCATTCAATAAAAAGTATCGGAAGGGTACGGAGAGTGCTATAACAAAATGTACACATTTTCTGTGCTTGTGTGTGTATGTGTGTGTGTGCATGCGTACGTGTGTGTATGTGTGTTATTTTTTTTTTTTTTTTTTTCTTATAGAGAGAGAGGTTTAAGGCAAATCCATTATGGACCATGACATGATATAGTGAAGTACCACCGTGTGTGAGACTCGCACTCACTAAACCTTCCAGTATACGCCAGGGTTTTTACGCCCCACCGCAACCGGATCCCCTCCGTTCACTTTTTGACCCTTAGTAAAGTGAACCGTGCCCTTTCTTCTGAGTTGACCTCCCCGCGGTACTACCGCCAAGCAATGCTTCGCGGGGGTCATTGGGCTCCTGCCCTCTTATGTGAATGTGGTCGGCATCACTGGTTCTCCCATTACCGTCATTAGTAGTCTTCTAGTGTGTGTATGTGTGTGTGTGAGTGCGTATGTGTGTGTGTATGTACGTATGTGTGTCGGTGTGTGGCTGTATGTATGTGTGTGTGTGTGTGTGTATGTGTATGGTTGTACGTGTGTGGCTGTGTATGTGTGTCTGTATGCATGTGTGTGGGTGTGTGAGTGTGTGTGAGTGTGTGTGAGTGTGTGTGTGTGTGTGTGTGTATGTGTATGTGTGTGTGAGTATGTGTGTGCGTCTGCGTGTGTGTGTCTCTATGAATGGGCGCATGTGTGTGTCTGTATGTATGGGTGTGTGTGTGTGTGTGTGTGTGTGTTTGTGTGTGTTGTGTGTGTGTGTGTGTGTGTGTGTGTGTGTGTGTGTGCGTGCGCGTGTGAGTGTGTGTATGTGTGTGTGTCTGTGTGCGTGCGTGCGCGTGTGACTAGATTTATCTGTGGAACAATAATGATCCAACCTTGCTATTATAGCTTTTTTCATCTTATGGTAAGAATTAATATTTCTTCTAATTGCCAAGCCGTAATAGATCGTTAGCTATTTAATGAGACTTTTCATCAGGCGTTTCTTACCTCTGAGCTTCTCTTGCTTCTTTTTATTTCGGTGTCGCGTACCCATACGTTTATGTACGTGTCCCACGCACTCATTTTTTGTAAAAGGACAATCGTCACCATATGGATTTATCTTCAGAATTCTCGAAGAAGTTTTAGAATAGCCATCGCCGATATCATTTGTGAATCCACCTCCATCTTCCCTGATGAACTTTCGTGATTTGAGGAGCATGATTCTTTGTATTCATAAATTTATACTTGCATATCATATTTGTACTGATATTATGAAGGTATATGCAAATTTTTAGCCATTTACATTTCTTAGATTTAGAGTTATCCTAGAAAATGTGTTAAAATTGAATAAAAATAGGATTACGATGAAAGTCATCCTGGCACACACCTAATTTTTGAGGATATGTTCTTTAAAGCACAGTTCGGCAAGTATTAGACCGAAAAATATTTTCATATACTTTTTTGTTTTCTGTAAATATCGAGAGAAAACAACAAAATATCAATTTCTAAGCATTTTACACAATGTATTAAGCCGATATACGTAATTTAAAAAAGTGTCCGAAAAAAGTATCTGATGAATACTTTCGTCGAATACTCAGTGTCTGATAAAAGTATTCGACGGATATACGAATGGTTTTCTTATTTTAAAATGTCTAAATGTGGTCTAAAATGTTGCTAGGCAACCCTAAACATAGGGTACCATCCGGATGATACCACACGTTTACAGGCTTGGGCATATTTGGACCTGTTATACGAATTTTGATGGTATAAGAAATTTGACATCCAAAAATAAAAATATACCCGGTACCAAAATACATAAAATGTACATGTTTTGACTGCCTGGAAAAATTTTAGACCTCTTTTAGACATTTTAAAATAAGTAAAGTATCCGAAAAAAGTATCCCACGGATACTATTTTAGGATATTAGTATTCGAAGAAAGTATCCAAGGAAAGTATCCGTCGGATACTTTTTTCGAATACTAGTAGTATGGTCTCACTTACGGGAGACACCTCCACTCCGCCTCCACCGTATATATATATATATATATATATATATATATATATATATATATATATATATTTGTATTCTATGAGCTGGATAGAGGATAGATAGAGAAAGAGAAAGAAGGAGACAGAAAGAGAGAAAGAAAGAGAGAGCAGCTGTCAATGAACTGCTATATTGGCAAATTTTAAAATAAGTGAAGCTAAAATTTTATATGAAAATTATTTTGATCAGTTTTAGTATATCTTTAATATATTCTTTTCAATTATTTAACTACAAATAGTTGAATGTTATAATTATAGAATAAAATTTTAATTTATATTATAATTTGTAGTTGATAATTAATAATTTTTAAATAAAAAATAAAATTAAAAAACTTAACTTAACTAACTTAAATTCATTTATTATTCTTAACCATTTTATATTTTTTATAGTTAAGAGAAAACCGAATCCAAATTATACAAATACATAGGTTTCGGAAAAATATCGTTAGATATATGATTGAATATAATTTAATTTCATATAATATCTGCGATGGCAATGAACTCCGCACTTGTGCTCTTACAGGATGAGTGTCAAGTTTCGATGTGACTGCAAAATAGCGATTTCACAGTTTTTAAATATATGGTCTTTTCAGACTAAGTTTTACACGAAAAGTTTATTATAGATAATAGTGAATACATATGTACAACAATAGTAATAAAATGAATCATGAATTGGGCTGTACATTTCCAAATCTTCTTTCATCATCATCCCGAAGCGCCTCTGCGTACATTTTGTAGCGCGCATTTTCTAGCATCAGTAACTCTTCTTCTTCCGAAATAAGTTTTACAAGTTTAGTACCTTTTTTATTTTCCTTGAAGACAATGCCCATTTTCGTCGTACAAATCTTCCCCCGGAAAACTCCCCCTTCATTATTACATGATGATGGAATAAATCAAGCTTATATTCCTGAGGTGATGTACAGTTACTATTGTGCATAGGGCAGTAAATCAATTTGAATTCACATAATTAATTTTTTTATCAAAACTTGACTACTTGCTTTCCAATAATAATAGCTGGTATGCACACGATCACGGCGCCTGCAATGAACATGCAGGTTATACTGTCCGTATATGTTTGACGTAGAAATATTATCCAAAATTTAATCGACGTTTCTATAACATTTCTCAGCTTTTAATTTATCTATATTATTTAATATTGTTATCGACGCCGATCCTTTTAAGGAAGACTTTAATCCAAAGTCACCGAATTTGCATTTATTACTAGGTTTCGAGCAACGAAACATTATTTTAGCTAATAATCTATTAGAACTTTGTTGCTTTGAATATGAACTTGGTTCAACTGCGTCATTAAAGGAGCTGCCGAATGAAACTCAAACTGCTGATTCAAGTCAAGCGCATCGAACTAGCGCTCTTGCGAAGTCTCAAATTTTTGCAGTTTCGGCTAAATAGCTATTCAGCGGCAAACTACTCGACTGTAGAATGATTTTTCAACTGCAGTACGTATTTGAAAATCATATAGAAAGCATAAGAAATAAAGCAATATAAAAAAATGTCTGATTTTTACGAAGCTCTGCGTGAGTTAAATGCTTTATGCGGGTTCAATTACTCCAATGAAAAGGTGATGAAAAATCTGTTAAATGCTCCGAAAAATATAGTACGGATTAAACTAGAAACGACTGTATGAGGACTGACATATGGATTGTTACTAACAACTTTTAAAAGAAACTCATTTCAAAGCGTCGCAGTCATTAAAGTTGTGCGTCGAGTTATACTTGAGCGAAGAAACAAAAATAAAAGTGTCTAAGATGAAATTCTGGAAGATTTCGAGTAAAAACGTAAGTACATATATAAGAAATAAATTCAATTTTAAGTAAAACATTTAATTTAGACAGAAGTTTCATTATTTAATGCACCCCCAGATTTTTAATTAAAATTTTAACTTAAATTCGTACAATCCTTTTATATTTTAAGTAAATGTATACAGAACTCATAAATAGATTATATAGTTAGAAACGTTGATAAGAAATATTTTAAATACAGTTACAGATTATAATGCGGATAAAACAGAACGTATGATGCTCATTGCTCTTTTGAAAGCTGACCAGTGGGTACATATTTTACCAGCAAGCACAATAGCCTTGTACATCGCGGGAGACCGATAAAAGAGAAAGTAAGCGTCAAACGATTTAATTTGTTTCATTTGTTTCATTTGTTTCATTTGTTTCATTTGTTTCATTTGTTTCATTTGTTTCATTTGTTTCATTTGTTTCATTTATTTCATTTGTTTCATTTGTTTCATTTGTTTCATTTGTTTCATTTGTTTAAATTAAATATGAAGTAAAAAAAAAATTAAAATTAAAATTTAATTTAAATTAAATATTAAGTTGCAATTTCACACATACTGTATCAAAAAATAATGTTCGACACTATTGGGTACGTTGTAGTTTAGCGCATGTTACTTTTCTCACTCGCTTCGCTCGTGCGAAATATGTCCCATGCGTTAAAAAACCAACGTACCCAATCTTGTCGAAAAGTACTATTATAGTTGTATATTTAGAGAGGATAAATTAAAATTTTACTTTTTTATCCCTAGGAATTGTAGTAAACCAGACCAAAAAGAGAAAGGTTAATATAATTAAGGATGAACCGACTAATTTAATTATTACGAGTGAAGGTTTCATAAAAAATAAGAAACGAAAAATAAGTCAATCGGAAACCCAAGTGAGTCAAATTTTAGCAGAAATGAGGAGATTGAGTGTACGTATATAATAGTATATTGTGCCACTAGGGGGGAAAATGGAGGGCGCCAAAGGCGTCCGAGACGTACACGAGTGCTCAAATCATCATCCGAGTCTGAGAATGACCTTTCCAGTGTATGAATGACCTTTTTTAACCAGTGTATGAATGACCTTTTTTAACCAGTGTATGAATGATCTTTTTTAACCAGTGTATGAATGATCTTTTTTAACCAATGTATGAATAGGTCCTTTTTCATGCATGCAAAGGGAATGGGGAAATGGAAATTTCGAGTCGTCCACCAGATCTACAAAATAAAGAGAATACATTTTTTCAAAATTTTGAAAAGAAATCAAAATTTTGAATTCTTTTGTATTTTTGAATTTTTTCTGATCTTGTTTTTTAAGTGTTTATGCTGAATGACGTAGTATTAGGACCGATGATTATCAGCAAAAGTGGGACATCAGATGGCCTAGAGGTGCTCTACGGAAGCACTCAGCAGAAGAACTTGTGATGCAAGCTAATATAGAGATACCAAAGGCGGTGTGTGGTATACGCGAAATTAAAAATTTTCAGAATGTTTTAACATTAGAATCAATAGCCGCATTTGAATATAAATTTAGAACTCTTGGGCGCGGCGATGATCCTATAATTGACGGTACTCCGATTGTTTTAGCTTTAAAGAGTAAAGTAGTGCATACTGTAATATATTAAAAGCTACCGTTAGCCAAGGCTATTGCATATCGTGTAATAGATCTTATAGGTATGAGAATGAGCATCGTTGCTCATTTAAATGCAAGTCTTGTTTAGGAAATCCAATGTGTAAAGATACTTGTAGAATAATGTGCAATGTTTGTTCTCTAACTTTCATGAATAGCGATTATTTTGAATGCCTTAAAAAGGTAGGGTCTTATATCTGTAGTAATAAACGTAAATTAACTATTTGTGAGAGTGTGTATATACGTAAGAAATGCTTTATTGTTGTTAGATTCGTATTGTCAAACATGTAAATGTAACAGAGAATTTAATCATTATTGTTATATTGCACCACATACACAACTAGAAGATAATAAAGATAATAAATAGTAATAAAAATCAAAAAGTAACTAAAATATCTGTTTATTTTTTATAATTGTGAAATTAGGCAGGATGAAAATATTTTGGGGTAATAGTAATGTTCATTTACATGTACCAACATTATGTATAGCGTAACAAGCGTGGACTCAATGCCTAAATGACAATGATATGAGTAATAATTGTAATGTCTGCGGTCCTAGAGAGTTTGTTTTAACCATGACCCAGTAAAGGAATTTGTAGAATTAACTATTCGTGAATCAAGTACATTTTCTCGTATCGTTTGAATTGAGAATCGATCGGGGTTCGATGCTCAATTTATATCAAAATATTTGGTTAACGAAAAACTTTTTGAACCGCTGTCAATAATCATGTCGGGGACGAAAATTATGTGTATGAAAATAGGTGGTACTATCATAGATAGTTTAAATTAGTTGCCGATTGCTCTGAGTTCGCTGCCAAGGCTTTTGGACTACTGGATGTTTCGAAGGGTATTTTTCCGCATTTATTTAATAGACTTGATAATCAAGCTTATGTCAAGCCTTTACAACCATTATTAAATTATTCTCCAGATTCAATGTCTTTAGAAAATAGAAAAAAGTTTTTAGAATGGTACGAGAAAACTTTTAAAAGTAATTATGAATTTCGTTTTCAACAAGAAATTTTATCCTACTGTAAGCTTGATGTAGATATTTTGATACGTGCTTGCTTACAGTTTCGTGAATTACTTTTAACAATAGGAGATAATGATCCATTTCTCGAAATCGTGACAATTGCTTAAACCTGTATGAAAGTTTTTAGGAAAAGTTTTTACGCTGATGGTTAATCGGTGTTTCACCAACTCGCGGTTATCGACTGGTAAATAATCAATCAAGAAGGGCAATCGAGTGGCTACTTTGGCAATAGCACAAGCGGAATTGGCAGATTATACATGTTTAGGAAAATCGCGAATTCAAAATTCGCGAGGGAATGACAGTAGATAGGTATTTTGATGATGGTAATAATAATAAGTACGTATTTCAATTTCACGGGTGCTTTTGGCATGGATACCCTCGTTTTGATCGTATCAAAGGCGATAAGAAATTGAAATCGCATCAAACGACGGATGATCGTTTTTCGCGAACTGAATCCATATCAGCCAAAATTAGAAGTTTTCGTTATAATGTAATAAGAAAATGGGAATGTGATTTTGTCCGTGAAAAAATAGTTAGCCCTCAAATTGATGAATTTTTGAAACAGCAAAAAAATTTTTCATTTGAATCTCTAAATCCTCGAGATGCATTTTACGGTGGTCGGACTGAGAATACTACAATGTATGTTTATAAATACGGTAAATTTACAGTTGGTCATCCTAAAGTGATTGTTGGCCAGGAATGTAAAAGTTTGATTCGTAACGAAAAAAACATTAAAAATGTAAATGGTATCGTCAAGTATAAACCTTCCGTGGTTGCCTGGGTTGACGTGTGGTCGAGGCATAGACTTTCTGGCATGAGGAAGTGCAGCAGTCATCCGGCTACAGGTCCTCCCAGTAGGGCCTGTAGCCGGATGACTTACCAGTTTTCCCAGAAGTCGGAAGGTGACTAAATGGTAACCGAGCACACTCTGCACACATTTACTCTTACAATCATTACTCTACACTTACCACAAGCACTTCACTCAACAAAATACTCAAACATCTTCTCTCGGGTGGTACGCTAGTCGTGAAGCATCTGGACACGCTGGAAGTGTCCGGACCCCTGTCGGTTGTTCCCATCGGCATGCTCGAAGGGCTGATGTGAGTCTAGCTCTGCCGAGGCGGTTAGTTTCGGTGCGGGATCAGAAGCCAGCCACTTCGGACCATCATCATATTGGGCAGGGGGATCAGAAACCGTGTTGCTCCGGGCGAGCCCTGGTCCGTCCGTGTATTCCGGGACCGGGAAAAGGAAAGCTGGGCCTCAGGGACCTGGAGTAGGATCAAAGTATCCGAGGGTACACTCATTCCCGGCTATTTCGGCCCGCCTCCCTACGCACGATGCGCCGGTTAAACAATCAAGAAAGACAATGTCCCAATGTAATAAAGAGATGAACCAAGAGGAAGGTAAATCCTAAACCTGCCAGGAAGCAATGGTGGTAGTGGAACAGCTTCCTTCACAGAATTTACCGGGCAGCAAAAAACAGAGCAGCCGCCCGCATATAGTAACAGACCAGGAGTCCGTGAAGCAAGTGGACGAACTCCTCAAAAAGATGGGAAAAGGGTTGGAGAGGTAGTCTGGTGTCAATACCGACATCAAGCACAGCTTACCCACCCTCGTCGAACTTTTCTACCCTTGGAGAGAACGCCTGCTCACAAACACCGAAGAGCACAGGTGCGCCAGACCCTCTGGGAGCCGCGGCTATCTTAAGCCAGCGGCCTCAAAATAAGAGTGTGCGATCGCGAGACGGTGACTCCGATAGTGCTGAGTCTTCAATTATTGACAAGAAGACTAGATCCACCGAGCCCTTGGAGATCGCCGGCTTTGAGACGGTCCTTTCAAAGAAGGCGAAAGTTGCAGCTAAGAAACAGCACTTAACCGATTAAAGAGCACTTAACCGATTATTTATGATTTTTAGCCAAAAACTTAATTTATTGCTAAATGCAAATAAGCAAATCAGTATTTGTATTAATAATATAATTTTTATCAACGGCAATGACGTAGTGCTGAATTTAAATAACGTAATGGCGACCTTCCTTAGCAAACATAACATCATTAATGTCACGATTGACATTGAAGCATCGAAGCCCCTCAGTTGCCCGGGCATGGACATCGGCAGTAGAGTGGAACATCTTAGCCAGAACATCATGGCTGCTGTCGATAACCTAAAGCAGTCAGATCAAAGAAAAAAGAACTACCACCATGGGTTGCTGCTGAACTCAAACACCTTGATAATCAGTGAGACTTGATTCTAAATTATATTACAATTGAGTTATGACGTGATAGTAAGATAAGTAAATATCCAATAGGGAACTCAATGGTGAAAATCACTTTGTAATAAATAATCTGTGATTATTCTAAACTTTTTCTAACTTTGTACATATTTTTTACTTACAGATCAAATAAAATATCATATATCTATCTATCTATTCAGCGGTAACAAATTGCAGGATTTACATTTGTAATATATTGAGATACAAGAGAACGTTATATGTTCATTGTCAATGGTGTAACTAACTTCTTTATGCTCAACGTTATCAGAAAACTGTAGAATACTGCAGTTCTTTCCTGACTTACATCTCCCGAATCATGCACAGCCGAGCCGTTACGGAAGCAGATAGCTAGTTATTTCTTGCCTGCATCACCGCTCTTTCGCGTATCCTGACTTAAATGTGTGGACAAATAGAAACCCTGAATTTAGATCCATTTATATATTTATGCGTGAGAAAAGTATGGCTCTGAATATCAATCTTTATCGAACATCTGACAAAGTATAATACTTTAACATATTTGCCTGTTTACGCAACTCATTATTGTTACTCAAATAAATACACGGACTAACTTATCTGCGGGTAAATGCAACCGCCTCCTGCGGTGGGCACTCTTTATCAGTTAGTCGTGCAATTTTATGATTTTTTATATCCAACGTCGGTAAGTGAACGCTTATGGGCAGTCTACTGTGATGGCGCTCTTATTGACAACAAGGCTACATCCACCGGGCCCTCGGAGATCGCCGACTTTTAGACGGTCCTTTCAAAGAAGGAGAAAGCTGCAGCTAAGAAACGGCAGCAGCAGCTACAAAAACAACCTGAGCAGCTGACACAAGAACAACAGCTGCAGAAAAATCAGCAACGGGGACAGAGGTTGCGACAACAACTGCAGCAGCAGCCGCAACAAAAGAAGACCCCATCAGCAAGAATATCGGCGGACAAGAGGAGCGAGAATGCTCAAAAGAAGAAAAGGAGGAGGAGTAGTAGAACGACTAGGTAACGACCCAAGGCTGTCCTTATCCGACCGAGGGATAGAGTCACCTTCGCGGACGTTCTCTCAAATGTCCGCAAAAAGGTCACAGCAGAGTGTCCAACGACTGATATTAAGTGTGTTAGGAAAACCAAGGCTTGCGATGTCCTGGTAGAGTTGGGCACTAAAAGCAACAACCAGGAGCTGAGGACTATAGAATATTCCATCAGGAAGGCATTGGGCACGTCGGGGGCCGTAAAGACCCTGATGCCTAACACAAACGTGGAAGTCAGAGGCCTGGACAGCCTCAGCACTAAAGAAGAAGTGGAGATGGCGGTCAAGAAGGTCTTTGACGAACCAGGAGTCTCAACGGGTGAGATCAGCGTTTCGCTGACCAAGCCCAATAGTAGGCAGCAGTGACTGGCCATCGTAGAGATTGACCAGGAAAAGGCAGAGTTCCTCCTCGAGAAGAATCGCCTGAACGTCGGTTATATAAACTGCCGACTGAAAAAATGGCAGCGGATTCAGCTGTGCTTCGGATGTCTTGGTTACGGACATCTAGCCCGCGATTGTCGTGGTCCAGAGAGATGCAAGCCCTGCTACAAATGTGGCGCGGAAGGTCACAAAGGAGCAGCCTGCAAGGCTACCGAAGCGAAGTACGTTTTGTGCACTTATCTGAAAGAAGACCAAGTACAGCTGGGCCACACGCCGGACTCACGGTAGTGTAAAGCGTTTCACGAAACGTTTAGGCAGACCAAAGCGATGCGTTAATGATGGACCGCATAACGGTCCTTCAAGCGAACCTCCATAGAGCCGAATTAGCCAACAGCCTTCTGACTCAGAGTATATCTCAGACGAAGTCTGATGTGCTGCTAATCAGTGAGCAGTACTGTGACTGGAACATACCTACGTATTACAAAGACATACTGGTCACAGAGTGTACGCACACTGAGCCAGAAGCGGCTTTGTGTGGGTGAGAAACAGAGACGTTACTTACATGAGCTGCTACTTTACGTCCGTATTGAACAATTCAGGCGGAGACTGGACGGGCTTGAATAGTCTGGAGTCTGGACGAGCATAGGAGTGGGGCATGCCAGTGCCGGACAGCAGAGGAAAGTCCATCATGGATATGGTATCTAGACTCGGCCTGATAGTTCTCAACGTTGGGAACCCGTCGAGATTCAGAAGGGTAGGCATATTGGGACGATTCCGGACGTGTCATTCGCAACCGAAAATCTAGCGCGTTGAGAGTCGGATTAGAGGGTAATGGAGAATTACAACGGAAGGGATCACCAATACATCACGTATCCCAATCGCAAAGATTCGCGACAAAGCCGCTCTGATGGAATCTGAACACGGAAAAACTAGTCGAGGTACTGCTCGAAGGACAGGGAAATTTACCAGCGATGACCGCCGCCGAAGACAGGGAGGGAGCGGAGGTCCTCATGAGGGAGACTATGAGTCACATTCACCGAGCCTGCAGCGCATCCATACAAAGCGCAGTGCTGGAAAGACCTGGCTGAGGAAGTGAATCGGGACGTGTGGGGCTTGGGCTACAATATAGTGACCAAGAAACTCTGCGCGCTCCTAAATCACCCTTTTTGACGAGAACGCCATGGCTCGAATGGTGGACACTCTGTTCCTAACACATCCGCCGAGGCTAGACCAGGGGGAAGCCGCTGAAGTAAGTGAGATTCCCCTATTCTCCACGGAGCAGTTGCGGATTGCCGCCAAAATGATACGGAGCGGAAAGGCGTCTGGGCCCGACGGGATACCAGCTGAGATATTGAAGATCATCGCAGTGAGAGCACCTGCTCTATTGCTGAACATGTACAACGCGTGCCGGAAGGCGGGTGACTTTGGCACTCCCTGGAAGGTTGTGCCTCTCATGTTGATCAGCAAAGGTAAGGGAGGTGATCCCCGGCTTCCGTCGTCTAACAGGCCACTGTGCAAGTTTGACCACGCAGAGAAGCTCTATGAGAGGTTGCTCAAAACCACGGCTGCAGGGAGCTGTGCAGGCTGCCGTTGATTTAGCTGACAACCAGTACGGCTGCAGGAAACGGCGATCCGCAGTTGACGGTATACGAGAGGTAGTTCGGCTGGGAAGGAGAGCATGGACTGGAAACCTTTTTTCCAGGAACATCCTGTTCGGTGCCCTGTTACGACTCTGGCTAAAGATTTGTCAAAAGTTTTCTTAAATATAGAAATAAAATGTGCGATACTATTTTTACAAGAATAATGTTTTATTATTCTGAATACCAACTCCTATACAGAATTGGATGAAAAAGTTGAATTTTGCGAGGGTTTACCACTTTTATCAGATTTCATGAACGATTTAGAACTAAAATTAATCATTATTTATGACTTTATGCGTGAATCGGGAAATAACGTTATTGTTGATTTATTTACAAAAGGTAGTCATCATAAAAATTTTAGTATAAATTTCATTTCATAAAATCTTTTCTATAAAGCACAACGAGATAATTCATTAAATGTATCATACCTCGTAGTTTTTAAAAATCCTAGAGATCGGGCGCATATCCAACATCTTGCGCGACAAGTATATTCCGACAATCCTCTGTTTATGAGGGAAATTTTTAAAGATGCAACTGCGAAATCTTATTCATATTTACTTTTTGATATGACCCAAACTACAAGTGACGAACTTCGTTTTCGTACTTGCATTTTTCCAAGCGATCAAAATGATTGCGTGTACATACCAAAAAGAAAAATATTAATAGTCGATTCTCATCTATTAATCATCAGTCTATGATTTGTAATGGCTCAGGAAGCATACTCCCCCTTTGCAAATAAATACGTATTTTTTTTCATGCCATCTGTTATCTTAAAAAAGAGTAGAGTAACGTAGTTTTACGAAAAGCAGAATCAGACCTTATAAAATGCATATGTGAACATGCATTAAATATTTACCAGTCATTAATTCTATTTACAATATTGCAAAATAAATTGTAAAATTCATGGAACACACACGTAAAATGATCCGTGTTCCGGAAGAAAATTTCAAACAGAATCATCGTATAAATAAAAATGATAAAATATATGAAAAATATGTGAAAGTAAGTGAATTTTCTGAACCTGTACAAATACCGGGAACAGTCTGCTCACGTTTAGACAAGCAGATGAGTACAATTTTTAACTCTTCAGATACAAATGAAGATGATAAATGGCAACTTTACTGTCAAGCTCTACAGATATACCTGTATTTTATTGGCGATTTTCGAGTTTTAAAACTGGAAGAAAACAATGAAGAAGAAGAAGTAGAATCTGTTAATAAAAAAGAAATATCAATAAGTGATCTGCATATTATTGATAGTGTGCCTATAAAGGACCGCTCAAGAGCAAAACAACTTTACTTTCTCGCCTGTATCGGGCTGGTGCAGATCGTGTAGCGTGGGATTAACAGGATAGAGTTCACATAAATGGCAAACCGATTGAAAACTCGAATATTGTAGACTTAATCAATGAGGCTATAAGCGCAAGAAAAACTACTTAAAAAACTAGGTGTACCAAGAGAATATGTAGGTAATAAAACTATGCTTATAGCAAATTACAATCTTTGTATGATACAAAGGATTTATCAAATATTCAAGTAGAAGAAGAAAAAGAAAAAGAACAAGGTGAAGAAGAAGACGAAGAGGAAAGTTACAATAGTGCTAATGATTTGAACATAACAATCAGTGCAGACAATTACCATATACCGCTATCTAAAAAGAGGAGAACTTGGTCTACTCTTAATTTGCCAAGAAAATGAATACAAAAATGAAAAAGCTGTACTACGAACCTCGTCAGCCTTTATGATATTACGGCCTCAATAAACTTGTTCATAATCTTTTAAGTAAAGATCTCACAAAGGCAGGTACTAAAATGGCTAGAGTCTCAGGATGCATGTGCCGATTAAGGTATTTTAGACGAAATTATGATGTTTCGAATATTGACGATGTTTGGGAAGTTGATCTTGTGGATCTTAGATACAATAAGATTATATAATGATGGATTTCCATATATTCTTGTTGTAATTGATGTTTTAAATAAATTTACGTATGCTGAATTATTACATGATAAAACTTGTACAAATGTAGCTTCTGTATTCGAGAGTATTCTACCTAGAAGTAACAATCGCGTCCCTGTTATTTTACATTCAGATAAAGGAAAATAATTTATGGGATCGCAATTTCAAAACTTATTAAAAGAAAAAAATATTATTTTTCGAGTTATTAGAAGTCCGAATGTAAAGGCTGCTGAAGTTGAAAGATTTAATCGTACTTTGAAAGAGCGTATGTGGAGATGTTTTACAAACTTTAATACTAAAAGATATTTTGACATTTTACAAAGTTTAATAAAGTCTTATAACCATATCCAACATTGAGCAATCGAAAAGGCTCCGAGGTAAGTGAATCTACAAAATACATATGTAGCCCGAGAAAATTTAGAACATAGATTTGCTCAAAATTTTACAGAAAAAATGCCTACATAAGAGGTGGGTGATCTCGTTTGGATCAGTAGTGTTAAGAACACCTTTGTGAAAACATGTGAGGGAACTTATTCAGAAGACCTCTTCAAAGCTATTCGCATTTTGAAAACGCGATCACCATTTACTTATGCGTTGGAAGATTTACCAGAAGAAGAGTTTGACGGTAAATTTTATGAACAAGAACTATCTTATGTTCGTAAGAATCTAGAAAAAGATCAGATAGATTTATTATAAAAAACATTATACGCAGTGATGGCAAAGATCTTAATAAAAAATATCTTGTTAGCTGGGCTGATTATCTGGAAAAATTTAATTCCTGAATACTTGCTAGTGATTTGCAAGATACAAGATGAAGGACGAATTTACAGTTATATTATCTAGTAACGACAGCATAAAGTACTTTCCTGAAAATGGGCCTTCACAATTTACTGTACGATTGCCTTATGAAATACAAGTACAGGGCGTGTGGAAAGTTTCTCTCGTTGAAATTCAATATCCACAGACTTTATTGTATATTTCACACCGTTTAAATAAAAATTGGATTTAAGTAACGACTAAAAAGATTGCACTCGAAAAACATGAAGATTTTACGAATTATTTGCGCGTGCCAGCAGCATTAATGAATACAACTAATGAGTATTATTCTATGGATATTACAAGATATAATGGAAACAATTAATAAACTTACGATTGCGCACGGCAACTACAATAACACGAAGAAAATTTTAGAGGATATAAATAATTTGCAGATTATAAAGGACCATTTAAGATTTAAAATTACGTCTGGACGATTTGTAAGGATAACTAAAATATGCAAAGAGAGTGTTTATTACAAACTAAATATGCCCAAACACATTAAATGGATACTAGGTTCTTTGTCTGAAGAAACTATTTATATAGATGATAAATCAGATTACACATTTCAATATCCAGCATAATTATAAAATGGATGCCATCTATGTTATTCATATATTCTGATATATGCAAGCCCTGTATTATCGGCGATACTCGAGCACCTTTATTTAGAGCTCTCTCACTTCATAAATGATTATATAATTATGGTTCAAACCAAACCAAAGAATTCATGTGGCTTAACTATATGCCATTACCGCGCTCCGAATTTCAGACTATACAAACTAACATGAGATCATCACGGTGAAGCTGTTCCATTCGAGTACGGGTCTCTGTCTGTAACATTACACTTTAAAAAAATATATCAATAATGTCTTCTTACGAGGCATATTTTGGTGCTCAAGTAGATCGAGGTAAAGAGACTTTAGAGACTTTATGCTGCAGAGAAATCACAAAAAGGATGTGGTATTGGTAGATATTTAGGAGGAATATATATGGTCTTACCTCTTTTGAAAATAGGATCTGGGGAAGTTGGTAAGGAAGCTGTTCGTGCTGGATTTAACGTAGCTAATGATGTTGCACGTAATAAAATACCTATTAAAGATTCGCTTAAGCATTGTAGGATTTAATTTAACAAGAAAAACCGAAGAGAAATTGAATAAATTACTGAAAGATAGACTTTATAAGAACTTAAAAATTTCTCACAATAATTTCACCAGCAGTGATTGTGGCTAATACAGAAAATCATATTAAACCTGGTAAACATTGGGTCGCAATGTACGAGGGTAGTTCAATAAGTCTTTAGAATGACCAACAGATGGCGCGCGAATCGCTCCAAATCATCTGTTTTCAGTCAGCACCATTCCCGACTAGATATATGGTGCAGTCACAGTCCACATCTTCTGAGTTTACGTGTTTTTATAACCAATTGAAAAAAAAAAATTGCTTGTTAAGAAAAATGGAAAAAAACGAGTTCAGAGCGGTAATTAAACATTTTCATTTAAAGGGTTTAACTCCATATGAGATAAAAAATGAATTGGACTCAGTTCATGGCACATCTGCCACTGCCTTAGCAACGGTTTATAACTGGGTAAATGAATTTAAGCGTGGTCGTACATCAATACGTGACGAACCACGTTCAGGAAGGCCCGTAGAAGCAACTACTCCCGAAATAATCAATAAAATCCACGATATGGTGTTGAAGGATAGACGATTAAAAGTGCGTGAGTTAGCTGAGGCCACAAGGATATCTATAGGTGCAGTTGTTTCAATTCTACATGAAAAATTAGGCATGAAAAAGCTATCGGCAAGGTGGGTGCCGCGTTTGCTCTCAGCTGAGAATAAACGCAATAGAGTGGTCGCCTCTGAGGCTCTTTTGGCGCGCATAAGTCGGAATCCTGAGGAATTTTTTCGTCGATTTGTGACTGTGGATGAAACATGGATACACCACTACACTCCTGAGACAAAGGAACAATCCAAACAGTGGATTTCCACAGGCGAACCAGCTCCAAAGAAGGCAAAGACCGTAAAGTCAGCTGGTAAGGTTATGGCTACAGTTTTTTGGGATGCACGTGGAATTATACTTATTGACTACTTGGAAAAGGGTAAAACAATTACTGGTGAGTATTATGCATCATTATTAGAGCAGCTGAAAGAAGAAATTAAAAAAAACGACCACATTTGGCGAGAAAAAAAATTCTCTTTCATCACGACAACGCCCGAGTTCACACATGCTTCGTTTCAATGGCTAAAATTGAAGAACTAAAATTCGAATTGGTCGAACACCCACCGTATTCACCAGATTTAGCCCCCAGTGACTTTTTCTTATTTCCAAACTTGAAAAAATGGCTCAGTGGACAGAGATTTACCTACAACGAAGACGTCATTGCCTCTGTAAGTGCTTATTTTGAGGAACTTCCGAAAACGCACTTTTCTGAAGGATTAAAAAAACTTAAAAAGCGATTGACCAAGTGTATAGAGCTCCAAGGAGATTATGTTGAAAAATAAAAAAAAATTTACCGAAAAAAAATTGTTTTTATACTTTATTCTAAAGACTTATTGAACTACCCTCGTATGTTAATCAATTCGGTAATGGTTATTACTTTGACGGACCATATTGATCGTATTCCAAAAAATTGCAAAAATTTTAGGTGGAATACTAAGAAACTGCCAAGTGATAATTCAGATGTTTGCGGTCAATTTTGTGTGATGTTTTCGCATTTTTTAGCCAACGGTTTTGGTATGCAAAGATTTTGTTCACAAAAAATTATAAAAACAACGATAAGATAGCATCAGATTTTTACAATAATTTAATTAAGACAAAATTAAGACAAAATTTGAAACTAGAAAAGAACTGTGTTTGTAAAATTTATAACAAAAGTGTAATGAACTGTACCCGAAATTGTACGTATTTATATATAATGATCACTCAGCAATTTTAAAGACTGCTGTTTTAATATGCGCTTGGTATCAGACCACTCGACTGCTAACCTCTAAAGGAGTCACACGAACTAGTATGTCTACAATAAATTAATTTATAAATCAAAATGTTTGATCGTGTGCACACACACACACGCACACTTTCACCCACTACGACGATGACGAAGGCGACGAGGAGACCGCAACCGAAATATACAGTTGTAGCAGAGGCACGCGGATGGCCAGGGCTGGAGCCGCGCTGTGCGTGTAGGCTAGCATCGTATGCCGCGAGTACTTTCTGCGGCCGCCGCTATCCTTGGTGACTCCTTCTCTCTCTCTCCCAATCAGGCGAGCAAGGCCGCGCCCACCAACTCCTCACTCTCTCCGTTACAGGGGCTAGGCCCCGCCCCCACCGGCAGCCTACTCCGGTTGGCTGCGCAGTCTCCTGTGACGTCACTAGGCCTGACCACTTCCAGCACGGGAGCAGAGCACAACGGGGAATCCCCGAGTGACGTTACGGCCAATAGTACAGATTCAAACCGAGCTTATGATACTTCGCAGTCCTCCTTTTCCAAGAACAACGGCAGCATTAATGACGTGAATGCGTCCGTCATTCGTATGTTAGACAGCACTGCGTTAAAAAAGGGAACAACGGTCTCCTGCCTGGTGGAGTACGCGAATTGAACTTCAAAAAACATTGACAATGCACTTGCTAGACATTGCACCTCTATTGAAGTCAGATTGGAGGCAATTGTAAATAGGCTAAATACGTTAACAGCAGTATATACTTTGGCACTTTCAATTGAATCCAAGCTGCAAAAAATTGAGGAAAAACTGTCGAAACAACACTCCCAGCTGGAGGAGATGAAAAAGGAGAAGCAAGTGCTTTGTCAAGAAATAGACAACTTAAAAATCAAAAATAAAAAATTACACGACAGTAACGTCGACACGAACAATTTGTTGAACAAAACAGAGATAACTTACATAATACGTTGCTTGAAAAAATTGATAATTTAGAGCAGACTAATTTTGAGTCACAAACAAAAATTGATAATTTTATAATAAATACTTTTGAAAATGATTTCCAAAACCTAACCAATAAAATCAATAGAGTTGAAAGTGATAACCAAGAAATAATAACGAATATAGGAAAAATAATAACAAAAGAAGACTTTACCTCTGCATATCCTAACTACTATCAATAAAATTGAGAGAAACGTAGAAAATATCCAAAAAAAAAACCAACTGATATTAAACAAAATTGAATACCAACAAATTGCAGTTCTCCCCAGTACACAAAACAATACCGTTTCTCTGACAAGTACAAATAAATGTAATAATAATAATAATACGTCTACTACAAATAGTAATCTACTCGGCAACTATAGTAATATAAGCGACACAAATGACAATTGTAATAACAATAATGACGGGTTCATCCAAGTTGTAATTAGCAGAAAAAAATCATCTAGTCGATTGAATAAGAACAATATTGACAATGATGATGCTGCAGCATTACCTGCACGAAGCACGCGGGTGCAAACGATTGGTGGAGGGATAATGCACAGTAAAAACATTAAAAGCGGTAACACGGAGCTAATTATTTCTAACATTTTCGACGATGACGTCTCTAAGCGTGTGGACGTTGCACACGCGATACTGTGTCGTGTCCTTCCATCAACACGAAAATCAGATATAATAGACACACGCCTGCTTCGGTCAGAGGAACCGACAGCTGCGGCATCAGCAGATATAAATGGCGAACGTAGACGGTCACCATGAGTTGTTACCCTTTCCAGCAGTGCGTTAGGCGAGAAAATAATGCGAGCCAAAAAGCTAATCACTGGCTTTCATGCTTGAGATGTCGACATTGCAGCTCTTGACCAGGACACAAGGGATGGGATTATCAATGGGAAAATTTTTATAAATGAATTATTAACAAAGCAATGTTTTATTAAATATAGAAGTCTCAAGGCCCTTGTGATGAGACTCAATTTTAAATATGTTTGGCATAGAGGGGGCCGTTTCCTGGTGAAGAGGCGCGATGGCGACGTCTCTCATGAATTTTCATCTGCGGCTGATTTACAAACAATAGTGGCATCATATGCCACTAATCAACCATCACAAACCGTAGATAATATAACAAAAAACGTTGATAAAGAAAGCGCAATTCATAAAACTGTTATTCCGTCAACTGCTGCAAAAAATGGACTATCCGCAGACACTGCTGGGGGGGGGGGGTTCACTGTAAGGGACTGAGAGCAGGTTTTGTCAATGTTATCTTTCAGCTCGTCCTCCCTACCATCTCTTTGGAGTTGCTGAGTCGCATCTTGACCCTGATGTTGGGTGTGATCTCATTCAGATCGATGACTATTCACTACTTAGACTTGATCGCAACAAACTAGGGGGCGGGCTGGTCCTGTACCTTCATAACACTTTCAAGGCCAATTTACTATGCAGCTCTCGAACAACACAGGAGGGCAGGCCATTTATACCTGAATATTTAATGTGCAGTGTTCAGCAGGGCAGCCTTCCCCCCGCCTTTGTTGCTTTAATATATAGACCACCACACGTACCGTTTTTACAGGGCTCTGACTTAACAGACAAACTAACGACACATACGCAAGACTTTAGTCACAAAATTATTCAGGGACATCTGAATGCGAACCTACTCGGAACGTCAGCCGTTGCAAAATTTGTTAGGCGGTTGGCTGATGATCTTAACCTTCAAATAGTTGATCATGGTGCGACTCATCATCTCACAGATTCTTACACGTGGATTGATGTGATCTTGACAGATAATAATGACGTTGAACTGAGCAGGGACAATCGGCCGGCGCCTTTTCCCAGTCATCCTAACATCATAGAGGTCGAGATTGGAGTCGAAACTGCTGCATCCCCTGTGGATGAATCTTTCAGCTACAGGGATTTTAAATCGATCCAGCAAGACGACCTCCTGTGTCACTTAGCTGACTGTGATTGGTCGCAGATCGATGGTCCCGCGGCGGGTGTTGACACTCAATTAGAGTGCCTCAGTGTCAACCTCATGGCTGTGATAGATAAAATTGCGCCGTTAAAAGAATTCACACCGAAAAAGAAAACGAATCCACCATGGGTTGATGCTGAATTAATACATCTATACAAAAATCGTGACTCTGTACGACGACGCTATGCGCGGACCAAAGACGAAAGACTGTGGCGGGATTATCAGAGCCTTGCAGCTGAAGCTGAATTACGAACGAAGGAAACAAGGGAAAGATTTTTACAAAATAGAATTTTTGAAGCAATTGATAATAAGAAAGATATCTGGAAAGAGCTCACGGCTCTGGGCCTTCTGCCAAAGACAAGAGAGGAGCTTCATGGTTTCTCGCCGGAAGAGCTCAATGCCCACTTTGCAGGGGTGTCAATCTCCCAAAATGAAAGTGATGAAGAACTTGACAACGTCTTGACCACTGCCAGTGATGACGGCTTTGTTTTCCGAGAAGTCAGCTTCTCGGACGTGGCTGTTGCCCACTTCTCATCACAGGCCAGAGGGGAAGATGGCATTCCCCAAAGTATAGTGGCTAAGGCTCTTCCGTTTGTGGGAGATCATATTGTTAAGATCTTTAACTCCTCTCTGTCCAGTGGCATTTTTCCGGGAACTTGGAAGGGAGCTCAATTGGTGCCTTTGAAGAAGATGCCTGTCCCATCTACGGTGTCAGATTTCCGACCAATTGCCCTGCTGAGTTTCCTTTCTAAGGTCCTGGAAAAAATAGTACACGACCAAATAATTGACTTTTTACGAGAAAACAATACTTTGGACCCGATGCAGACTGGTTTTCGACAGAATCACAGTACACAAACAGCACTACTAAAACTGACGGAAGACATAAGATCAGGCATTAACAACAACAAAAAACTATTGACTATTTTGTTGATGTTTGATTTTAGCAAAGCATTCGACACCATCTCACACACTAAAGTGCTGCGTAAGCTGATGCGCATGGGATTCTCCAGGAGTGTTCTCCTGTGGCTTAAGTCATATATCATGGGGAGACGACAGAAAGTCGTCACAATCACAAACGGGGATTCAGGTTGGCTAACCACCAATCTTGGCGTTCCACAGGGCTCAGTCCTGGGACCCCTGCTTTTCAGCCTGTACATAAACGACTTACAAGACGCACTCGACTTAGATGGTGTCGAACACATACTTTACGCTGACGACTTGCAAACCTACACACAAGTGACCCTGAAGGGTCTTCGTGATGGTATCGGTCGCATGTCGGCTGTAGCACAAGCAGTGTCGAACTGGGCAACGTCAGCTGGCCTGCGCCTCAATGTCGGCAAGACAAAGGCGATCATTTTTGGATCTGATCACAACATCAAACAGGTTCAGAACCTTGACTTGCAAGGCATTGAGATACAGACCGGCGTACACGTTCCCTTTGTCGATACAGTCACCAACCTCAGCGTGGTGATGGACGGAAGATTGATATGGAAGCCGCAACTGAATGCGGTCAGTAGAAAAGTAAATAGAGCTCTGTATAGCTTAAAACTTTTCCGTTCAAGCACTACAGAGATACTGAGGAAGCAGCTGGCATGTGCACTGGTACTACCTCACTTAGACTATTGCTCAGTGGTTCTTCTTGACGTGTCAGGGGAGCTCCAGACACGACTACAACGTCTACAGAATTCATGTGTGAGATACATATGTGGTGTGAGGCGTGATGAGCATATCACCGCCTACAGGGAAAAACTGGACTGGTTAGATCTGAAGGTGAGGAGGGAGTATTTTATGGGGCTGCTGCTTTACAAAACGGTTGTCATGCGGCAGCCACCATATCTTACTGCCCTCTTTGAAAAAAACCAGGCCAGGACTTCAAGTAGGGGTGGTACGAAAGAGCTCTCGGTTCCGGGGTCGCGCACCGATAAGGTCCTATTCTCATTTAGAGTTCAAGTTGCGCACCTCTGGAATTCGCTCCCAGATAGTGTGAGGTGCCTGCCATCGTTTTGTAAATTTAAAACGGCGTTTAGCAGGCACCTTAAACAATTACATGGTGACGGGAATACATAGAGGTGAACTTTTCGAGAATCGGTTTATGTATTATATTGTTCATCTCCGTGTATTCCCAATCTCACTCGGATATTTATTTGGGTTATTTATTTATTTGAATTAATTATTTATTTAATTTATTTATTTATTTAAATTTATTTATTTATTTATTTAATTTAATTATTTATCTAACTTATTTATTTATTTGACTTAGTTATTTATTAATTTATTTATTTATTAAATATGTTAAGTGTTAAGTGTGAATGTATTTATTAGCGTGAATTGTAAAAGTGTCATATGAATGAGTGGGTTTTTAAATTTTTGACGTGATATTTATACGTAAAAATTTAGTAAAGTATGTGTATGTATTCTTTTTATTTTTGACGTGATATTTATACGTAAAAATTTAGTAAAGTATGTGTATGTATTCTTTTTATTTTTATCGTAATATCTTATCTCTATTGTATTTATTTTATTCTATGTATTTTGACGAAGCGTGTTCTGTGATATCTGACTATGACTAGTTCATTATATTTAGATTTTATAAACTGACGAACTGTTACAGCGAATAATATTATTTAATACATAAGAAATGCAATAAGTGAACGTTAATGTAAGATAACAAATATATAATATTGACTGATATTTTAATTATGATAACTACATGTACATGCAATTGTAAGAATTTCGTCTTTTGATGAATAAACAGTATATCTATCTATCTATCTATCTCTCTCTCTCTCTCTCTCTCTCTTTCTCTCTCTCTCTCTCTCTCTCTCTCTCTCTGACTCTCTCGCGAAACTCGCGGGTAGCGAGATGCTACACAAACACACCTGAGTTTAGCCGCAAGACAGAAAGAGAAAGAGAGAGAGAGAGAGAGAGAGAGAGGGAGATAGATAGATAGATAGATATACTTTTTATTCATCAAGAGACAAAATCTTACAATTGCATGTACATGTAGTTATAATTAAAATATCAGTCGATTTATGTATTTGTTATTTTAACGTTCACTTATTGCATTTCTTACTAAAATAATATTATTCGCTTTATCAGTTCGTCAGTTTATAAAATTTAAATGTAATGAACTAGTCATAGTCAGATATCACAGAAACACGTTTCGTAAAAAAATAATACATAGAATAAAATAAATACAATAGAGATAACATATAAAAATAAAAGAATACATACAAATACTTTGCTAAATTTTTACGTATACTATCATGTCAAAATTTAAAACACACTCATTCATGACACTTTAACAATCACGCTAATAAATACATTCACACCTAACACTAAACATATTTAATAAATAAATAAATTAATAAATAAATAAGTCGAATAAATAAATAAACCAGATAAATAATTAAATTAAATAAATAAATAAATAAATTTAAATAAATAAATAAATTAAATAAATAAATAATTCAAATAAATAAATAGCTTAAATAAATATCCGAGTCACCTCTATACATTCTCTTCACCATGTAATTGTTTAAGGTGCCTGCTAAACGCCGTTTTAAATTTACAAAACGATGGCAGGCACCTCACACTATCTGGGAGCGAATTCCAGAGGTGCGCAACTTGAACTCTAAATGAGAATAGGACCTTATCGGTGCGCGACCCCGGAACCGAGAGCTCTTTCGTACCACCCCTACTTGAAGTCCTGGCCTGGTTTTTTTCAAAGAGGGCAGTAAGATATGGTGGCTGCCGCATGACAACCGTTTTGTAAAGCAGCAGCCCCATAAAATACTCCCTCCTCACCTTCAGATCTAACCAGTCCAGTTTTTCCCTGTAGGCGGTGATATGCTCATCACGCCTCACACCACATATGTATCTCACACATGAATTCTGTAGACGTTGTAGTCGTGTCTGGAGCTCCCCTGACACGTCAAGAAGAACCACTGAGCAATAGTCTAAGTGAGGTAGTACCAGTGCACATGCCAGCTGCTTCCTCAGTATCTCTGTAGTGCTTGAACGGAAAAGTTTTAAGCTATACAGAGCTCTATTTACTTTTCTACTGACCGCATTCAGTTGCGGCTACCATATCAATCTTCCGTCCATCACCACGCTGAGGTTGGTGACTGTATCGACAAAGGGAACGTGTACGCCGGTCTGTATCTCAATGCCTATCAAGTCAAGGTTCTGAACCTGTTTGATGTTATGATCAGATCCAAAAATGATCGCCTTAGTCTTGCCGACATTGAGGCGCAGGCCAGCTGACGTTGCCCAGTTCGACACTGCTTGTGCTACAGCCGACATGCGACTGATACCATCACGAAGACCCTTCAGGGTCACTTGTGTGTAGGTTTGCAGGTCGTCAGCGTAAAGTATGTGTTCAACACCATCTAAGTCGTGTGCGTCTTGTAAGTCGTTTATGTACAGGCTGAAAAGCAGGGGTCCCAGGACTGAGCCCTGTGGAACGCCAAGATTGGTGGTTAGCCAACCTGAATCCCCGTTTGTGTTTGTGACGACTTTCTGTCGTCTCCCCATAATATATGACTTAAGCCACAGGAGAACACTCCTGGAGAATCCCATGCACATCAGCTTACGCAGCAGTTTAGTGTGTGAGATGGTGTCGAATGCTTTGCTAAAATCAAACATCAACAAAATAGTCAATAGTTTTTTGTTGGTGTTAATGCCTGATCTTATGTCTTCCGTCAGTTTTAGTAGTGCAGAGAGAGAAAGAGAGAGAGAGAGAGAGAGAGAGAGAGAGAGAGGGAGATAGAGAGAGAGATACCGACACAGCGAGTTGACAGCCGGGCAAAACGTCGAGCAGACGCCCGGCAGCGAACCGCTTGAAGCCATGCAGTTAATTCGTCGCGCGCATGCCGCCTATACCAACTGAGAGGGCTCCGCGGCGACAAAAGTCAAAGCGCCCGCTACAGATATACACGCCAGATTGCCGCAAGTGTATAATTAGCGATTTGTATTACCCGTGTCTCGCATACAGGGCGGTAATCCCGCAGCGGACCAATCAACATTTAGCGACTTATCACCGCCATCGCAGCCTTGATTTCCGCACATAAGGAAAATCAATGTAAATCAGGATCAAGGTAAGAAAAGGAGCAAAAAGTGTATGTGCTAAATTTAGGCGAGGAAAAGCTGAATTTGGAGAAGATTTCGGGCCTCTCCGATTTTTGACTAACTACCCACTCATCGACTAGTAAGCATTCGCGACTACGGAATAAACTGAGATTTGATAGTAAAGACAGGAAGTTGTTAGAGTTGTTATTGTTAAGCATTCTTTATTGTTAGGGATAGAATTGGGATATTGAGGTTGTTAAAGTTAGCTGTAGAAGGGGTATGAAAGTTAAATAGCGGCGGGCAGTTACACTGCGGAGATTGGCGACAGCATAGGTGACCACGAGGGAGCGGCTTCAGGACTTCACTGCGAACACGAGGACATGTGAACCTGCGGTGAGTTGGACTGTTAATTGTCGAGCGACCCTCGGCAATACTTCGGAGTCGGTAAACTATTACTATTATTATTCATAATATTTATTGAAACATACATGAAGTGCGTTGATGGTGTGATACTAAGTCAATAAAATCAGTGCGCGGCGCGAAAATTATGATACGTAAATTGTGTGGCGCGAAAACTGTATTGCGTCGATAAAAGGAGATAATTCGAATAGTCGATAAAGGAGATAATTGAGTGATAAGGAGAGAAAGACGCGAAAGCGGGTTGATTAATGATTTATGTGAATATTTATTAGCTCGGGAAAAACGGGATGATTCGGTCGTATAAGCGGCGTGTGCAGGTTTACGTAGCCATTTTGGGAAATCGACCTTTAACTTTGTAAACGGGAAAAACGGGATGATTCGGTCGTATAAGCGGTATGTGCAGGTTTACGTAGCAATTTTGGGAACTCGACCGTTAACTCTGTAACTTTGTAACTATATCTGTAAATAATTAGCGACCCTTTTTGAGTATATATGAATAAAGCCTAGGTACTTAAATTGATTAAATCATAGTATCATTATTTAGTAGTTAAATAATTCATCCGGATTTCCTGTATCACGGAACCTCCTCAGGCATATAGTTCATGCTAGGCTAGCCGCGCTTTACCTCGAGGCCGTTTGTTATAACTAAATTCGGTAAAGTGTAGAGTCAACCGTTCTGGTGAATATTTAATATAATTAAAGCTAAAGTGACCAGAGTGACAAAATCCTATCTTACACGTGTATTACCGAAGCAATCTTTCATCAACTCAACATATAATTTGAATAATAGTAAATCAAAATTGGTTACTATTGGTCTACAAGAAAATAAATAAAGTGAAAATTTTGAGCCTATCGTAACGCGTGGTGGTGTGTCACAAGAAATAAATTTAACATGAGAAGAATTCGATCAGCAGAAAAAAAATTTTGAGGAACTTTCAATTTTACTAAATGATGAAAGTATCATTCGTTGGGGAGAACCTAGTATATCAACGAAAGAATAAACATCATTTTTACGAAGTCTTTTAACTCAAGAACCGTCAGCATTCAAAAATCATTGGGAGATCAAGCTGAAAATCGAAATGCTGATAGAGATGAAGAGCCAGAGAAGAATAAATATCGTGCATATGTACCTAGTATTATTTTAAAATAAGTAAATTTTTATAATTTAATATATATAAGTTCTTTAATTGATATAAAAATTTGTCAAAAGCGAAATCTATGTGAAAATGTAAAAAAATGTAAAAAAGTTGTATAAAAATGCTTATCAAATAATGATATTAATGGTCAAGCTATTATTAAAGAAAAAGTCATTGAAGTATTTACACAAAATCTCCATTAATAAATATTTCGGGTTAAAATACCGAAGACAAAATAAATATTACGGATTAAAATACCCAAGACTCAAAATAAATATTACGGGTTAAAATACTCAAGACTCAAAATAAATATTACGGGTTAAAACACTCAAGACTCAAAATAAATATTACGGGTTAAAATGCCAAAGACTCAGAATAAATATTACGGGTTAAAATACCCAAGACATAATAAATATTATGGGTTAAAATACCCAAGACTCAAAATAAATATTACGGGTTAAAATACCCAAGACAAAATAAATATTACGGGTTAAAATACCCAAGACAAAATAAATATTATGGGTTAAAATACCCAAGACTCAAAATAAATATTACGGGTTAAAATACCCAAGACAAAATAAATATTATGGGTTAAAATACCCAAGACTCAAAATAAATATTACAGGTTAAAATACCCAAGGCTCAAAATAAACCATTTAACGATTTTGTCTTAAATAATAGTACTTCAAAATAAACATCCGATAAGTAATTGTATTTTATCTTACAATTTTTGTATAAAATATTTTAAGCTATTTCTTATATAAAATACTTTAAATAAACAGATTTATTAATAAAAGGTTAGAATTTAATAAAATTACCTAATATATATAAATATAAAATCGAACGCAATACATCACATGGTAATGCACCTTGCCGCTAGTACCTAGTAACGTATAGCATATCTGTGATTTCTATATATTCTGAACCTCGCGGGCTATTTTAGCTTACGTACCTCAGAATTATAGAACAACATGCTTAGTAATGCCCCTCGCCATCATTATATGAAAGCATAAAGCATACTAAAGTAATGTTTATTGATATACGCCTCGAGATTAATATTTTATCGCGTACGGTATATTCCACTAATAAATCTTATTCTGAACCTCGCGGGCTATTTTAGTTTACGTACCTCAGAATTATAGAACGACATGCTTATTAGTGCACCTCGCCATCATTAGATGAAAGCGTAAAGCATACTAAAGTAATGTATATAGATATACGCATTGAGATTAATATTTAATTATTTACAGTATATACTACTAAATAAAACTACTTTTGAACCCCGCGGTTATCTTAATCTGCGTATCTCAAGGTAGTAAATTAATAAAATTCCAATAATATTAATCGATTTTCTAAAAGAGAAGTAATTTCTAAAAATTGAAGTAAGGTCAAGAATCCCCATATGTTAAGCAACATATAAAATGCTTTATAATATCAATATTACTAAGGGTTCGAGACAATAGAAATTCAGTACATACGAAATACTTAAGAGACCCTGGCTATTGTGTGAAAGCATAGGCCAAAATAAAAGGCGCGTTTAAAAGCTTGTAGCTTTAGTTTTGTTGTAGTCTGTTGGACGTCACATATGCATATAAAAAAGAGTGGCTAACGTGCTATCAGAACGCTTGAAATTCAAGCGAATTTATTAAAATTTTAATTTCTCTCTTTTTAGTGCTTTCAATTAGATAGGCAGCAACGTACTGTACTTAGGAATATGAATATAAATTTAGAATGACAACAATCCGAATAAAGCAAACAAATCGAAGAAACAATGATGATTAGTTATAAAATGTATATATAGCCAGCCCGGTACCAGCCAGTACCAGCCTGGTACTGGTTTATTAATTTTATGGACTCACTGGAAGTACAATCGTTTTATATATTTATAGTTTAATATTTTATATCACAAAAAATACGTTAAATTATATTGAGTAAAGTTTTTGAAGATTAATATGTTTATAGGCAAAATCATGGCGGGTTGAAATGAAAAATGCATCGTAATTTCTGTGAGGATTTTCTTAAATAACTAAATATCTGAACAACATAAAAATTTGTTCTTAAAAAGAAATTGCGGAATTTTATTACCACTATCAAGTGTTAAATTTCAAGCGACATCCAATAATCATGCCTGTTAGATAATACTTAATCGACAAACTCGCGCTCTGCGCCCTTCTTCGTTCAGAGAACTCAGTTGTGAATGGATTTCTCGCCTATAGAAAATACGCAAAGGCATAATAAGCCGTTTTGTTCAAATATTAAATTTTGTTATAGGTATCTGTCGCCTATAGAAGATACGCATTGCACTCCGTCACGTGCAGGTCTATCGGGGCGATTCACGCCGTAACGAGCACTGTGGGTTTCGAGACCGTGCGATAGGCGCTGGTGACCATAAGAGCTCCTCTACGCTAAACGGAAGTGCGATGTTCCTGGAAAAATAATTTCCAGTCCATGCTCTCCTTCTCAGCCGAACTACCTCTCGTATAGTGTCCACTGTGAATCGCCGTTTCCTGAAGCCGTACTGGTTGTCAGCTAAATCAACGACAGCCTGCACAGCTCCCTGTAGCCGTGGTTCAGTAACCTCTCATAGAGCCTCCCTGCGTGGTCCAACATGCACAGTGGCCTGTTAGACGACGGAAGCCAGGTATCACCTCCCTTACCTTTGCTGATCAATATGAGACGCGCAACCTTCCATGGAGTACCAAAGACACCCGCCTTCAGACACGCGTTGTACATGTTCAGCAATAGAGCAGATGCTCTCAACGCGATGATCTTCAATATCTCAGCTGGTATCTCATCGGGCCCAGACACCTTTCCGCTCCGCATCATTTTGGCGGCGATCCGCAACTCCTCGGTGAAGAATAGAGGAATCTCACCTACTTCAGCGGCTTCCTCCTGGTCTAGCTTTAGCGGATGTGTTGGGAACAGAGTGTACACGATTCGAGTCATGGCGTTCTTGTCGAAAGGGTGATTTGGGAGCGCGCAGAGTTTCTTGGTCACAATCTTGAAGCCCAAGCCCCACACGTCCCGATTGACTTCCTTCCTCAGGTTGTGTCAGCACTGTGCCTTCCTCCCGTTGATCTCGCGTCCGAGCCGCTTGCGTGCTGCTTTGTGCTGTGCTGACAACAGTGCTGCCTCCGTTTCGTATCTCGTCCGACTACCAGTAAGCAGGGCGTCTTCCATGTCGCGATCTCTTGAGCGGCATGGATGCATTGCAGGCGCGGTGAACGAGACCCATAGCTTCCCTCACGAGAGCCTCCACTCCGTCCCTGTCTTCGACGGCGTTCGTCGCTGGTAAAATTTCCTGTCCTTCGAGCAGTACCTCGACTAGTTTTTCCGTGTTCAGTCTGGCCAGATTCCATCGGGATGACTTTGTCGCGATACTTTGCGATTGGGATTTATCGCGCAGCTGAAACGCGATGTATTGTAATTCTCCATTACCCTCCAATCCAACGCTCTACGCGCTACATTTTCGGATGCGAAAGATACGTCCGGCATCGTCCCAATATACCCTACCCTTCTGAATGTCGACGCGTTCTCAACGTTGAGAACTATCAGGCCGAGTCTAGATACCATCTCCACGATGGACTTTCCTCTGCTGTCCGGCACTGGCATGCCCCACTCTGCCTCGGTAACCTTGCTTGCTGCTCCTTTTTGACCTTTCGCGCCACATTTGTAACAGACCTTGTATCTCTCTGGACCACGACAATCGCGGGCTTGATGTCCGTAACCCGGACATCCGAAGCACCGCTGGAGCCGCTGCCATCTTTTTAGTCGGCAGCGGCTCCAGCGGTGCTTCGGATGTCTTTCAGGCGATTCTTCTCAAGGAAGAACTCTGCCTTTTCCTGGTCCATCTCTATGATGGCTAGTCGCTGCTCTCTACTGTTGGGCTTGGTCATCGAAGCGCTAATCTCACCCGTTGAGACTCCAGCTTCGTCAAAGACCCCCTTGATCGCCGTCTCCACTTCTTCTTTAGTGGTAAGGCTGTCCAGGTCTCCGACTTCCACGTTTGTCTTAGGCGTCAGGGTCTTTACCGCCCCGACGTGCCCAATACCTTTCTGATGGAATCTCCTATAATCCTCAGCTCCTAGTTGTTGCTTTTAGTGCCCAACTCTACCAAGACGTCGTCCGCCCTGGTTTTACTGATACACTTAATATCAGTCGTTGGACACTCTGCTGTGACCTTTTCGCGGACATTTGAGAGAACGTCCGCGTAGGTGACTCCATCCATCGGTCGGATAAGGACAGCCTTGGGTCGCTATCTAGTCGTTCTACTACTCCTCTTTTTCTTCTTATGAGCATTCTCGCTCCTCTTGTCCGCCGATGTTCTGACTGATGCGGTCTTCTTTTGTTGCGGCTGCTGTTGCAGTTGTAGTCGCAACCTCTGTCCCCATTGCTGATTTTGCTGCAGCTGTTGTTCTTGTGTCAGCTGCTCAGGTTGTTTCTGTAGCTGCTGCTGCTGTTTCTTAGCTGCAGCTTTCTCCTTCTTTGAAAGGACCGTCTTAAAGCCGTCGATCTTTAAGGGCCCGATGGATCTCGTCTTCTTGTCAATAATTGAAGACTCAGCACTATCGGAGTCACCGTCTCACGATCGCACCCTCTTATTTTGAGGCCGCCGGTGCGCTCGGTTACCATTTAGTCACCTTCCGACTTCCAGGCAAACTGGCAAATCATCCGGCTACAAACCCTACCGGGAGGACCGCTGCGCTTCCTCATGCCAGGAAGTCTATACTTCGGACACGCGTTAGCGCAGGCAACCACGAATGGACTTACCAAAGAGTAACCAGCATTGAAGCGCTATTAATGTTCTAAAAACAATCCGCAGTCATTACAAAATAAAATAGAGCGTGTATAATTTTGATAACGATGCTTATAAGTCAATGAAAGTTATATAGAATTTTAGAAAGTTATATAGAAAGTTATATAGAATATCAAAAATTCGAATATTGTTCGTTAAAAATTAAATACCGACCTTGGGGTAACATAGCCATAAATAATAACAAATCTACCTTATCGACTGCTGTATAATTATGTTTACTCGGTTTAGGTACTCGACTGGTACAAAATGAAACGTTATTGGTGTCTTATATGCAATGTTATAGTATACTCTATGTATATACTATATGTACATTACTTTTTGGATTAATTTTATATATTTATGATGTGTAAAAAGGCGTAATATTAACGAATTCGCAAAATGGTTCTATAGTTATGAAACAACAAAAACTGCAATTTTTTATATATTTATTATTTATAACTAATTATAAAACTAAGAAAATGTTTAGCTCATATTTATCGAAAAATATCTAATTTATATCCAGTAGCTTCTAGAATGGTACTATAGTATTATCTATGAGTTTCATAGAAAATTAGGATGGATCTATAGTTATGAAACGCACTGTATTACGTTTTATTTTCCGGTAAATTTGATATTTTATCGAAATATATCGTAAAATTATAATTTTCGTCTTTACGTCACCTGAAATATTAACTGTAACTTCGTAATAACATTCCTCATAAGATGACGTAGGGGATTTTTATATCAAGTGTCATTTTATCAAAAATCAATATTTTAAAAAAGTCCTCCGTCATCTTATGTATTTTTATAAGTTTCAGAAAAATTTTGATTTTGTGTTACAGGTTAAAAATTGTTTGTGTTTGGTGCCCCAAAGTGGAGCTATCTCGAAAAAAAAAATTTTCGGACTTTCCACAGTACAGCGAATATTTTATATTACAGTGTCACTTACTACACACGCTACAACTCCTTAATAATGAATTTCCTGTATAATTTCTCATTTCCTCACAAAAAATGACGCAAAAATGCTCATTTTTGAGAGAGGCAGAGGCGTTACCCTTTAATATCTGCCGAAGAGAAACTACTCTTTTTCATCGTCCACATGATTTTGAGAGTTCTAAGCATCGGAATGAACTTTTCCATCGGTTATTGTGTACAAAATACAAGTAATTCTGACATGAGCGAAAGAATTTGTATTAAAAATTCAAAGACATACGTTATTGTCTGTCAAAGTCATATTTCATTGATTTTTTAAAGTTTTTATAATAAGTTTTCGATTTGATAGGTTATATCTTACGTTTGTCAATTTTTAATATAAATTCTTTCGCTCATGTCAGAATTATTTGTATTTTGAACAAAATAACCTTTGGAAAAGTTCAATCCGATGCTTAGAATTCTCAAAATCATGTTAACGATGAAGAAAGAACAGTTTCTCTTTGGTAGCTATTTAAGATGACCTAACGACAAACGGAAGAAAAATTTCCGATATATTTCGATAAAATATATAAATTTATAAACCTAAAAATATATAACCAATTTAATTAAAATTCTAAGGTTATCAAGTTCCCTTAAGTCTCTATGCATAAGGCTGAATCAGGGCTAAAATAAAAGTTGTGGACTGGCTTATCGAAAACATTCACAGCTTAGATTTACGTTTACAGTATCAACTATAAAGAATAAAAATTTGTATTATTACTGTAATTTTTAGTATAAGCGAACAGACTTCGCGGATATACGAGGCAGCGGACAATCTCTTATATGTATATAGATGCTGGCGATCAGAGTTATACTTGTACGAAACAGCGGTCTAAATATGGAGCAATGAAACTTGTGTGTCCCCACTCCTCTGTCTCTGATAGCCTACACGGCGGCGTCTCAATTCGTATTGTACGCGAGAGCAATTAGCACGTGTTCTCGTTGTCGGTTCGGTTTAGATCTGTATATTATACAAGTTTAAATTTTGTAAGTTCTATAGCTTGATTACAGTCCGAGAGTGAGTGAATAAATAACGGTTTATTGATATATATGTGTACACATTATATCTACCCAAGACATACAAAGTCTGGGCTATTATAATCTTAATAGGTTGTGGGGCCAGTACGCTTCCTCTGTGCGCTGAATATTTGCTGGACTTATTGTGTTTAGCTGAAATAACTCGCAAGTGAAGTGATATAAATTCGAGATTAGATCTTTTCAGTACGAGATCATCTTGATGAAAAGGAGATGAGATTTGCTGAGGATGTTCGAAGCAGTTTCTTGATTCAAGTTTTCGCTTAGTTATTCAGTTCAACTTCAGTAGGAAAAATGTCAGACAGCTCAAAGAGGAAGGCCATTGAAATATCAAA
This sequence comes from Gastracanthus pulcherrimus, assembly GCA_949152435.1. Taxonomy (NCBI): domain Eukaryota; kingdom Metazoa; phylum Arthropoda; class Insecta; order Hymenoptera; family Pteromalidae; genus Gastracanthus; species Gastracanthus pulcherrimus. Next base: position 90,155,965 of record OX424575.1, read on the forward strand.
ATCAGGGGGTACGTATTAAAAATTGAGATCTTTAAAAGTGCGCGGTCGTGAGTGCTGGAGGAAAATTGTGTTCATTTTCCTACTAAAAATGACTCGCTAAAAGTTTGCTTGAACAAAAAGCGTAAGAGGCGCGAAATTTCGAAGATTCGTGCGTGGTCGGATAACAGGTTCAATATATCGACCCTCTTTTTCGACCACGAAATGTATCTGCTAAGCGAAGCATTTTCCGAGCGGAAAAATACAGGCTGTAATATTATTTTGAAAGCAGAAAGCGTAGCGTATAAGATAATAACTTTTTACATGTATAACATCGTAATATAGTTTTATAATTCAAATAAAAATGTTGTGCGAAAAAATCAAGTCGATAGCGTGATTCTAAATGTAGTTTTAAATATTCTGTTGCAATAATAATCTTTACATATGATACGATAGTTGTAAGTACTGAAATATAAATGTTTATTCGCTGTTTACATTTTAGAATCTAGACATTTTTATACTAGCTTGAAACCTGATTATACAAACTTTAAATTTAAGTAAACATAAATTAATATTAACTTTACACTCATCACTTATTCTCATTATTATTATTAATTAATTTTATACTATTTTAACAGTGTGTACACTTTAATAAATTACTATAATTATCGTATGATTCTTAACAAATATCGTAACTATATAATATAAATATGGGGAATTCTTTTTCAAATCAGCCACCCCCCTGCCCATTTCGATTTTCAAAAAAAATTTTTTTGAGCACACGAAAAAATTTGTTAAGAAATCTAGTTTTTGATGCCGTTAGGTGTTTAAAAAAAAATTTCTAACCTCACAAAAACTGTCTAAAGTGAGGCATCTCGCAAAAAATTTCTATTTTTTTGTCACAAATGATCGAAAAAATTATAATTCTTCAATAATTTCGACCAAATTACTCATTAACAGTATTTTAGGGGTCGCTGAACAAGAATCCGACGTCAGATGGCGGATAGTATTTTTTAATGTTGACCGATTTCTACTAAATTCTGTATGTTGGGGTTTTTGGGATCACTGACTACGATTCCGAAATCGAATTTAAAATTCAACATGTCTGATCCAAAATGGTGGACCTTAATTTCAAATTCCAGATTGCTGAACCAAAATGGTGTGCAGATATTTTCTTATTATTGGCTGATTTCTAAGAAATTTCGTATTTATCGTCGATTGATTTATCCAAAATTTGGTATTAAAATATATGTATGGTCAAAAAATATTTATATTCACTTAACACAAAACTGTGGTTAGATTTAAGAAATTCAAAATAGCTTTTTAATTATGGATATATTTTTGGAAGATTATTCTTAGATCTCTACACTTACTAATTTTGGTTCGCCCTGTGGATCTCATTTCCCAGTACCTTACTTGAAACTTGGTGGATTATATTCAACAGTCCTTTTTAGGATAGTTGATCTATTTTCCACAAATTTTTGTGGCCCTTTATTCTCAAATCAGTAGCGACAGTCCTTTTCAGGATAGTCGATTTCTTTTAGATCTTGGGTGCTCTTCAATTTCGGTGTACTCTCAATAGCAGTCCTTTTTGGGATAGTTATTGAGATTTATTTTCAGGTTCAATAACGAAAATTAGTGGATTATATTTAACACTCCTTTTTAGGATGGTTGATCTATTTTCCACAAATTTTTGTGGCCTTTTATTCTCAAATCAGTAGCAACAGTCCTTTTCAGGATCGTCGATTTTTTTTTAGATCTTGGGTGCTCTTCAACATCGGCGTACTCTCAATAGCAGTCCTTTTGGGATAGTTATCGAGATTTATTTTCAGGTTCAATAACGAAAATTGGTGGATTACATTCAACAGCCCTTTTTAGGATAGTTGATCTATTTTCCACACATTTTTGTGGCCCTTTATTCTCAAATCAGTAGCGACAGTCCTTTTCAGGATAGTCGATTTTTTTTAGATCTTGGGTGCTCTTCAATTTCGGTGTACTCTCAATAGCAGTCCTTTTTGGGATAGTTATTGAGATTTATTTTCAGGTTCAATAACGAAAATTAGTGGATTATATTCAACACTCCTTTTTAGGATAGTTGATCTATTTTCCACAAATTTTTGTGGCCTTTTATTCTCAAATCAGTAGCGACAGTCCTTTTCAGGATAGTCGATTTTTTTTAGATCTTGGGTGCTCTTCAACATCGGCGTACTCTCAATAGCAGTCCTTTTGGGATAGTTATCGAGATTTATTTTCAGGTTCAATAACGAAAATTGGTGGATTACATTCAACAGCCCTTTTTAGGATAGTTGAGCTATTTTCCACAAATTTTTGTAGCCCTTTATTCTCAAATCAATAGCGACAGTCCTTTTCAGAATAGTCGTTTTTTAGATATTGGGCGCTATTTCTTCGGATATTTATTAATATATTGATCAAGATGTGCGATAACTTTAAAACAGATAGATGCGTGGATTTGTTTAGGAAACCCGGTGAAAAGGGTCATTATGAAAAAAATCTCCGTAGGATTTCTAGTGGTATAATAAAACAATTCCCTCATTTACATTCCGAGTCTAGAATTTGTGCTGATTGTCGAAAAAAGGCTTCTAATTTAAATTTAAATGATAAGGATGAATCTATTCAAGGCAATATAAGTGATTCTGGTGATTCGTATAATGATGATTCTCGCATATCCAATGATGAAGAAAACCTTGATTCTAGAGCGTCACCGGAATCAGAAGTTCAATCCCAAAGAGAAATTGATTTAGAGGAAATGCTAGATGGGCTTAAAACTAAATTTTCAAGTTTGGACAGGAACGATCCTCTAAAGGTCAGGATTCTTACTATGGCTCCAAGTCCATGGAGCACGAGAAAGATTGCTAAGGAGTTTAATACTTCAAGATATTTGGTTGAAACGTCTAAAAGGCTGAAGTCGATGAATGGGGTTTAAGTCAAACTGTTGCAAAAGCGGGTCGTAGTTTTTCCAGGAAACTGTGAAAAATATTGAAGAATTTTACAATAACGATATATACAGTCGAATCATGCCATCAAAGAAAGACGTTGTTTCCGTAAAAAATAAAGATGGCACAAGAGAAGAAAAAAGTAAACGTCTATTATTGAATATGAAAGAACTCTATTCTTGTTTTAAAGAGACTCACGCGAAAATCCAAATTTCTTTTAGTAAATTTGCATTTCTCAGACCAAAATATTGTATTCTTCCTGGAGCATCTGGAACGCATTCAGTATGCGTATGTACTATCCATCAAAATATGAAACTTATGTTAGATGCCATAAACCTGAAGCAATTGACTGAAAATGCAAGTACTCCTTTTTCTAATTGTAATGTAATGTTTGATTACTTAGAAAATTATGCTTACGTTTGTCAGGATGCTTCCCAGGCTTTTCATTTGAACAATAACCAATGTACAGTGGTACCTGTGATTTTCTATTACAAAGAAAATAATTAAATTAACCATTAGAGTATGGTTTTTTTGTCTGATAGTCTGAAACATGACACTACCGCTCTATATGCTATTCAAACGCTACTGATACCAGAAATTAAAAAGAAGGTTTTTTAAAAAGAATTCAAAAAATTTATTATTGTACTGATGGAGATAAGCAACATTTTAAAAATAAATTAAAAAAAAACAATTTAAACTAAAATAAACAATTTAATTAATCATAAAGATTTTAATATTGAAGCAGAATGGCATTACAGAGCAACTGCACATGAAAAAAGCATGTATGATGGAATAGGTGCTACTTTCAAAAAGTCAGCCTAGAAGGCAAGCCTTACGGCAAAACCATCTGAAGAAATATTAACTCCTCAAGCACTATTCAATTGGGCAAAAAAACATTTCGATAACATACCTATTTGCTACTTTGATAAAGTATTTCATGACAAAGTGAGGCGAAAATTGAATCAAAGATATTTTAATTGCGAGAGTGTTCCTGAGATTTCAAAAAAACCGCGGTTTTATACTAGAGAAAAATGGAATTGTTTTGATTAAAAAATTTTCTAATGATGCGAAAAAAAATGCAAATTACTGGTCACCATAATCAAAGAAGTAATTCATTATAAAGTTGTATTAAAATTTAAAAACACAAAAACAATCACTCTACAAATGGACTGAAATTGACACAGATAAGTCGCACCCTACAGACAGACGGATAGACAGACGGAGTTGACATAGATGAAAACAGACTCGTGTCGGGTTTACTAGTCCCGCATCGAGCGCCTTCCCAGGTGGTGGATAAGTAAACATAAATATTTTTTGACTATAAATATATTTTAATACCAATTTTGGATAAATCAATCGACGATAAATAAGTAATGTCCGCCATCTTGGATCCGCCATCTTGAGTTTGAAACCTGAACTTAAATTCGTTATCAGAGACATCAAAAAGTTCCGTTTACGAAATTTTTTAGAAATCAACCAATAATACGAAAATATCTGCACACCATTTTGGTTCAGCAATCTGGAATTTGAAATTAAGGTCCGCCATTTTGGATCAGACATCTTGAATTTGAAATTCGAATTCGGAATCGTAATCAGTGATCCCAAAACCCCCAACATACAGAATTTAGTAGAAATCGGTCAACATTAAAAAATACTATCCGCCATCTTGGATCCGCCATCTTGAATTTGAAATCTGACATCGGATTCTTGTTCAGCGACCCCTAAAATACTGTTAATGAGTAATTTGGTCGAAATTATTGAGGAATTATAATGAAGGACGCTAAGCGAAAGCTTAAGAAGACAATCCGTACCAATAAGCGACGGTGCCTGAAGGAATTACAGGACGAGGTTAATAAAGACCCCTGGGGTAGACCTTATAAAATAGTAATGAAGAAGATCACGGGAAGCTACGCACCCCCTCCCAAGTGCCCGCAATTATTAGATCGAGTAGTGACTAAACTGTTCCCCACACAACGGGACGAACCGTGTGTTATAGAATCAGAGGCAAACGAAGAAGCTATTCCTCCAGTCACAATGGAGGAACTGCTAAGCGCCTGCAAGAGGGTTGGAAACAACAAGGCTCCAGGCCTGGATGGCATTCCCAATATAGCATTGAAACATGCTATATTCGCCCAACCAGAGATCTTCATAGACTTGTACAACACATGTCTAGAAGAGGGAATATTTCCCGCCGACTGGAAGAGACAACGATTTGTGCTACTACCAAAGGGAAAGAAGCTACCTGAGGACGCTTCATCATACAGACTGCTCTGCATGCTGGACACCTCAGGCAAGATTCTGGAACGCATAATTTGCGTCAGAATGGATCAGGCAATAGAAGAAAAAGGGGGACTTGCGGAACACCAATACGGCTTTCGGAGGAAACGATCAACTCTAGACGCAGTGAACATAGTGATTGACGCTGCGCGCGCAGCGATAGAGGGAAAGAGATGGAAAGGAGGAGCAAAGGAGTATTGCGCTGTCGTCACTCTGGACGTCAAAAATGCATTCAACTCGGCCAAATGGACCAAAATACACGAGGCATTTCGTAAGCAAGAAGTGCCTTTATATATAAGAAGGATGATGTCCGACTACTTGAAGGACAGAATCTTATTATATGACACTGACAATGGCACCAAGACCTATGAAGTAACAGGAAGAGTACCCCAGGGATCAGTGCTTGGTTCACCGACTTGGAACAGCTTGTACAATGGGGTACTAAGGCTACAGTTACCCAAAGGGGCGACAGTGATAGGATTCGCTGACGACATAGCACTAGTCGTGGTAGCGAAAAGCATAGAAGATATAACAGAGATAGCTGACGAGGCTATTCGTATAATACGCGAATGGCTGACAGAGACAGGACTGGAATTGGCCAGTCATAAAACCGAAGTTCTTCTTATTTCTAGTAGGAAGAAAATGGAGAAAATAACGCTAATGGTGGATGGACACGAGATTGTTTCTCAACCAACCATTAAGTACTTGGGTATTACCATTGATGCAAGACTTACATTTAAGCAGCATCTTGAAACAGTGAGTGATAAAGCAGCAAAAGTTGGCGCTGCTTTATCTCGATTGATGCCAAATGTAGGAGGGCCAACACAAGGTAGAAGGTTGCTCTTAGTCAGTGTAATCACATCGATTATGTTATACGGGGCTCCTATATGGGCAGATGCCATGTTAGTGAAAACGTACGCAAGCAAGCTGTCGACTGTATACAGACGAAGTGCACTTAGGGTCGCGTCTGCTTATCGTACGGTATCAGATGAGGCTGCCTGTATTATAGCAGGCATGCCGCCTATTGACCTCCTAGCAATGGAGAGAAAGAATGTCTTCGAGACAAAGCGACAACAAAATGACAACACTCAGAAGGACATCTGGGATTCCGCGAAGAAGCAGACACTGACTGAGTGGCAAAAAAGATGGGACTCCAGTGGCAAGGGGCGATGGACACATCGCCTCATACCAAGGATAGAGGACTGGACCGAAAGAAGACATGGGGAAGTAAATTACTACCTCACACAGTTTTTGACCGGGCACGGATGCTTCCGGGCGTACCTGCACCGATTCAAATTAGAAGACCGTCCAAACTGCCCAGTGTGCATGGACGCTGACGAGGATGCGGAGCATGTCTTCTGTGACTGCTCACGATATCAAGAGGAAAGAGAAGAACTTGAGAGCTATCTCCAGACCAGAGTAACACCTGAGTCGATTATGGAGGCTATGCTGACTTCGGAGGATGGATGGTGCGCAGTAAACAACTATGCAGCAGATATACTTAAGAAGGTCAGAAAAGACGAAGAAAGAAGAAGAAAAAGACGAGAGATGCTGAATGAAGCTGGCGACCGGACTATGCGGTAAGATGTAGACGGCACACAACACGGAAGACTACTAATGACGGCAAAGGGAGAACCAGAGATGACGACCACATCCACAGAAGAGGGCAGGAGCCCAATGACCGCCGCGAAGCATTGCTTGGCGGTAGTACCGCGGTGAGGTCAACTCAGAAGAAAGGGAACGGTTCACTTTACTAAGGGTCAAAAAGTGAACGGAGGGGATCCGGTTGCGTTGGGGCATAAAAACCCTGGCGTATACTGGAAGGTTTAGTGAGTGCGAGTCTCACACACGGTGGTACTTCACTGTATCATGTCATGGTCCATAATGGATTTGCCTTAGACCTCTCTCTCTATAAAAAAAAAAAAAAAAAAAAAAAATACATATATATGTGACATTGTACGTTTATTTACGTACATAGATATAGTTAAAATCTAAAAATATAGAAAATAAAAAACTTTAAAGCATCGTTTTATACTGTTGCCAGTGTGAATCTAGCTTTTTCTAAGCAGACGCACTGCACAGCCAGGGTACGTCTGGCAAGTGCCGTTAGACGCACACATGTGCGTTTGTTCTCCCTCTACCCTAGCGGAGAGATAACAGAAGCATCGATTATATGCAGCTTTTTTCGAGCGAAAAAATACAGGATGAAATATTATTTTGAAAGTAAATAGCGTAGCGTATAAGATGATAACTTTTTACACTTTCTAACATCGTAATATAGTTTTATAATTCAAATAAAAATGTTGTGCGAAAGAATCAAGTCAATAACTTGATTCTACATCTTATTTTAAATATTCTGTTGCAATAATAATATTTACATATAATATGATAGTTTTAAGTACTGAAATATGAATGTTTATTCACTAATTACAGTTTACATTACAGTCATTTTTACTATAACCTTTTATTATACACACTTTTAATTTAAGTAAACATAAATTATTATTAACTTTACCTTCATTACTTACTATCATTATCATCACTATTTAATCTTATACTATTTTAAATATATATACACTTTAACTAATTACTATAATTGTAATATGAGTTTTAACAAAAATAATAACTATATAATATAACTATATATCTATATATATATATAGATAGTAAATATTTTCACAATATTATCATTAATGATTTTTTATGGAATCACTATTATTTTTAAATCTTCTAGTAAATAAAAATATAATAAAAATTAATATTTTAGGTTAATATTAAGATAATCAAATGTAAAATGTGAAAGATAGAGAAGAAGCAAGAGAGCAGCGAGAGGGAAGATCTCCCTTCTCTCTCTAAAAAAAGGCTCACCCCACCGAAAGATGGCCCGAGCGTCAAAGCCTAGCTGCGCGCGCTGCATTAGCGACGCCCTCTGAGGACCTATTTACGCACACCCTCTCTTATTCTCCCTCTGTCTTTAGCATTAGCCTAATGATAGGGAAAGCGCGTGGGAGGAGAAAAAGGAGGAAAAGTTCTTCGCTTTCATCCTTGCTCACCCTCACCCCGCTCGCTCGACCCTTTAGCATAGACGAAAACTGTTTAAAAGACGTTGGTCCACAGGGTCTCAGCAGCATTCGCTAGACAAGCATCTGCGGAGCACTATCTGCTCTAGTACAGCTTTGCGTTTGACTCTCATTTGTTTAAGCAACTCTCGACCACTTACACTGGCTCAGTACAGCTAGCCTCGTGCTATAGGACCATCTCTCGTTTTGCCATAAGCATCTCCGGAACACTATCTGTTCTAGTACAGCTTAAGTTTACGTCAGATTTCTAGTAAAAAGACTTAGCTTGTCCGAGCAACTCTCGATCACTTACACTGACTGAGTACAGCAAGGCCTGCTACAGATCTTTGTAGAAAAGTTGTATAGACAAATCGTTCAAATACATACTCAAATATCAGGGTAGAAAGTTTTAGTCGAAGACCCACGCATATTATATATATATATATATATATTCATTTAAATATTTCGGGTAAAATAGTTTAAGGTTAAACGCCAAAGATTAAAAATCGAATTATTCAATAAACGATTTGTCTCACAATAAAGAAATCATCAAATAATCAAGAGTAATTATATTTAATTCATATTCTATCGTTTAGTCAAAGGCTATTTCTTTTGTACAATTAGAATAAACAAAAAAAAATATAAATAAATATATTCTCAATTATTATAAACCTAAATAAAGATAAACATACATATATCTAATAAACGCACCTCGTCCCTACTATCTAGGAGCGTACAGTGTTTATTATATTCAGATATTAACAAATACACCTTACTCCTAGTATCTAGGAGTGTACAGCATAAGTTAAATATATAAAAATACATACATATACACAAAATACTTTCTCATGACATTTGAACTTCATTTACTAATCTGTTCTCATTAAAATATAATAGTCGAGAACCCTTGTAAGCTCAGCTATATGACACATGTGTACTGAGACTGGGAGGAGTTCAAGACAATACGGGCTTAAATATGTACGATCACATTAAGAACCTTGGCTAGTGTGCGAAAGCATAGGCTTAAAACTAATGGTGCGTTATAAAGCTTAATAGCTTTGGTCTAATGTAGTCATTTGGACGTCACATAAGAGATTTCAAATTTGGAGGCTCCGGATCGGGATATAGGTTAACGCAAAGAAAAGTACGTGTATAACCTTTTTATTATAATATTCAGGACAAAAACTTATTTAAAAAAAAAAAATAAAATTATTTTGATAAAAATTGTTGGAAAATATATGATTAATTACAAGAAATAGCCCGCGTTTCAAAAATTAAATGTATAAATAACATTCTTTTTTTTTTTTAATTTTTCAGTGCACTTTACTAAAGACTACGTGGAGAATCAGGAGGAGAAATTTAAGCGACGAACTGAGATACAGAAGGTGAAAACTAACGACGAAATAAAAGCCGTCGCGACATTCTACGAGGTCGTGCGTAAAAAAGTCAAAAATTTTCCGGGACAAATACGTCGATCACTTTTTAGCAAAATAGGTGACGATATAACCCTTCACCAGATTTTACGAGAGGATCTACCTAAAGCACTTTTCGAAAGTATTGATTTAGCACAAAAGAGAGAGAAAAAGGATAATACATCCATAATAAGATCCAATTTGCTACTTCCGGCGCGGGTTGAGAAGATAAAGAATAAAAATCTCAACCTTGATATTTCTAAACACTTAAATTTCGCACCATCCGGGTTTATGCGAACGAAACGGTGCTTATTTGACCTTAAAAATAATATCGTTGTGCAAAAATCCGTAAAAAACGAATTATAATCATTAGAATTTCAAAATCACGATGAGCAAAATATAGAATCAATAGAATCAGAAAATATAAGAATCCTGGGTGGTATCGAAAACAGAGTTAAAACTTCATGTCTTCAGAAGCCAAAAGCTCTGAAGAGAGTACTAACTTCTGATGAGAGAACTATACGGAAAAAACAAAAACTTGAAAAAAAATATAAAAAATTAGGATTAGATATTTCCACGTCCGAATAAAAGGAATCACTTCCTTATTTTTGTCACATTGTAATCAATTTTGTAAACTAAAACCTATGTACTATTTAAAATCTCTATGATGAAAACTGAGAGATTTTAAACAAATAAATTTATTTTAAGTTGAAAATATCACTGCTACTCGTTATTTTAATACTTTACGCTAAATAAAAAGAAATAACCCAAATCTGTATCTTGATTCTCGTTGAAATCTCACTTCATATAAAGGAAAAACATAACAAAACTAAATAAACTAAAATATTTAAATACAATAGAGTTTTTATTAATTAAAAACCTTTGACTCGAGTGACCAACCCTGGTATATTCCTTGCTACCTCTACGAGGTTATACTAAAGTAAAGGCAAGATTATCTTCTAACATTTGAAAAATAAAAGGTTGATTCTTTGGAGTTATAACTTATACGTTGAATTAAGAATATTTTCAATATATTTCACTTAACCTGTGAAAATAAAAATCTTGTAGCTAACTAAAAATAGATAAGGGCATAAGATCTTTTTTTCATTTGAGTTGTCTCACTTACCTATCAATTAAGTCAATTTCAACTTGACGACATGCTACTCCTACATTGGTAGACCGAGTAACGACTCAGTCTACGAAAGCTGGACAGCGTACCTTAATCAAATTCCTATTTGACCTATCGTGTACATGAAAATACCTATAAAAATAATCTATCCTTTGTATTCAAAATAAATTCGTATTATCTAACTTTAAAGATTTAAAAAATATTAAATATCAAATGATAAAACAATTCAAATAATTGGCACCTTATTTTTAAAGGAATCATTTAATATTTACTTATACTTATACTTGACTTCATGTCGAGTCTTGTTAAAAGCCGTCGATTCCTTTCAAGATATTAAATCATAATATTTTTTTAAGAATTTTGCACAATTTAAGGTTATAAATAAAGAAATATAGTCAAACCTTTCTAATTAAATGTGTTACGTCATGCGTAAGCAATAAATGACGCGAAGTTAATATGGAATTAAATCGCGTTCGACTCTAGTTTTGGTCAATACTTGCGTAATTTACCTGGGAGTCGAGGCATTAGCAAAAGCAGGACAGCGAAGATGACATTTAATATGATAGTGGTGAAAATAGGAAGTGCGAGTTTACGATAGGATCACAAAACTAGTGAAGTATTTTGGGGCTTACGTTGTGTGTGTGGATAGGCCTTGGTTCCTTGTAGTCGGGTCGGCTGAGCTGCGCTGCGCTGCGGTCGGTGTCATGCTCAAGATGGTGACGGGAGATATGAATAGGAGCGCAGGTTCAGCGAATAAATAAGCGCGAGCAAATAAGTTTAAGAGCAAATTTATTATATAAGAAGTACAAAGTTAAGTATAAGGGCGTGTCCCTTTTTCAAGTGAGAAGTCAAATAACAAACTGGCGCGTACGTGCTTACGGCTCAAAGTTCAAATGCAGAAGGCTCTATGCTGAAGGCAAAAGTGTGAGGGCAAATAGCCAGGAGCCATGGGGAGCTATGCCTTTTATAACCACACGGGGATCGCATGCTTAGCCTAAACTAGGAATTGATTATGCGTACTCGAGGAGGGGGCGACAAAGGTATAGAGTCTCGAAAGGTAATTCGGGAAATATTGGGGTGGATGAGTGTGTCATCGTGGAGTATGAGGTAGACAAGGTAGGGTACTGGTTATACAGCGTAGATCGATAAGTAGGATTCAATAAAGTAAGATACATACAGCTTGACGATGAGAAGATATATGTTAGGCGATGATCCAGACGTAACAGCCCCCCCCCCCTGCAGTCACGCGTCGCCGGTGCGATGCAATTCAAATCGCAGCCTACCCGCTCTTGCGAGTGCAGATTTCGAGGTTTTTCTTAACTCGAGCTGTTCTGCCGGTGAGTGGTCAGTGCGTGACGGCTGTTGAGATACCTTTATATCCTGCTTGAGTTTTGGCGTTGTAAATATCTGCTGCGAATCCAGCTTATAACATTTGATTGACATTATAGCATAAAATTGCTACATATGCATATAGATATGGCATTCTCTTTCTTTTTTGCATTTACAATTGGATGTTCGCAGATACGAAGATTTTTCATACATTTTCTTATGAACTCCAGTAACATACAGACTGGTCATATATAGTGGATATGTTGTTAGTGTTCTTCTGGGAGGAATTTTTATTTCAAGAAAAAAATTAGGAGTAGTTCGAAGGATATGTTGGATTATAGGTTAAACATGCGGTTATCAAAATTAGGATAATAGTCATTACAATTTTTCTTTGAGCATACCCAGTTTTCTACGTGACATTATGCTTAATTTAAATATAGATACATTAATAAACCATTTGTACTAAGGGAGTCAAAGTTCACGTTTGCGTTTGATTTGGCTCCTTTAGTACATTACACATTGACAGATTATAATTTATTAAAAATTTTCTAATCTAAGTACATAAAGTTTTTTGTATTAGGTTTTGTGAATTTCGTTGCCTTCTTGTTGCGTTGTTCTTTTGATATTCGTCGCGTCTGTTCTTGACAGGAAGTTTTTATAAGTCGGCCTTGCGTCTCTGCGGCACCTGCTCTTCTTTCTTCGGAATTGGGATTTTTGATGTTCGTGGTTTACTTTTGTATTTCGAGTTAGTGGAATTCGTGTTGTGTACCCCTTAAAGATCGGTTCGATAGACAGCCTCTGTAAACAGTGCTTGTAGTTGGAGTGAATCTTCTTCCTTAGTCGCTCTCTCGTGGCGTCTCGGTAGTACCTCTGTTGCATCGATGTACCTCGCATTATATCTAGTTCTACAATGATTCTCTTTCAAATGACACAAACCAGTTACATAGGAATTGCGTTCCCTTAAATTAATAAATACGAAAAAGTAGCCTTGATGACATACTTATCACTTAATTTTATTAACCTTTATATGTATAGTGTAAGTTGTTTAAATTGTTCACATGTATATGTCATATATTTTATTTAATTTACTTGTTCGTATTTTTACAAGGTTGTTTATAGATTGGTACAATTAATAAGGGAATATCACTCGATTACCTATGGCTAAATTAATGAAAATTTGTTTCTATGTAATTAATTACGTGTTTTTAATTCGTTTACTATTTTTCATCACTCTTATTTAAATATTAATACATATTTGTATTTTTGAATAATCAATTAAGTTGTTAAAAAATTAACAATACCGATATCGCTGGAATATCTTATTATGAGTTCATTCCTACATTACATATTTTATTATACATTCGAGGTGTTATAATAGTTTATCAAAGTTCCTTGAGATACAAAATTTTATAACAAAGATTATCATAACTTATTTAATATTTAACGAGATATTATTGTTGCGTCGCAACATCTCTCAACGCATTCTCTTATAAATACGTTGCTTCTGCGCCTGCGCGCGCAATAAGCGTGTGTGTGTGTGTGCATGTATGTAAGCGCGGCGATCGCACCGCTCGGGGCGATCGCTTGAACTCGCTGGCTTGACAGCCAGTTAACGGCCAGACCGGATCGCGTGCGGAGCTCCCTCGCGTCTCTATCTTTTCGAGTACGGTTTGTGTGTCCTTGCGCACGTGCTCTCAGCTCATCTAGAGCTCCGTGTACCAACGGGTGCATATTCTGCACATTACTCGGCCTCGTGCTCCGTGTACTAACGGGTGCATACTTTGCACATTACTCGGCCTCTTCTAGGTCTTACCGCTGCTGACGGTGTGCTCGCTAGCACAATCAGCAATCTTTATCTGTGTGATTGAATGCATGTGAACACTTGTGTGTGAATGCGTTTGATGCATGTGCGCGTGTACTCGCCCGGCGTGCGGTCACTTTCGCGTGATTTATTGTTATCATAGTGTATCTCTAGTGTTTGAATAAATTCAGGGTTTTTTATGCCGAAAGGCTTTTTCCCTTACATAGTCGTAATCATTAAGAAACACCTAAAAGTCATCTTCCTTTCCAGTTAATTCAAGTCAATAGAAATATTTAAAGTCAAATTAATAAAAAACAGTAACTAGGCCTCTTTGTGCTTCCCACAAAAGGCCAGGATTATTCAATTATAGTTATTTTTTGCATCTGTTGAGACGGTGAGTTGTCGTAAAATAGACCCTTTTCCATGTGTGAGGAAATTGTCAAAATTGGCATTACTCGATATGTTAACAAATTTACTTAAAAATCTTCAACGTTTAAAATTTAGATTTATTATCAGTACGAAAAATGCTTTCATTGCACCTATTACATTTATGGTACTAGTCTATTTATTGATTGATAGCTATAATACTACTATAATATACTATGATATAATACAATGATATAAGTTCTGTAAGTGTATAAAGCTTTGTTCGTAACTTACATACAACATTTTTGCGAATTTAAATCGATATTCTAATATATTTAATCCGCAGTATTTCTTTTAATCGTTTGTATGGTAGTAGTGTTTGTCAATCACAATAATCGATAACGTTTACTTAGAGTATATCTTTACATTTGTTTTGGTTTTCAATTACTGACTAGATATTTTGCATTGCAAAATGCTAGTGGTATTTTAATACAACTGACACTTTCGCCTGTTATACTGCGTTATATTGACTGATATATATCTGCAAAACTGACGTTTGTTATATTGCTATGAGACGGTTATTCTAAACATTATAATACATAACATATGAATTTATTTTTTCTTTTCTTAAAAATTGGTCATATCATTAACAAAATGACTTAAGTCATAAACACGTTATAAAAAATGTTGATCTGAAGTTATAAAGTGAAATTAACATTTACAAATTAATTAATTTTCTATTTATTTCTACACACGCAAAAATAAATTGATTTTAATGATCATATAGCTATTAGTTGTTTTCTTTTTAAATATGTATTCATAACACTACTTTTTTTTGCTTAATTAAGTTATTTCGTTTGTATTTTCTCCTTTTGCATTTTTATATGATCACGCATAAGATTGTCTACTGAATAGGTCATATTAAATGATCTTTATTTGTTTTCAAGATTCTTTTATCCATTTGTAAAAATGTTGAATAAAATTTTCATTCATTCTCTTTTGCTTTCATTTTGCGATGCTTTAATTATTAACAATTTTACTTTATTTTAAAATTTTATCGTACAAAAACCTTGTATATTACTATTACTGCTGGACTAGTATCTGAAACAAATGTTTACATATTACAATTAGTTAAATAAATTTTGAGATCAACTGCTTTTTTTTGAAGGTCGCGTGTAGATTTTATCTGAAATCAGTGAATTATATATTATTATTTGATCATATTGTTTTGGTTGAATGTGCGAAAAGCGTAGGCGGTTCATATGTAGTACGATCGTTTGATTTTCTCTTAATTGTATCTTTACGTTTTCAGTTTCTCAAATATGTAGCACTAGATAAGGACCAGTATACGGATCATCGAATTTATGCGGCTTGGGCCCCTTTTGGAACCAAACGTAATCACCTATTTTTATTACTAAGTGATTAGCCTTTAAGTCATAATATCGCTTCGTCCTCTCCTTAGCTAAGGAGATTCTTTCGGCAGCTATTTCACTTAAGGCGTTCAGGCGTGAGATAAGATCTTGCATGTAGTTGTAGTACGCAGGTAAGAGGTCGTCGGCGGCAGGAGGATCGCTTGACGGTAGTCGTGCTAGACGCCCAAACACAAGCTCGTAAGGTGTGAAAATGGTCGATTCATTTCGCATTTCGAATTATGGTTAAGCATTGCTAATTCGACCCATTCGTCCCATTCGGTTTTTTTAGAAATAAAAATCTTGAGAAATTCACTTAACGGCGCGTGCGCTTGCTCAAGAGAGATGTTCGACTGCGGGTGAAATGCGGTAGTTTTAATTTGCTCGATTTTGAATCTCTTGGCAACGCGCGTCATTAATTTACTTAGAAAATTTGTCCCTTGATCCGCTAATATAGCTTGAGGAGCTCCGAAAATACAAATTAATCTCTTTATAAATGCGTCAGCTACTGTGATGGCTATCTGATCGGGAAGGGGAACAAAAATTATGAATTTCGAAAATTGATCTTGCATGCTAAGAGTGCGTCGGCATTGGTATTTATTACACCCAGCTTATATTTAATTTCAAAATTGTAATCTGCCAATTTTAATCTCCATCTTGTTACTCTAGAGCTTGGATCTTTGTGCGAATTTAGTATGTATTCATTACCCATTTTAGTTTTAGGCAATGGTCCAACTATATCAAGAGCTACTTTAGCAAACGGTATTGCTGGATAATAAGTAATAATTAAATTTTGCTTGGTTTTTATTCCAACTAATTTTTTTAATAGACATTGCTTGCATTTTTGAATGAATTTTTGTACTTCCTGCTTAAGATTTTCCCAATTATATTTACGTCTAATTCTATTATAGGTTTTGTTCACGCCATTATGTCCACCAATCGTAGAACAATGCATTTCTTCGATAATTTTTGCACGTGCAGAAATGGGACGTTGTTGTATATGGCCAAGACATATAATCATTTAGATGTTTGTTCAATATAATTCTTTTTTAATACTGTTTAATATTAAATTGATTTCAATGTTTTCAATATTTTTACTTTTTGCTACGCTAAATGTATTAATCTCTTTTTCAATTAAAATAAACCTCAATTTATTAAGTAAAATTTGCAAAATATCCATGATATTTATTAAACTTTCGCGTTGATCGCTTCTAAGTGGCATTACTATATGGAATCTAGTATTGACTTTGATCAATTTAGGTTCACCAACAGTTAAATTATCAAGACGTGGTAGTTTATTGATTCCATATAATTGCTTTGCTCCTTCATCAAGTGGCTGGCCTATAGTATTGACGAAATATAAATAATTGTCTTTTCGCATAAATAATTTTTCTCAACAATGAATAATATTTCTACTAGGGAATTCATTTGCGTGTGAGTCACTATGTGTGAGCTCCGAATTGAGTAGTTCATTAGACTCGCTTGAATTTTCATTTAAAATAGTAGTTACATTAATATCTATATCAAATTCCGCAGTGTTATCGGCAGCTGTAGTGACGGGGCTGTGTGCGCGATTTTCGTGCCTTTCTTCAGGGTACGTACTTTCACCGTCCCTCCCTTGAAAATTTATATAGTTGCAGTGGCCGTGTCATGTGTCACCGGTCTCTCTTTGTCAATAATTTTACGACCTCCAGCTGTTCTCTTGTGTGGTGTGAGGGCTGGGGTGGCTGCCGCGTACCGTGTTCTTGGTTGTCTGCCTGCGCGTAAGCGCGTCATCATGCCGGATGGATCGGCGGCGTTTGGTCCTATCTGCCTTTCCGATGCTTGATTATTCATTTCTCTGTCTAGCTCACTCTAATTGTTAGCTTGCTCATGCTCACTTGCTAACAAATTGCTATTTGTGGTATTGTTAATGATAATTATTTGTGATTCTACTGGATTTCGCGAAAATGCATCTGCATTAGTATTCATTACGCCAGGTTTATATTTAATTTCAAAGTTGTAATCTGCCAATTTTAATCTCCATCCCGTTACTCTAGAGCTTGGATCTTTGTGCGAGTTTAGCCAGACTAATGGTCTATGGTCTGTAATAAGAGTGAATTTTCTGCCATATAAGTATGGTGTGAATTGAGTTATACAAAATTCTATATCTAAAGCTTCTTTCGAAAAAGGGCAATAATTTACCTCAGCTGGGGTGAGGCCTTGTGACACAAAAGCTATGGGAAGTTCCTGTTGCCAAATCTCTGCACCGATAGCGTACCCGCTAGCATCAGTCGTAACAGTAAATTGTTTATCAAAATTAGGATGCATTAAGATTGGAGGTTCACATAATCGATCTCTCAAATTGTCGAAAGCGTCCTGAGAATTTTTCTCCCAGATAAATGGTTGATTTTTCTTTAGTAAAAGGTTTAAGGGTCTGGCTATTTTTGCAAAACCAGGTATAAAACGTCTATAATAATTGGCCAGTCCCAGAAATTGTTTAATATTTTTTGCTGTTTTGGGAACTGAAAATTTTTTTACTGCTTGTATTTTATTTAGGTTCAGGCTTTAAGACATTACTGCTTATAATGTGCCCAAGGTAATTAATTTCTTCCTTTAAAAATTCGCATTTATCAGGTTGCAATGTCAGGTTAGATTTTATTAATCTTTTTGATAGCTCAGCTATTATTTCCCAATGTTCTTCGATGGTTTCAGAGAAA
The DNA here is from genome assembly GCA_949152435.1 of Gastracanthus pulcherrimus. Taxonomy (NCBI): domain Eukaryota; kingdom Metazoa; phylum Arthropoda; class Insecta; order Hymenoptera; family Pteromalidae; genus Gastracanthus; species Gastracanthus pulcherrimus. The sequence goes on from OX424575.1 coordinate 90,174,376, forward strand.
ATACAAATATCATCAAAAAATGCTATTACACCTTTCATACCTGCGATTAGTGTCGTGATAAGAGTAATAAAAACTGATGCACTTGTTTTTAGTCCAATCGGGTTCCTGCAGAAATGAAAAGTGCCTAAATTAGAATGAAAGGCTGTTTTGTGTCTATCTTCTTTTTTTATAAAAATTTGATGGTGATTGGAAGCTAAATCGAATACCGAAAAATGTTTTGCGCGCCACAATTTGTCTAAAATATCAGTTATATTGGGTACCGGATGATTGTAATCAGGTATAATTGCATTATGCTTTCTGAAAGCATACCACCATTCTATAACGTTTATTGCCTTTTGAATCGGGCTTTTTATCAACGCAAAATACTGGTGCTGAGTAAGAGCTGATCGACGGCTCGATTATATCCTTGTCTAGTAATTCTAGTACTTGCTTATTTATTTCTTCATTTAATATAGGAGGGTAGCGTAATTGTTTAATACGAATGGGTACATTACTTGTGAGGGGGATTTCGTGCTCGAGCACAGTTGTTGCCGGCTACTTATCTCCCATTAGATAAAATCTATCTGTATATTGGTCTATGAGCCGCTCTACCGAAACTCTCTGTTCGCCGGTCAGATGGTCGAGACGCAAGAGTGCTTTAACCTTGTATGCTCTGCCGTCGTTACGCTTCGGATTCTTATCAGAAATGATCATTATCTTACTTTTCTTAATTTCATTTGCATTTTTTATGATATTCTTTCCTTTTATGTGACTTTTGGATGCGTTAATTGTATTGCTTAAAAGCAGAAATGATTTCATTAACTTTCTCATATTTGAGCATATTTAGCATTACTAGTATATGCTTACAAATGATTTGAATATTTTTCAATTGTTCGGGTAAGAATTTATTTACTTGTTGACTTTCTTTAATAATTTTCAATAAGTAATTCAATTTTTCTAAAGGTTCATTTTCAAGCTCACTTTTATCGCAATTTTTAATTGCATCATATGCAAGTTTATTTTCTTCCAAAAATACGTTGTCATTAATTTCTTAATTCGATTTTTTATTTCTTTCTAATAGCGATGTTGTATCAGCTTTTTGAAGCAATTTTTCATTGACTTCTTACAGAGTTGTTTTCGTTTTTCTAAAACAAGAGCTAAAATATTATTTTTTGCTCTTTTATTTTCTAATTTCAGAATGCGAATTTTGGTAGATTTTTGCGGTAGTTAGCTAGAAATGATCAGTTCCTGCTTCTGCCACGATTTTGGTTTTCGAATTTCGGAGTTCGATTGGTTTTCTAATTTCGAATTATTATGATTTCGATCTTGTGCACTTAATTTACTATTTTCGAATTTTGGATCTCGATTTTCGGGGCTTCGAATCTCGGTTTTAGAAGTAAAATTTTCGTTTTTCGAATATCGGATTTCGGATTTTATATTGGAAGTGATTTGCGTATATAATTTTTGACTTTGCGAACTTCGATGTTCTAAGTTTGAATTTGGCAAATGTTCGGATTTTGATTGCACGCGCTGTTCTGCGTTTTCGGTAAAAGTAGCGGTTAAAAACTTATGTACTTTTTTATTTTTAATTGTTGGCAATTTTAGAGGCAATTTATAATTATCAATTATTAAACATTGTTCTCTATAATCGATATCTGCATCATAATTAATAAATATTTCGCTGCCGAGCAGACCGTCTTCCTTAATAGGAAAATCATCTGGTACTGAGTGAAAATAAAATGTTAAATCATGAAATTGCATTGGAATTTTGCCATAAGTATTTATGCTACTTTTTGTTATACCGGTTAGTTCTAAAATTTCGCGGCTTGTTTGAAATTTTCAAAAGTGCTGGCCCAGCGCCGGTATCTAGCATTAGTGACAATGGTTGCTGGCAGCAGTTTGTTTTTAGCATAATAGTTGGTAAACAATTATTAATGCTTAATAAAACAATCTTTTTTATTAATTGCATTGCTGATTGTTTCTCTTATAATTTTGACGTTGGGGTTGTGGGATTTCCTTGGTTGCGTCGTTCTCCGGGAACCCTTTTTCGTTTCCCTGATGCATTTCTCGCATTTTGTTATTATTTGCAAGCTTTCTACATTCGCTCTTCCAATGTCCGGCCTTTTTGCAATAATTACATGCTTTAGTGGCATCATTTTGGGTTTGGTTTGGCTGATGTACATTGGTAGCAGGAACGTAGTTGGAGTATTGAATTTTATTTTCGAGCGTTTTCCATGGTTGCGTGACACGTTGCGGCCGCCTGCGAGTTAGTCGTTATTGATTTTTCACGATCGGGCGTGGTCCAGATGCTTTTTTGGGGAGTGGCTGGTGCCTTCAGAGCGTCGGCGCCATTGGTACGGTACCAGCAATTAGGTGCTGTGTGACCAGATTTATGGCATATTTGACACGTTTCTGCCTTTTTGCTATCGACTAAGTTTATTTGTGCAGATTCTTTTTCGTTAATTTTTGTTTGTGTAGGAGGCTATGGTATTCTCATTTGTTCGTCTCTATTTTGGCATGTATAATCGCAGTTTTATGTCGATTGCTTGATCGATTGCGGCATCTAGAGATTCGTGTTTGCCCATTCGCCGTATTATAACCCATTGCAAACCGCGGATGAAATATGCTACACTATCTTTTTCTAATTCGGATTTAAGATCCGGTCTATGCCTCTTTTCACGTAACGTGGCCTCGTATACTTCTTGTGCGGCTGATTCTATGTGAAAATGAAATAACGTTTTCGTCGAATTTTTGTTTAATTACTGCTAATTCGCCCAATAATTTGTGAAAACGTTTTGCGGACCCGTATGTACGATCAAAATACATTATAATTTCCTCCATGTTAAGAAAAATTCTTTGTTGTGCACTTGTCAATGTCTGCCCGGACAAGCACATTTTTATCAATCTCGCTAAATCAAGCTCATTACACGGCGGTATCATACTTCGCGCTTCTCTGCATCCGTCCAAAAAAATTCTAAATGGGATATTATAACCGTTTAATTTTGGAATCATTTCGACTGCGTCTTTAATTGATAAATTGCGGACTGGAGTGAGAGTGTTGTTTTGAAAAGATTGTAAAGTGTTGTAAGATCTACGATAATTATTTGCCGGGTTTGTATGGTGAGGTGTGCTGTGTATCTTTGGAGTGGCAAAAGGTGGAGAGGTTTTTGTAATGTCAATTTTTTGAGTGTTGTCATTATTTTGTAGTGAAAATTTAGGATCCGTTTTGGATGGGTCTGTCGTATTTGTTGAGTTAATCATAGATTGATAGGCAGTTACTTCCGTCAATTCGGCGTTATTGTTTAAAAGTGTGTGTATTTCGTGCTCAAATTTCTTAATTGACTTACTATAAATGATAGTTTCTATAATTTCTTTACAACTAATATTGTTGTGAATTAACTCTAGAAGTATGTCTATCAATAATTCATCCTGACACGCGTCGAGCACTTTTGATATCTCAATGTTATCTTGTAAAAATTCGCAAATTTTATTTACGTCATCCGTGCGTTCCGTAATCTGTTCGCTCGCGATTTGATCTCGTTGTTGTAAAAATGCTAATAATTGTCCTAAATTTGTTTCGCGATCGCCTGCTGTAAAATTTGGGTCAGTTGACGTTACAATTTTTTTTATAATGTTGGTGGACTCTTTATTTCTTAATTTCTTTTCCTATTCTACGTTGGCCATGTTTGAATTTCGAAAAACAAAATTGCTAACGGCGCTAATTGCTATTAAAATATTCCGGAGAGTGGGCCCCCAATTGTTACGTCGTTCGTAAGCAATAAATGGCGAGAAGTTAAGATGGAATTAAATTGCGTTCGCCTCTAGTTTTGGTCAATACTTGCGTAATTTACCTGAGAGTCGAGGCATTAGCAAAAGCAGGATAGCGCAGATGACATTTAATTTGATAGTAGTGAAAATAGGAAGTGCGAGTTCAACAGGCAGTGCTCTCTGCGAGACACGAAGCCTTCAACACTCCCTCCATTCGTGCCTCCTTACTTACTTCGATGCAGACCTGAAACAGAGAATAGAAACGCAGAAAAATTTCCTTTGCCTCTGACGCAATTTTATTATGTTTTGTATTATAAGTGTAGAATTTTGTCTCTGAGGTATATGTGATTTTGTGCAAGTAGAAGCTTGGTCATAATGTCAGCTTATTTTCTTTAGTGGCAATCCACTTAACCAAGACTTAATTTTCCAACAGACAACTCTTAATATAGTCTGCATGGGTTTCAGCCATGTGACTCATACTTCCTCTAATCTCTCTTTCTTTTAGTTTCCTCTGAATTTCGGAAACATCCTCGTCAAAGTTTTTGAACTTATGTGAGCCATTCATTTGTGTGAAGTTGCCTGCTGACTTATAATCACATTAAATTATTACAGGATACAAGGTTTCACCTGTGATATCTCTGATGGCTTTGCCTAAAGATATCAACTCTTGGCAAGCCTCACTCATGGCAAGATACTCTGCTTGGCATGTTGATAAAGTCACTTGTGACTTCTCCATGAGACTGTATCTCCATACAGTTTAATTATATATCCTCCTTTTGATGACGAATCTTCACAATCTCTAAAGCTTACGTCGGTGTAAGCTTCCAGCTGATCGCCTGATGCTCTAAAAGTTAATCCTATTTTGGTGGTTCCTCTCAAGTACCGGAAAATCCTATTTACATCTTTCCAGTCATTCTCTGTGGGCGAAGTTTGTTTGCGAGACAAGTAGTTTACTGTGAAAACTATATCGAGTCGTGTGACTCCTATGAAATAGAGTGAACTCCCTATAACTTCTCTGTAAGGTGCTTTACATCCAGCATTACTTTCCTCTAATTTTTCTGCAGTCTTGTCTTCTCTGTTTTTCGAGTTTGTCGAGTTACCATTGGTGTGTTTTGAGCTTTACATTCTTTCATCCGAAATCTCTCTAGTATTTTCTCTGTGTACTCTGACTGATCTAGAGTCATTATTTTACTCTTTTTGTTTCTTTGAATTTTCTTACCTAAATACATCTTAGGCTCTCCTAGATCTTTCCTTTTGAATGTGTTGCACAAACTCGTCTTAGTCTTAGTTAATTTTTCTTTGTTATTGCTTGTTAGTATTATATTATCTACGTACAATACTAACAATGCCATTTATCCATTCATTTTCCACGTGAATAAACATGGATTATTTATGTCTCTTTCTAATCTAAGTTTCTTGTCTTCCTCTGTGAACCTCTGGTTCGACTTCTTTGAACTGACTTTTAGTCCGTACAAAACTTTTCTCAGTCTACATACTTGTTTTTCTCTGGTATTTACATTTAGCTCTACTCCCTCCGGAATCTCCATGTAAATTTCTTCTTTTAGTATACCATTCAAGAATGCTATTTTTACGTCCAATTGGACTGCCTCTAAGCAAAGTTATTTATTATCACCAGAGCTGATCTTATCACGGCTAACCGAGATACTGGTGCATAAGTTTTTCTGAGTTCATATTGATTTTTATCGTTGAATCCTCTGATAGTCAATCTGGCTTTGAACTGTTCCTGTCCATTTTCTTCAATTTCACTCTTAAATATCCATCTAGAATCTATGATTTTACTTGAGGAGTGTGTGGTGGGGCGAAATCACTACTGATGTCTTCTCTTTTCATGATTTCAGCAAACTCTCCTCTAGTAAACTTTGTACCGTTGTCCGTTCTGATGAAATACACTTTCTCATTTTTACCAATCAGATTTTTCATGTGTTTTAAATATCTGTGAAGACATTCTCCTGATTCACTCTTGTGCTTCACACTGTAGGCTCTAGCATATCTGGAATAATCGTCCAATAACACAATTATGAATCTATTTTCAGCTGGGAATGAAGGTGGTGAAATCTTTCCCATTGTGTCTGTGTGTACTGTGTGAAGTGGTCTGTTTGACCTGCCTCTGTTGTTTTTAAATGGAAGATTTTCCATTTTCGCTAGAACACAGACCTCACAGTCTTGTATTTCTTTGTTTAACTTTACCTTTTGGATCTTCGTCTCATATTTTTGCATCTCTTTCATGCATTCTAGCGATGTGTGGCCTAGTCCCATATGCCACAGCATACCTTTACTTGGTTTCCCGGTTATTATGTCTATGGAATTTTTCTGGTTGTTTCCGAAGAGATTTTCTGTCTCTGAGTCTGGTAATTCATTGTTTAGGTCCAAAATCTTTCTTTTTAATTCCAGTTTACCTGTACTTGAAACTTCTTCATTGTTTTCATTTCCTTCTGAAGTTTCCTTTTCTACCTCCCTCCCAATCTCAGACGCTCTCTGATTAGTGTTCTCTGGTTGTATAAATTCCGTCTGTGATTGTGTAAGGAAATCTTCAATTGAAACGAGAAATGTAGTTACTGTGTATTTATCATTTCTATCCTCTGATACCTCTGTCCTTTGGGCCTTAAAGTCTATTATCCAATTTGGTTGTTCGTAATATCCGGTAATGTAATTTTCCTCTGTTACCTTTTAAAAATTGTTAGAACTCTGTCATCCAGATATATCCCACAACCAGCTTCCACAAATTTTCTTAGCTAAAGCAGGTTGTCCGATATGTCTGGTGTTGATATTACGTTGGACAGATAAACATTTTCATTTGCTGTAATTGATTTTAGAAATAGATTTCCCTTACCATCTATTTTAATATTTGCGCTCTTATTCTTATTGGCGCATCTAATCTCTCCAATATTACTCTTATTATAATTTTTTAGGAGCAACCCTTTATTTATTATGTGCTCAGTTGCTCCTGAGTCGGCTATAAAAGTTATACTAGTTTTATCCTTATTTGTATCATTTTGTTTACTTGCTATATTAGTTTTTGTCTGGTTGGGCTTCTCTCTGGTGTAAGATTTGTTCCTATTTTTGTTCGAAAAGACTCTGGCTCTAAATTTTCCTCTACCTCCACCTGTACCTTTGTTGTTGGTGTTTGTGTTAGTATTAGTGTTCTGTTTATTACTTTGTTTTTGATCTAACCTTTTTTCTTTATTGGGACACTGGTCATCCATGTGACCCCAGACTTCGCTACACTAGTAGCAATACCATGTATTGTACGCAACCAGGGGGCACTCGTATTTCCAGTGCACAAACTTGTTGCATCTGTAGCATTTTACACTCTTATCAGGATTGTCCTCATTTTTCTTACCTAGGTTAGCTCTGACCTCTGGTTGCCTCTGTCCCTCTGCTTCGATCTGTAACAAACAGTTTTTCATGTCCTCTTTGGTCATTGATGTCCCTGTCTGACTTCTCACCAGGCAGGCGGATCTTAGCTCCGGGCTCGCTTCTTCCTCTGTTAGCGGGACTGTTGTGTTACAGTTCTCATATTCTCTTATTATTTTGTTGAATCTGTCACAGAAGTCTGAGACTTTTTCTTTGTTAGATTTTTTAATGTTATAAAGTCTTTGTCTAACTGTTGTGTGTGTTGTGTTTGTCTCTATTCCCCTAATTTCTTTAATTTTTAATAATATTTCCTCTGGTTCTGTAATATTTAAGATTTTTTTATGGTAGTTTGCATCGAGATGATTTATCATAATGTCTCTTACTAATCTTTTTGATTTTAATGTTTTATCTGAACTATCATTTTTAAACTTATCAGGATTTTCTAATATTTCTGATAAATCATTCGATGTCCACTCTGATTTTAATGAATCTAACCAAATTTCAAAATTGCTTTTACTTTTAATTTGTAATCTCTTTTTATATTAATTTTATTTTGAATGTTGGACTGTAATGTTTTATTTAATCTCATAAATGTTAATCCTCATAAATTAATATCCTCTAAAGACATATTGTTTTTCTCTATCTCTGTTACTTTTCGTGTTAATGTTTTGTACGGTAGAGTGTAGTTGGGGTTCCTCTTCCTCTATAGATACCTCCTCTATTTTCTCTGACAGGACTCTTAATTCCACCAGGCAGGTTTACATGACTCTCATCTGTTCTTTATTCTGCTTCTTGGCCTATTTCTGTAGTGTTTCTAGGCCTTCGCTAACCTTCTCCAGCGCATTCAACACGTTTTCTGTAGGAGCAGCTTGCTGCCTCAAGACCTTTAATAATTCGGTCATGTTGATTTTTTCTTTCCTCTGAAATTTTTATTTGTAATTAGTTTTAAAATTTAATGTTTGGTCTCATCTGTTGGCATATATGTTGTGCATATAGGGGTGCTGAATCACATAGTAATAGATCTATATTCTGATTTTGAGTTTTTCTCTTTTCAATGTTGTTCCTGCTTGTAGCTAATAATTAAATGTTGCTAGCAATCAGAAGAACCCGTTTTGTAGTTTGCGAGGGCTCAACGTAGGAGAGGAGAGAGAGTGAGATTTGGTAATTCACACTTGTAATTTAGGCCTTTACTACAATTACTTTATTGTCTAAGTGTAGTTAATATTTACAAATGTACAGGTATTTCGTGGGTACTTACAATTTATCTAATTTCGTGGGTCTTAATGGTCGTGAGTGTGTGTGTGTGTGTGCGCGTGTGTTACGCGCCACGAGCGTGTAATCGTCAAGAGGTGGTGATTACTCGGAAGCGGCCGGAAGAAGAGGCCGAGAGCCTTGAGCGGCCTGGTTTTGTTGGCCTTGACCCACGTAACAGGTGGGGGTATCACGCGGTGTGCTAGAATAGCAGCGCCTTAGAATGCGGCGACGCGTTCAAGTCTCAGGCTCTCGGCCTCGCGCAGGATGCGCGCGTATTTAAATCTCCGACAGGTACAAACGGCCTGTTCTAATGTGTTTTATGTGTGATCTTTAATCTTTGTATGAATTTAATACATTTTTATTTTTTTTTATTTATTTGTATATATCTATGTATATATCTATATATGTATATATATATATATATATATATATATATATATATATATATATATATATATATATATATATATACCTAAATTGTTGCTGGTCATTGGCATGTAACTGCATGACATGTCCACTGTCTCTGTTTCACTTCCAGTCTCCCTGGTGGTCTGGGAAGACTGGTTTTCGGCCTCTGGTTCTTTTCCAGTCTCCCTGGTAGTCTGGGTGGACTAGTTGTTAATCTCTGGTTGACTCATCTCTGCCTGTGGTGTTATACCTGCCAAACATTATTCTTTTACTCTGTGATCACACTGGTATTAATTTGTACCACAAATTAATACTAGGATTTTGTGTATTTGCAGCCTGCATTTGTGTACTCCCTCCCAAACCGACTAGTCGTACCACGATTTTGTCGTTACTATATGGGTGGAAATCGATCGCTTACACAAGTACAGTCAACTCATATAATGCTTGTATATAAACAAGAGTTATTACGCCATTTAATTTACAAAAGAAATATGACTCTTAAAAAATGTATATTAATCTCTTTGCCTCTGTTCCTCTTTGTAATAATTCTTATTTAAAAAAAATTATATCATAAAAAATAAGAGACGTCTTCGCTGGCACGTGATTATGCGTGCGGCGTTCGATGCTTCATTCAATCTTAATCCACTCCATGCACTGCCTTTTGTGGCTCTCTCACATACGGCGTCCCGTTTAAGAAAGAGACAGACCTAGATGCGCATATACATTTACGTGCCTCACTGCACCGTTTCGTCAACGTACTCTTAAAAAAATGGCCGCCAGCGACAAAAAATTCCCGCTGGCGCTGGTGTCTATGTGGTCGAGCTCGTGCGCGACAGCTCGAATGCTCCACCACGCAAGCGAGCTCTGCGTTTTTAAGAATTTTGAGAGAGATGTCCAACTGTCATGCCTGGCAAGTGTCTCCCTCTCTGTCTCTCTCTAGAAACACTGCGAAGCGCACGGTTCGTCGGTTCGGCGATGTGTAGGTACGCGCGCTTGCGCTCTCTCTTTCTCTTTCTCTAAAAAACTTCGTATAATCGCGGTTTTGCGTGCTACACGTCGTCGCGCTCGTATTTTGCCACTACATGCACCGCGCTTTGCGGCTCACGAGCATTGCGCCTTTTACATGCGGGCCGCGACCTATCGTATACAAATCTCGGCGCGGTCCATTTACGCGCACTAGTCCGATTCTCTTTCAAACGGTATTCAAGATGGCCGTTATTCGACTTTTTCGCACTGTCAATTAAATTCATTGGTTTAGTTTAATTAGTAAGTAATAGCCGAAGCCGAACGTTTAGGGGTAAAAGAGTTAGTTTTCACGAATGACCGACGCTAATATTACTCGGAAGGCCACAAAAGATAACAAGGACTTGCAGGTCGAATTAGACAAATATAATCCTTTAAAAACAGCCGATAGAACTGGTCATAATACTGATCAATATTTCAATAATAAAAAAACTACACAACAAATAATATATCAAACTTGTCAGAAGATTGATCATACTGCTGGTATGTGTAGAGTAAATACCGCTAAGGAAAAATTTTGCAATTTTTGTAAAAATAAAGAATATTTGATAGAAGAGTTTCGCAAACGTATGTTAACTGAAAATTCGCGATCGGGAAACGGGCAGAGTCTCCAAAAAGAAAGCGGAAAGGTGGAGATTCCCCAAAACCAAATACGCTTCACTAACGCAATTCAAACTGAAAATTTACTTTGCGAAATGTTTCCAGTAAGGCTAGTAAATCTTAGCAAATTAATACCCTACATTTCACTAAAATTTTCGAAATATTACGATATCAATTTCATTGTAGATTCGGGATCTCAGGGAAATATAATAAAACAAATTGAATGAATGGGTAGATATTGCAATGTTAAATTACAATACCTGTGTGCAAGAAAGCACGAAACATACACCACTTGAGGTTATTTTTGGCCGTCTAGCCAGATTGCCATCAAATGATCCACTTAGAGAAGGTGACCTCATACCCACGTATCAAGGATATGTGATGGAGTTGGTTACTCGCCTCACGGGAATAAAACAATTAGTTTACGATAATTTAGTCAAATATAAAAATAAATCAAAAATATTACGATGTAAAAAATAAATCCAAAATACTTTAGAATCGGAGATTATGTCTTTCTATTAAAGGGCTCTAAGCCTGGTAAATTTGGCGAACATTACTCCGGCCCCCATCAAATTTTAGAAATAATTGGTAAATTTAATGCTAAAATTTTTGTAAATAAAAAACCTAAAATTGTTTATTCAAATAGATTAAGAATTTCTGACATTAACCATGAGATAAAATTCAAGAATAAAAAGAAAAAGAACTCAGTGGTTGAATAACATTCATTTTCTGATTTCAGCCACTGAACAGGACTTAGAAAACTTAAGAGATCGCATAATTTTCCCTGTAGAAAAATCTGGAATACTTAACGATGTCGATAGAGAAATGCACGGACAAAACTGTTTAAAAGACGCTGGTCAACAGGGTCTCAGCAGCATTCGCTAGACAAGCATCTCCGGAGCACTATCCGCTCTAGTACAGCTTTGCGTTTGACTCTCACTTGCTTAAGCAACTCTCGACCACTTACACTGGCTAGTACAGCTAGGCTCGTGCTATTGGACAATCTCTCGTTTTGCCACAAGCACGCCCGGCACGCTATCTGTTCTAGTACAGCTTAAGATTACATCAGACTCCTAGTAAAAAGACTTAGCTTGTCCGAGTAACTGTCGATCACTTACACGGACTGAGCAGAGCAAGGCCTGCTACAGATCTTTGTAGAAAAGTTGTATAGACAAATCGTTAAAGTACATACTCAAATATCAGGATAGACAGATTTAGTGGAAGATGCACTCATATTATATATATATATATATATATTCATTTAAATATTTCCTGTAAAATAGCTTAAGGTTAAACGCCAAAGATTAAAAATCGAATTATTCAAGTAAACGATTTGTCTCACAATAAAGAAATCATCAAATAATCAAGAGTAATTATATTTAATTCATATTCTATCGATTAGTCAAAGGCTATTTCTTTTGTACAATTAGAATAAACAAAAAAAATATAAATAAATATATTCTCAATTAATATAAACCTAAATAAAGATAAACATACATATATCTAATAAACGCACCTCGTCCCTACTATCTAGGAGCGTATAGTGTTTATTATAATATTAAAAATTCACCTCACTCCTACTATCTAGGAGTGTGCAGAATTAGTTAAATATATAAAAATACATACATATACACAAAATACGTTCTCATAACATTTGAACTTCATTTACTAATCTGTTCTCATTAAAATATAATAGTCGAGAACCCTTATAAGCTCAGCTGTATGACACATGTATACTGAGACTGGGAGGAGTTAAGATAAGACAATACGGGCTTAAATACGTACGATCACATTAAGAACCTAGGTTAGTGTGCGAAAGCATAGGCCTAAAAATAAAGGTCCTTTATAAAGCTTAATAGCTTTCGTCTAATGTTGTTATTTGAACATCACACATACATACATACATACTTACATAAATACCTACAACTATACCTACGTACATACATACATATAGAAATACATACGTACATACGTACATACATACATTCGTACGTACGTACATACATACATACATACATACATACATATATACATACATACATACATACATACATACATACATACATGCATGCATACATACATACATACATACGTGCATACGTACATCCGTACCTACATACATACGTACTTACGCACGTACATACATACATCCGTACATACATACATACGTGCTTACGTACGTACATACATACACACGTACGTACATACACACATAGATACATACATACACGTACGTACATACATACATACATACATACATACATACATACATACATACATACATACATACATACATACATACATACATACATACATACATACATACATACATACATACATACATACATATATACATACATACATACATATATACATACATACGTACGCATGTACATAAATACATACATGCAGACGTACATACATACATATACACGTACATACATACATATACGCGTACATACGTAAATACATACATGCGTTCGGATGTACATACATACGTCCATACATACGTACATACGTGCGTACGTCCTTACAAACGTAAGTGCATACATTCATACATACATACATACAATCATACACACATACATATATACATACACACGTACATACATACATACATACATTCATACATTACCGAAAACATCTAAAATTCGAAAAATGAGTGAAAAAAAGACAATTATTTGGCTCGTAACGACCATAATCAGTCAAATTTGTTTTCAATAACATATATTTTTGTGTATTTTGAGTCGCTGAATCGAATGGTATTATTAGATTTTTGCTAGCTAAGCGATAAATTAAATTTAGAACGCAAAATCGTTAAAGAAATTTGAATAATCAATGAAAAAGAGCAGATAATTTGCTTACAACGTTGATGGTCGTTAAAAAATCAGTCATTTTTTCTCACTATCTTGCACTATTATATATATTGGGAGCTGAAATGAATGGTGTCATTAGCTTTTTTTAATATTTGCGATAAAAAAGGAATTCGAAGGGAAATAATAAGAATTATATGCTTTGAATGATCATTATCATTTATAAGTATTACATTCCCTCCAATAACTCACAAATTTCTTGATGTAAAAAGGATAGAAAACTTACTTACGACGTTTCTATTTCTTTAATTCAAACTGTTACATCAAATCGAATTTATATCCTTTTATTGATTTAAAATAATTGTAAGCTGTTAGAAGAAGAAAAATCTTTCAAATGATTATTTTGTAGGTAAAAACTTTGAAAAATAACCAAATTTTTCTATATTATATTTAAAATTAAATAATAATTATATTAGCAATTTTTAAATAATTTTATCAAAGTGTTAAATAATCTATTCCTTATATGAAATAATCATATTCCATTGTCTTATAATCTATGAAAGATAATGATATATTTGTGGAGAAGCGGCTTTGTAATCCGTAGTTTATGGATTTGACCAATAGGAGCGCTGCTTCGAAAGTTTTTGGTTCTAGCTGGAGGCTGGAGATCCATCTGTGATCATTTTCGTTCCTCGACATTAGATGTATTAGAGTTTGTATGCATCGTGTTATCTCTCTGCAGTTTATGGTTAAAAAAATTTGTAAACAATCTTAAAATCTTTTTAGTCTAAATAGTATTTTATCAATAAATTTGTGTTTAATTTAGTGATTTATCATTACGTGGTTACGAAAGGATTTTAATGTAAAACAAGGCTAAAAATTATACAGCTGTATTTTTAGTCTACAAAATTTGTAGTACTAATGTTTCTGTGGCAATTACTTCACTAATAATATATGTCAGATTTAATGTTTTAAAAGTTTATAATTAAGTGACATTGTTGTGTTCGAGTAAAATAACTCAATGTAATTGGAATAGCTTTCACATTGTCATCTACCAAGATCTAAATACACACATATAATGGAATTTTCAATTATTATGTGCATGAAAATAGTAGAAAAGAAAAAATCCTCAAAGGACGACAACATCGCAGTCCCCACCACCGCCCTCCCCAGTCAGAGAGACACCTTGGCAGGTAAAGGAAACGAGGAAGATAAAGAAAAAGAAGAAAAAAGAAGACGGGATGAGTGACACTGGTGTCTTAAGCCAAAAAGGCACTAAAAAATCTAAAACGACACGGGCAAGACCAACCCGACCGGAGGCCCTTATTATAAAGGCCGCCGAAGGGACCTCTTACGCTGATATCTTGAGAAAGATGAAGGCGGAACCCAAATTGACGGCACTCGGCGAATGCGTAAACAGGGTACGCAGGACTGCGGCTGGGGACCTGCTTTTGGAACTCCAACGCACAGCGGTCAGGGAAGGCTACGGAACTCCGGCAAGCGGTGCAAGAAGTGCTAGATGGGGGTACCAAAATAAGGACCCTACAAGACGTGTTGGCCTTTGAAATAAAGGATCTCGATGTACTAACTAGCAAGGAGGACATTCTAGAGGCGCTACGCAGGGAGTCCCAAAGTAGCGACGCGTCCACATTGGACGAGATTGTAGTAAAATCATTGCGTAAAGCATACGGTGACACGCAGACCGCGGTCACCCAAATGCCAGCAAAAATGGCTCGACAGATGATAGCTAAGCGCAAAATCAAGATAGGCTGGGTAGTCTGCCGAATACGGCAGATGGAAAGGAACATACGTCCACTTAGATGTTATAAGTGTCTAGGATTTGGACATATCGCCAAAAGTTGCAAGGTAGCACAGGACCGAAGTAACCTCTGCTACAAATGTGGAAATATAGAGCATAAAGCAAGAGAGTGTAAGAATCAACCAAATTGCGTACTCTGCTGTGAAAGGAGCGCTGGAGAAAAAACTGATCATGCAGCCGGTAGCTACACATGTCCTATGTACAGAGCTGCATTAGAAGAGTTAAAAGAAAAAAAAAAGATAATGAAGATAGTGCAGTTAACCCTACATCACTGCGAGACAGCACAGGACCTACTTAACCAGTACGTTCGAGAGACGAAGGTTGATGTGGCCATCATATGTGAACAATACAGATATCTGGACCAGCCATCATGGGACACGGACGACACTGGCAAAGCAGCGATCTGGACATGTGGCGACGTAGCTTACCAGGAAAAAATGATGACTCGTGAGGAAGGATTTGTACGGGCGAAGGTAGCAGGTATATACGTATACAGCTGCTATGCCCCGCCTAATGCGCCAATTGAACAGTTCGAAAGACTGTTAGATCGACTCGTACAGGATATGGCGGGAAGAAAGCCAGTAATAATAGCAGGCGATTTTAACGCATGGGCCGTAGAGTGGGGCAGCCAAAGGACTAATCAAAGAGGACGGGTGCTGCTGGAAACATTCGTACTCCTAGATTTGGTACTAGTTAATCAGGGTTGTACCAACACTTTTAGAAGAGGGGACACAGGATCTATAGTAGATCTGACACATGTTAGCAGCTGTTTAATTGACTCAGACGACACGTGGATCGTGAGTGAACACTACACCAATAGTGATCACCAGGCCATAATTATGGAGATAGGAAGATCAAAGCAGGGTTCCAGCGCGAGTACAAGGACCAATAGAATCGGTTGGAAAGTGAAAGACTATGATAAGGAGATGTTTCTGTTGGCACTGGAGGAAATACAACTGTTTGGGACAGCGGACAGCAAGGCTAAACAGGTGATGAAAAATATCACCCGAGCCTTCGATGCAGCTGTGCCAAGAAGAGTGCCCAACCAAAGACGACCACCAGTATACTGGTGGAATAGTGAGGCGGATAGCGCTCGTAGCGAGTGCCATCGGACTAGGAAACAAGAGCAGCGGGCAAGAAAGAAATACTATAAAACTGGAAGAGGCCAGGAATTAGTAGATGCCTACCACCAGGAAATGAAGGACGCTAAGCGAAAGCTTAAGAAGACAATCCGCACCAATAAGCGACGGTGCCTGAAGGAATTACAGGACGAGGTTAATAAAGACCCCTGGGGTAGACCTTATAAAATAGTAATGAAGAAGATCAAAGGAAGCTACGCACCCCCTCCCAAGTGCCCGCAATTATTAGATCGAGTAGTGACTAAACTGTTGCCCACACAACGGGACGAACCGTGTGTTATAGAATCAGAGGCAAACGAAGAAGCTATTCCTCCAGTCACAATGGAGGAACTGCTAAGCGCTTGCAAGAGGGTTGGAAACAACAAGGCTCCAGGCCTGGATGGCATTCCCAATATAGCATTGAAACATGCTATATTCGCCCAACCAGAGATCTTTATAGACTTGTACAACACATGTCTAAAAGAGGGAATATTTCCCGCCGACTGGAAGAGACAACGACTTGTGCTACTACCAAAGGGAAAGAAGCCACCTGAGGACGCTTCATCATACAGACCGCTCTGCATGCTGGACACCTCAGGCAAGATTCTGGAACGCATAATTTGCGTCAGAATGGATCAGGCAATAGAAGAAAAAGGGGGACTTGCGGAACACCAATACGGCTTTCGGAGGAAACGATCAACTCTAGACGCAGTGAACATAGTGATTGACACTGCGCGCGCAGCGATAGAGGGAAAGAGATGGAAAGGAGGAGCAAAGGACGTCAAAAATGCATTCAACTCGGCCAAATGGACCAAAATACACGAGGCATTTCGTAAGCAAGAAGTGCCTTTATATATAAGAAGGATGATGTCCGACTACTTGAAGGACAGAATCTTATTATATGACACTGACAATGGCACCAAGACCTATGAAGTAACTGGAAGAGTACCCCAGGGATCAGTGCTTGGTTCACCGACTTGGAACAGCTTGTACGATGGGGTACTAAAGCTACAGTTACCCAAAGGGGCGACAGTGATAGGATTCGCTGACGACATAGCACTAGTCGTGGTAGCGAAAAGCATAGAAGATATAACAGAGATAGCTGACGAGGCTATTCGTATAATACGCGAATGGCTGACAGAGACAGGACTGGAATTGGCCAGACATAAAACCTAAGTTCTTCTTATTTCTAGTAGGAAGAAAATGGAGAAAATAACGCTAATGGTGGATGGACACGAGATTGTTTCTCAACCAACCATTAAGTACCTGGGCATTACCATTGATGCAAGACTTACATTTAAGCAGCATCTTGAAACAGTGAGTGATAAAGCAGCAAAAGTTGGCGCTGCTTTATCTCGATTGATGCCAAATGTAGGAGGGCCAACACAAGGTAGAAGGTTGCTCTTAGTCAGTGTAATCACATCGATTATGTTGTACGGGGCTCCTATATGGGCAGATGCCATGTTAGTGAAAACGTACGCAAGCAAGCTGTCGACTGTATACAGACGAAGTGCACTTAGGGTCGCGTCTGCTTATCGTACGGTATCAGATGAGGCTGCCTGTATTATAGCAGGCATGCCGCCTATTGACCTCCTAGCAATGGAGAGAAAGAATGTCTTCGAGACAAAGCGACAACAAAATGACAACACTCAGAAGGACATCTGGGATAATTAAGCCAGGGACAGTCGTGGTGAACGAAGGAATGCCTAGACCACCTCTGTCACACGGAGTGTGGAAGTATGCCGTGGCAGTGTCGGCGGGGAGCCGGAGCCATCTCCTGATGGCCACCCTTACTTCCTTGTCAAACGCTCTCAGTGTCCCAAGAGTCGTTCCGGCCAAGACAAGCTTGTGATAGCGACGGCTTATGAGGAAGTAGCGCAGTATCAGCAAACGTTGTTGTGGCTTTAAGGGGGCTCTCGTAATCCTGTCCAGCTCAATATCGAGCATGCCTCCCGCTTTTTTTGGTCCAATCGCTCTGAAGTCAACTCCGAGATACCGCCACTCTTCCGAGGGGGTCAGCTGATGAATCAGAGATCCATCATCGAGCTTGAACCACGGTTCTGTTAGAACCTTGTACTTCCTATGCGCACGGTGAGGCACTATGGACAGGGCGACACGTTTCGCCGTATTGAGTGAGAGTCCCTGCTGCGCAGCTTTTCTCTCAGCCGCCTCCAGAAGAAGCTCCATGACTTTACGGGTTGACGAGACTAGGAAGAGATCATCGGCATATGCGATTGAATTTATCCGTGATTCTAGCTCGTATCCGACGTACTGGGGCAATGATCTTAATACCCTATTAACAACAAGGCAGAAGACCGCTGTGGAAAGAGGATCGCCTTGCCTCACCCCGCTATTAACCTTGATAGGTTCCGAGCGAGAGCCCTGCACCTCCAAAACTGTTGAGCTATTACTGTACACGTTGGCGATATACTTGATGAAACCAGGAGGCAAGCAAGCTTCCTTCAATACGGAGATGATGGCTTCGTGACTTACACTGTCGTATGCCCGGGCAAAGTCGAGAGAAGAAATGTGAATCTCTCTCAAGTTGCACCTTGCGTCATCCAACAATGTAGTCAACGCCGTGATGTTCTCGGCGCAGCCGTCGTCCATGCACCGCTGTCGAAGATCGACAAGATTCGCTTCAAGCACTCGCTCCGCGAGGATCTTATGCAAGTGTCGGACGACCACCGAGGCTATGCTGATCGGACGAAATTCAGCTGGTGTTTCACTCGTCTCCTTCTTGGGTATAAAAACTGTCCTGTTAGTCAGCAGTTCTGGGAGGAATCCACCTCTTGCAAGGATTACGTTGAAAAACAGGGCCTTTACGCTTGCCGGAACAGATCTCCATTGCCTTGCTTTTATCCCATCTAACGCTGGTGCCGATTTGGATGGTAACTTGACAGCTTGCGTTTCTTCGCACGTCACCTCATGCCATACGTACTGAAGGTCAACTCGATGCTCAGGTTTCGATTCCCGAGGAACAGCGGTCGACTCATGTGTTAACACCGGCCCCCAATAATCTGCCATAGCCTGCATATCGGGGGGAGTGGACTCGTTTTTTCCATCGAGTATTTCCTTGGTAGCTCTTGACATATTCTTTTTAAAGAGTTGCTGTACTCTGGCAAACTCGCGGCGACGTTGCTGTCTTCGTGGCACGGGCCGCTCAACTGGTATGTCCCTTCGTGGTTTCCGCGGCCTCGGTGGAGGAGGTGGCGGGAAAACAGTCCTAAGCCACTCACTACAAGCGGACGCCACATCTCTCCCCACCAGCATATCCGCGAATATTGCCAGCAAACGATCAACATGCCATCCGTCTACCTTCTCAACAACCACCCGAAGGCGATCGATTGCTGAGGGAATACTGCCATACATGTCACTCCACCGCGGAGAACTTGACGCACTAGATCCTGGGGAAGCCTGAAATTGCGCAGTTGGAGTTGCACATTCTGGAACTTCTGACTCAGCGATAACTCTGCCTACTGGGGAAGAAGCAGGGATGTCGCTACCGTCCTCATGTTCACGACTTGGTGATGCCGAGACAGCCTGCGCCGCCTCTGGGACGGCTTTCAAATCATCAAGTGCTGCCTTGACCAGCTCCTTATATGCTGGTCTTGTGCGTATACTCTGATATGCCGATAGCGTCCTACTTCCTCTCATGAATCTCATGAGGTGCACGTTGATCTTGTGCATTCCTCCATTCACTACCGTTATCGCTTTCTCCCTTGCCATTGTTCTCAGCTCTTCATCAGACCAGCGCGCCTTTGTTCTATCCACGTTGACCTCTTCGTTGAATCTATCCAGATGGGCGCCACGTCGGTGTACTCCTAACCCTTTCTTGGTGGGAAAGGAGCAATCGCAATCCGGGCACGGGAAACGCAGATCCGCCTGCACAGATGGTGATGGTACTTGCACGAGCCGTGTGCGTTCATGATTATTGGAATTCGTTGGAGCAGGAGAAGCCTGTGAAGTTGGTTCCTCCTCCTGATGGTCACTTGGTGCGCTAGGTTGCGCTAATTGTTGCCGAGGATCTGTGGATGGTGTGGTTGACTGCGCAGTGTCGACGCTCCAAGGCAAACGCCGACAGCTTTCTCTTATCTTAGTCAGATCCATGAAATTGACTGCGCTTAGCGCCCGCGTAGGCAACTAGCCACGCAGGACTTCGGGTTCGCCACTCGGTGCCTCTCCCAATCGTCACTGGTGTTCCAGACTTCACATCTACCGCACCCTCGGGCTGGGAGCAGGTCTCACGGCAGTATGTGGGCTCGGGAAACCCCGGGACCGCCAATCCCGCAGTGAATGTTACCCCGACACCACTCACCCCCTGAGGCATCACCCCCTGAGGCATACATACGTACATATATACATACACACATACACACGTACGTACATACATACGTACGTACATATATACTTAAATGCCTACATACATACATACGTAGGCATGCACATAAATACATACATACGTACGTACATACAAACATACGTACATACATACAAACATACGTACATACATACATACATACGTACCTATATACATACATACATACATACATACATATATACATACATACATACATACATACATATATTCATACATACATACATATATTCATACATACATACATACATATATTCATACATACATACATACATATATTCATACATACATACATACATACAGACGTACGTATGTACATACATACATACGCCCATACGTACATTCTTACGTACGTACATACGCACATACATACATACATACGTACGTACAGATATACATACATACATACATACATACATTCATACGTACATATATACATATATATACACATACATTCTACTTACGTACATATATATATATATATATATATATATATATATATATCTATATCTGACGTTCCACGTCAACCGGAACACCGCCCTTCCCAAAATTCCTTTCGACATACTTACATTACTTTCGATAAGCGCGTGGCTATTTTTAAAATTTCGTTTTCAGACGGCGCTGCACGTTCCCTAACCTTAAAGAAATACTACTTTACGAAATGATCAAGATGTTAAAAATCACAGGAGTTCCGAAAAATTCCAAGCAACGAATATTTTTATTTATTTTGAGCTGCTGAACACGAATCCGACCCTCTTTTTTACCGATACCTCGAGTGTTCGTCCCTAACCTCAAAAATCACTTCAAAATTGATATTTCACGCGTTTGAGATGTAGGTTCTGTTATCTACGTGAGGAAAATTCCTGACAGAGCATATTTTTATATATTTTGAGTTGCTGAACACGAATCCGACCCTCTTTTTTGCCGATACCTCAAGCATTCGTCCTGAAGCACAAAAACACCCCAAAATCGCTGTGTTACGCGGTTGAGAGGTAGGTCCTGTGATCAACGTAAGGATTTTTATTGACAGAGCGTATTTTTATGTATTTTGAGCTGCTGAACACGAATCCGACCCTTTTTTTTACCGATACCTCAATCGTTCGTCCCTAATCTCAAAAAACACCCCAAACTTGCTGTTTCACGCGCTTGAGAGGTAGGTCCTGTGATCGACGGGAGGGAAATTATTGACAGAGCATATTTTTATGTAACTTGGGCTGCTGAACACGATCAAATGTATCTTGAGCTGTTGAACATACGAAATATATAAAAGATCTGAAAAACAATTTACAGGAGAACCAACGGCTTCTGGAAATGGATTATTCTGAAAATTTTCTTGCGTAGTTCAGAATGCTGCTCAACATTTTCATTTTAACAATGATCAGTATACAATACATGTTGCAGTACTATATTACAGAGAAGATAATGAAATAAGGCATTGTAGTTTTATAGCACTTTTTGAATGTACTACTCATGATACTCGTACGTCCGCAGTTTATATTTTTCAAGGAAAAATTTTTCCTGAAATAAAGAGAATATTTCCGGAAATGAATAAGATTATATAAGTCACAAATGGTGCAAAGCCGCACTATAAAAACAGATATCAAATGATAAACTTGGTAAATCATGAGTTAGATTTTCAAATAACGGCAGAGTGACATTTCCATGCTCCTGCTCATGGAAAGGGTGCATGTGACGGAGTAGGGGCCGTGTTAAAAAGAGAAACTACTCGTACCAGCTTGCAGTCCAAAGCTACGGACGCGATTTTAAATTCAAAACAACTTTATGACTGGGTCAGACAAATGTTCCAAACAATAACATTCTTTCACTATTCCCAACAAGACTATGAAAAAATATCAAGATCACTAAAGAAAAAATTCTCAACTGCACCATCTGTTACAAAAATTTCAGAAGGACACGCGTTTTTAGTTTCTTCTAAAAAAAATTACTATGTTTAGATACTCTAATGCACCAATCCATTATCAATAAAAAAATATTAATAATTGAATTTTAAAAATTTTAAACAAAATAATACAAATATGCAAAAAATGACCATAATTAATTAATTCAAATCTTTAAAAAATTTATAAATTACAAAATAAAAAAAAGTAATGCGGGCTTTGTAATAAAGACAGTCTCAACCCTGTAAAACGCAGAGATCGTTTATAGGAATCAATAGAAAGTTGCATAATAACTATATACCAGTAAGCAGTTATTTTAATTGAATATACTTGATTAGAAGTAAACAAATAAAATTTAGCTTCGTGTTAATATTCAGCGACTAAAAATTCATAAAAATAGTCTCCGACGATAATGGTCCTAAATAGACTTACGTTTTCTACCGCGTAAAACAGCAATTTTGGGGTGTTTTTTGAGGTTAGGGATAAACGGTCAAGGTATCGGTAAAAAAGAGGGTCGGATTCGTGTTCAACAGCGCAAAATACATAAAGATAGTCGTTGCTTGGAATTTTTCGGAACGCCTGTGATTTCTAACAGCTTGATCATTGCGTAAAGTAGTATTTCTTTAAGGTTAGGGAACGTGCAGCTCCGTCTGAAAACGGAATTTTAAAAATAGCCACGGGCTAATCGAAAGCACAAAAAAAATGTTAAATTTTCCATATTTTTAAAATTTATATATATATATATATATATATATATATATATATATATATATATATATATATATATATATATATATATATATATATATATATATATATACCGCCCTGCCCCAAAATTCCTATCGACCTAAAAATTTTTAAAAATATGGAAAATTAAAATTTTTTTTGTGCTTTCGATTAGCACAATATATATAAAAGGACATGTCCTAATTGACTGAGTGACTGACTGACTGACTCATTATCGCCCAGCCAAAATCCTTGAACCTTGCGACTTGAAATTTGGACCGTATATTATTTTTATGTTACAGACCATGAATAAGAAGGGATTTTACGAGATTGAAACCCTAAGGGGTTCAATTTCAATTTTTTAAGATGGAGAAAGTGTTTTCACGAAATTCTTCCGAATTTTCAAGGCCCGATGCGATATGTGCTTATTTATCCCGTTAAAGAACTTTCAACACTAATTTGAACACTATTCTGTAAAGTAATGGCAGGATTTTTACCTAATCGACCGCTTCGTGGGTAAATTTTTCAAATTTCGCATCCTAAATTGGTCTGAATGGAAAAATAGGATTTTACAGATTCATTAAACATCTTCTAGATCCGAAGAGGTACCGTCTTAGTTATCGTTTAGAAAGCTTACGAATGCTAACTTCTAAAATGTTTGTTACAGACTTTCCCTAATCTAGACCTAAGTATATTAAGTATCCAATATCAAGCTCTGTCTTCTTTATATATAAAACGGCATGTCCTGACTGACTGACTCATCAACATCCCGCCAAAATCCACTGAACCTACAGACTTGAAATTTAAATGGTAATATATGAAAGTTGAGTCTTGATATGTTACTTTGTAAAAATGACGGCAATGCCCTTCGCCGTGACGGGGAATACTAGCGACTTGAAATTCGGATGCTATATATACCAAAGTCTTGATATGATACATTGCAAAAATCGCGGGCAACGCTACGACGGAGGATGCTAGTACATACATACATACATACAGATAGATAGGAAGATATTTTTTAAAAGCCTGTTGTCGGGGAAGCGCCAGACTTCGGGTCAATCGCGCGTAAGCGCGAAAGGAAAATAACATCTTCCCCGCCATCCCCCTCTCGCCCTTCTTCTGTTTAACTCCTGCGCGCGTGCCTCTGCATGCGCCACAGGTCCTCACTTCGTGCTCGCTCTCTCTCTACTGCAATCTCCAGAGCCGTGCATATTCTTGTGCCTTATTACTTTATTATATTTTTTGTATTCAGAGCAGAGAGCGCAGAGTTCTTAATATATAGTTTACTTTTATATAAACTCAGTGTGCAATTTATTTCTTCCCTGGACCACCTACAATTCCAGCGACGCTAACACCTGTTTTTCTGACTCACGAACCTTAATAACACCGACATTCTTCTCTTTCAGAAAGCAAAATGATATCCTCCTTCTGTATCAATACAACCTTACATGAAAAGCATATTCGTTTTTTCACAAAAAAAGTTCATTTATATTATCCTTTATGACCAAAATATTCTTTTTATCGTAAACGGATCGCAGATTGAGTGTACGTCACATCACTTGAAAGTTTCTATCTTCTTCAATTTTCAAAATTTCTCAAAAATTTACAAAATGGTCAAATGTGTAAATCCAACGTAATTATGTATTGGAATGTACTGTATTTTAATACTTCGTTTTTAAAATCGCTGTTTTCGTCGAGTAAGAGTAACCTTTTTATATTCCTAAGCAGGCTGCTAGAGGGTAGCTATAAATAATGGAAGATAGGAAACTCAAGTATTTTTCACAATTATTAATTACATCATATTGCTATGAAAATTCATTAACCGAACGATGTACGAGTACGTAAATATTCAAGCCACTGTCGACAGAGTTTTGTATACATTAAAATCTGGGCTGACGTTCAGAACAAGCAGGAAGCAGGCAACCCTTTCTATTCATGTAGAGGGAGTTCATACCTTTAATTTAAGCTTTGATTCAGCCATTTACTGAATAACGTAAGTAATGGGATTATTGATTTTATTTTATTATTTATTTATTTGATTGATTATTTATTTTGTAAGCAGGCTGCGGGGGCGGGGAGTCGTTGTTAGGGGGATAGGCAACCCAAGTTTCTTTTTGGCACAACTAATTATTACTTACATCATGGTACCATAAAAATTCATTAA
Source organism: Gastracanthus pulcherrimus (assembly GCA_949152435.1). Classification (NCBI taxonomy): domain Eukaryota; kingdom Metazoa; phylum Arthropoda; class Insecta; order Hymenoptera; family Pteromalidae; genus Gastracanthus; species Gastracanthus pulcherrimus. The sequence goes on from OX424575.1 coordinate 90,199,699, forward strand.
CATACTTATGTAAGTAATCTATCTTGAAACTCAACCGGAAGTTACCCCTCCATTTTCATCTGATCAGAAAATGGTTAGGCACCCCAGGTGAATCATGTTTACCTATCACTAAACTTTAAACGTGATTTGTTCATTTACTCAATAATGTAAGTGATTTTGTCACCGGCTCCCGGACTATTATGATTCAGCGATTATAAAATCGAAGGGAGTAGGTAACATTTCCGGTTACACTAACGATGACATATTCTTATGTTTGAATAATGTAATTTGCGCAAAATCATGGTTGGAACATTTGTGATCTCTAAGAAAATTCTTTGATAAGTGATTATGTATCTATTTAGACAATAAGCGTATTGACATTTTTGATTCTATGTCAGAAAAAACTTTCATTTCTGGAATATATGAGTAAGCTTATTGAATAATAGACTTGGAATCAAATATTTTCAATGAAGCAGAAAATAAAGGTTTTAAAACACATAAGGTTGTTGCATATGTTACCATAGGTACACTATTACACGAAAAGAAGTGTAACTTCCAATAAGCTTGAAAATAAATTATAGATGAAGAGTGGGCAAATAGATAGTGAACTAAATAAGCTTCAAACTGAAATGAAAATTGATAAAGTAAATGCGAATGTTAAGCTTGATGAACCTATGCAAACTGATAGTGATGTAAACTTAGATGCAATATCAGATAGCAATGAGCATTGCTCTGGCTATTCAAATTGTAAGGGTACATTAAAAGATAAAAAAATATATAATTTACATGAGTTAATTGATTGTCAAAATACAGATTGTGAATCTGTTATTAGTAAAATTATCATTTTATTGCACAAAAATAAAGCAATGCTTGTGGCATGTCAGATTGGGACAAGCTTCTTTAAAATATTTGAAAGAATTCCAAAGATAGTTTCCCAATATTAAAGGTTTAAAAGATGTCAACTTTGACAATTCTGTATTAGATTGCGAAGTTTGTATTGTATCTAAATTTAACAAAGTACCTTGCAGGTCGACTAGACAGAGAGCGATTAAGCCGTTACAAATTTTTTACGCCGATACAATGGATCTCATTAGCCCTGTAACACGTCCTAACGGTTACAGATTTATATATATCTGTGATTATCGATGATCTCTCACGGTTTGCAATGGCGTACCCAATGAGAAATAAAAGCGAAACCGGTTATTGCTTACAGTCGTTTATAAAACGCTCAAGAAATTTATTAGGATATGATGCAAGACTCTGCTTTCTTTGATGTGATCGAGGTACAGAATTCACGGGAGGATATACGCTGAAAGTTCTTGACAAGTTTTAAGTACAATTAAAAATGGCTAGTCCTGATATATCTGAGCATAATGGCATTGCTGAATGCTTTAGTCAAACTATTCAGAGAAAGACTAAAGCTTTGATGTATGATACGAGCTTACGTGAGAACATGTGGGATTTAGCCTTAAATGCAGCCGTTTATGTTTACAATAGCACTCCTCAGAGCTCGAATAATATGATACCACCCTTACAAATATTTATTCCAGCTTTAAAGTTTAACTTAGAACAGTTAAAACGTTTTGGTTGTATTGCATATATCAAAGAATAGAGGAAAACGGGGCCTAATTTGGATCAGCTAGGAGGTATATCGATTGATTGTAGATACCAATGGAATACTACGAAAGTTGAAATGTCCGATTTATGTAAAACTTGTATTTGGTGATAAATACAATAAACACAGTATTAAAGATTGGGAAAATTCGCTGGAAGGTGTAAACCACGAAACATGGTTTGTAAAGTTTCGTAAAGAGGATGAGGTTTCGATCTCTGAAACGAAGGGAGAAAAACGGAAAATAGAACGTCCAAAAAAGGAAAAAGCAATTGAACAACCGATAGAGTCACATAAGATTGAATTCAAGAAATAGTCCAGTTCGGTGTAACCAGGTTTGGAATAAAAAAAATCTGTTTGGGAGAGTGCGTTGAGTATAAGCGTATACTGTACATATATGTGGACGTGCAGAGTTGAACTTGTGCGTGACAGTGGTATAAATATAGAGTGATGGGAATTGAGTATCCACACTTTTCCGTTTTTTATGCGTGCGCCGACGCGACGTGGCTCCGCGGTGGAGGTTTACTTCCGTTCATGCGCTCGGGCTAGCAACACGCGTTTCCGTTGTTGGGTTGGTTTTCTAATACGTGTATTGTATAAGCTCGAGTAATATATATTGCTATTATAAATAGCTTGAATATAAGTTCGAGGTTATTCTTAATAAATACGAGTTATATGTGTAGGATCAGTTTTCACTTATTTCACCATAAGAATTTTAAAACATATGTACTGATTTAATATGTAATTAACACTTGTTCAATAATAAAATGTATTATAAAATATAATATTATACAAACATAAGCTTCATGTTAATTAAAACACTGATGATCATAGAACATTTATTAAACTTTGATTATTCAAAGAGGAAGCTTTGTAATAGTAAAAAAAAAGTTTAAAAAAAACATGTTAGTAACATATTTTGGGTCATTTGTATTAAAAATACACTATTTTAAAAAAACGTCCGTATGAATGTGTGTGTGTCTGTATGTGTACGTATATGTGTGACTGGTTGTATGTGTGTGCAAGCCTGTATGTATGTGCGTGAGTGCGTGCGTGCGCTCACGTGTGCGTGTGCGTGTGCGCGTATGTGTGCGTGTGCGTGCATATGGACTTGCTGCTCCGGCATTTCAGAGCGAGTGAGCTCTGAAGCGATGCCAGGCATGCAAAAAGTTTCGGTTTGGGCAAGCAATTTTGCACTTTACGGTTTGGAAGATTTGCAGATGATTGGGTCTGTATCTCAACGAACTTTCAAGAGCACTTAGACCATCTAGAAATTCTATTCGAGAGGATATTCTTAGAAGGGGCAACTATCAATTTCGAAAAGGTCATATTTTGTCGAAAAGAGATTCCATTTTTAGGTCTAATACTTACCACGGAGGGTATTAAACTGATATAGACATATAGGGGTAAATAAGTGCATAAAGATCTTCTCAGAATCTTTCATTTTTTTCAAAGGCAAAGAGGTTTGCAGCTCAACTTCTTCGAGTATGCGACTACTGCCAAAGAAACTTAACGTATACTAAGGCCACCACAGCGAGAACTTGTCCCATAGTTCCGAAAGGTCCCGGAGACTTGGTTTCTGTCGATTTCTATGGCTCGTTACCAGTCAGTAGAGGGGGTACCTAACACATATTAGCCGTGTTTGACACGTTTACCAAATATGTGGCACTATACCCTATCTGTAAAGCAACGACGAATACCACAATCAATAAAATTTTTAACGATTGGATCCCTAAGAATGGGAAACCAACTAGGATACAATCGGATCATGGTACTCAATTTACGGCCAAAGCGTGGACAACCCGTTTCGAGTCAGAAGGAATTAAGCCTGTCTTCTCGGCTATTAGACCCCCACAAAGTAATATGGTGGAACGAGCGAATAAAGAGTTAGGTCGATTCTTCCGCTCTCTTACCGTATCAAATCACAAGCCATGGGCACGTTGGGTTCCCTGCATACAGGAATGTTTAAACGGGGTTTATAGTGAGACAACTGAATTCACTCCCCTCGAATTACAGTTAGGGATAAAGCCATCCCGATTCTGGGAGAAGTGGATACATTTGCCCCCAAGAAAGGTTCTACCATACGCTGAAAAAATAGAGTTAGTGTATGATCGTATAAAACGAAAAGGGGAGGCCAGAGCAAATAGGTTCAATACGGCACACGTCCACATTATTTATAAGGAAGGGAATTAGGTGATGGTGAGGGCATATAATAAGTCAGATGCCCTACATCATATAACAGCAAAATTTCTCGCTATGTATCAGGGTCCATATTACGTGTCCAAAGTCCTTAATGATTCGACATATGTTATAAGGTAACTGGAAACACGAGTGATTCGTGAAAACTTCCATGTTACAGCTCTGCGACCCTATTATAAATACGAAGGCGCAAAGGAGGAGGCTCAAAAGGCGGTTAACTCGCCAGATTGTCTGGCTAGAGAAACGGATAAACGCCCTAAGATTGGAATTGGGGCGCTTGGAGATGGAGAGATGTAAAGAAATCTTCCATCTATACCACCCTGAACAACACTAACTCCAGAGGAATTGAAGGAGAGGGAGGAGAGAGAAATCAAGAGAGAGGAATTCATCAGGAAATACGGGATTCTAAGGACAAAGAAGGAACCACCAATGCCAGATCCAGACGTTCTCGAAATTACTATTCCAATTGACTGGTGTAAAATTTAGTGTACATAATTATTTTATACTTTTTTAAATACACATATACATGTATATATACAGGATGTCTTCCATTCTGCCACTTTTAGGAAAAAAAAAACAGAAAAACAGAATATAACCGCCAATAGTAAACTACTGCCGGTACATTTTCAATAACCGACAATAGTTTAGGGGGGCGGGACATGAGTATACCTTATACATTTACACATAAATATTATTATAGGAATATGCATAGTAAAACATATTATTACATAAAAAATATATCATTATTTGAAACAAAAGCATTCACAATAATCATAATTTAAATTTTGAATTAATTGCCCGCGCACCCACAGGAGGCGCTGGAGCTCACGCGCTTGAGCGCAGAGCTCGAACAAGCATGGTAGCGTGATTCTATTTTTTTATTATAGGGGTAATTCGGTGCGTTTGGGCTTTTACGTCATAGCAAAAAATATTAGAAGAAAAAATAAACACGTTCTCGTGAAAAAAAAAATTCTCGGAACGAATATGCAAAATTGAGTATGTATCGGCACGCGCGGGCACTCATCATTGTAGTATATAAATTCAGCTTGGCTACCAAGTCACGTGATCAGAGCATATGTTATATGGATATTTTACAGCAACAAATATAAATAAATACGCAGAAGGGCTGCAACTTCTAGCAATACTAGGATACCACAAGGAGCACACCACTACAAAAGGAATTACGTAGATGCTACTTTTATATAGTAGTTATTTTTAACCCTCTCTTCTTTTCTTCCTTTTCGGCCTGTGGGGATAAGGCGATAGCCCAAACCACGGAGTTGGTCCGCCCAACTTTGCCTCTCTACTAACCTGGGCCCGCAAAGAGTTTAAAAATAAGGTCATGCACCTTCCTCTTCACCGGAAAACTATAATGCCTGTGGCTAATAAATTCCTTAAGGGTAATTAGGTTGCTCTGGGCCCCATCAGTATTATGCCATATGCATCATTAATTGATCGTGATTCACTAAAACATTAATAAATGAAAAGAAAGAACCTTCTTTCTGTGAGGCTCGTGTAATATAAAGTAAAAGGGATAAATTTGCTTCTGTAAAAAAATTAATTAGTAAATTTTCTTATGTGAATTAAATGATTACAATTAAATAATATTGTTTATGTGTTTGTTTTATTCTTATTTATTGGGCCGAGCGTTCAGACTGTCGACGTGCCTCAATCTCTTGACTGTCGAGTAACACATGAATGAAGTGAAAGCAAAAATCAGATACTTTCTTTATATACTGTTATATGTCTATGAAAATAACATACCAGTAATACCTTGAAGATTATCATTAATTTTTGTATTTTTTTTTTATATAAGAGGAAGCAAATAATATAATATATCAGACAAACAATTAATTATCAGAACGAGATTTTTTAGAATCTTTTTGATTTGTCTTTTTTAACGTTTTAAATATAAATGTAATTGTGAATATTTGAAGCGTGAACGTAATAAATAAAGAAATAAAGGTGAACTGCCAACATTTAATAACCATAAATACTGTCTTCGAATATTATTGTCTACAATTATTTATCTACTTTCACCACCACTTCCCATCTAGCACACACGCCTAAAATAATTAACTATAAATTATTTAAACAAAACTAAGGTTTGTTACGGATGAATGGGAGACGAGGTAGGCAGCGAAAAAAGTAGACGACGGGACTAGAACCCAGGTCCCCAGTGTGCGGGTCTCGTGCTCACACCACGGAGCTAACGTCTACGATGCAGGCCAAGTGCATCGTAGTCCGGCTCCACTTATCGCTGACTGACTCGTCTCATATGCTCGCGCTGCAAGCGTTGCAGACGTGTGTGTCTGTGACAGGTTAAAGAACCGACTGCAACACACATACATACACACACGCTCACACACACACACACACACACACACACTCACACATACACACACACAAACACACACACACACCCACACCCGAATTACCTGCTAAGTTACAAACAATAGTTTTCCAATGTTGGATTGCAATTTCTATATCCGTAAGTCCGCTTGAAATCTTTCAAGGAACAAAATGAGACCTTCGAAACTAAAGCCGGATAAAAAATTGAAAGATTCGGATTATTTGTCATCATTCTCTAATTTACGCAATATCTAATTTTATAATATCGTAATTTGCATGAAAAAAAAAGAATGTTGTCACTTATAGTACCCTATCTTCATATTATGACATTTCTGATATTATAACACATAAACAAATTATAACCCTTAAACAGTGTTAACATAAATGAAATTTTTTTATATTTTTTATATCGGCTCTTCAAACTGTTGTTAATCTAGAAATATATCACATTACTGATTTTCATAAAATTTGCATTTTAAAAGGATATTTTAAAGTACGGACATTCAACAAGTTTTTGCTGTGTTTTTGTAAAATTGTTTTTTAACAAAAACAGCTTTTCAATTTTGTGTTTTTCTTTATTAAAAATTTTCTAGGTGCATTAGCTTTCGTTGAAACTATTAATTGAAAATATTAATTTTAGCATTATGGAGAAATATACGCATCGACAAGATTCTGTGTGCCGATGTACATTAAATGAAAAATAATTGTTTATAAAGAAAGCATAATTTATTCAAAAACACTTTTTTTACTTTAGATAAAATGATTCGATTTTTAATTAAAATTTTATAAAACTGTATACATACTTGCAATTTGATATTTCGTGTAAAAAGATAAGAAACTTTGAGAGATATGTATTTAGTATCCCATAAATATAATTAAAAAATCCAAATGCTGATTCACCAATTTGGAGAGCTAACATAAGCAAACGAATACAACTTTTCACGCTCACTCAACCATTTACGCGCACGATCTGGCCTACCACGAAAATTAAAAACGATCAAACGCGCATTTGACTGACGGAGTGAGTATAATAAAAAATAAAAGCTGAGCTCAATTCTGCAAGACTCAAGGAATAAAATTCTGTAAAGAAAACCTAATTTCATAATTCTGTTTTCGATAAAAGTTTGGAACGGAAAAATATTTAGAGGTTATCGATGCGTCTCTATATCAGGGATATACGATCTGGATACGATTTTTTCTTGTCTACAGTTATGGCCTCCACTTAACGAGCACCTAAAAATTAAAATTTTTTGAAAAACAGCTAAGATTAAACTGGATTTGTTATAGATTAATATCATTGCATGCAATTATAAAAATTTATTAGGCATTCTCAAAAGTATTGTAATATTTGGTAACAGTGCGTTTGAAAGATATTCTTATGTGAAATAATACCTAGTTAAAAATAAAAAAGATCTTTAATTAATTGATTAATGATCAATATAAATAAATAAATGACAGTTGATCCAGATAAAATTGTTTCAAGATATAAAATTGAAGAATAAATAATAATGTAAATTTTTTTCCAGCTCTTACATGGAATTTTGTCCTTAAGATTCTGGAAAACCTGTAAATCTCAGGGATTTTTCTTCAAGGCTAACGCTAGACACTATGAATAAAAAATTGTATACAAAATCTTTCTACACAATTTATGTATAATGTTTATTAGTTCGTATACAATTTGTATCCAACTAAATTTATACACATTGCAATTTATATAAGATTTTCATTTACATGAAAATTAAAATGAAAATCTATGGATGCATTATAACTATAGGGAACCAAATATTATACGTACAAATTTACCTCTGCAAAGTTCACTTGAACTTCGACCTTGGACAAACAATAACAATATTACAATTTGTATACAATCTATGTACGATATATTTTAATGAAATTTTATAAAAATAATTTGTTATACAATCTATATACAATTTATTTTAATGAATATTTATTCACAAATATTGTAATTTTGTTTAAATTTTCTTCAGTTGGATAAAAATTGTATACAAGCTGATAAACATTGTATACAAGATGTGTATAATCATTTATATATACAATGGTTGTATGCAATTTATATAAAATAAGTTTTTACTTGTGGTTTTTTTTTAATTTTATTACTTAGATGTTTATAATTAATAATAAATACTTGTTCCAGGGGTCCTTGGGTTTAAGATTATTATTATTTTATTATTGTGTCTCGTCCAAAGTGACTTCAAGGAAACAACTTTATAATAAAATAAAAATAATCGGAAGGATTTCTTTTATTTTTAATTTGAGTTCTCTTCGAGTCAATATATAAATGCTCTAACTCGGGGTGAGCTATGTAAGTATTCATCGTTTTGTTTTATCTATTCTTATTATATATTTCTTTTAGATTTCAATTTACCCACCCAAAAATGTATACGAAGATATTAGGGAGGATTTTTAAGGAATTATAGCTAGCACACTATTACAGTGCACTACGCTGTAGGATAGGAATTAAGAAATAAATGACAACTTTCTGTACAATTCCCGCTACAGTGCATAGTACAGAATTGGATATAATTTGTCCCCAAAAGACATATTGGCCAAATATAAAAAATATTAATGTTAGTAAATATATTGTATTTGTCCGAGTTTTTATACTTTAGTATGTTAATTTTAATGTTTGCTTTTTTGTATAATGCTTTAAATTTTTCTTTTTTTTAATGAATTTTAGTCTTAAAATAAAGAAATGCTTTATATATGGTTTTTAAATTACTTACTTTTACATTCAGTTACTTGGTGGATATAAACTATGTAAATTCCTTTCGTGTCTGTAGTCCGCTGGAACTCACACATATGTTAGATTACAATATGATATTGTAATAACACGCAGTTGTATACTTTTATCTATTATAATTGAATTACAGATAATGTTTTGTTACTTGTACTTTTTATATTTAATGAACAAATCCTTAATATTTAAATAATATTTAAATTATATAAAATATAATATATGCATTTACAAATGAAACAATCATTCAAAAATCTGCTTCCTTGGTAACAAAAGCATCAAAAGGCAGGATTGCAGCAGACGTCCACAGTCCACAGACCCGGTGGAAGCAAAGCATATAGGACATAAGTCGCCGCTGCTAGGCGGCGAGCGCATCAGTTTTGGGCTCACTCGACTAGTTTGGCGTGGTAAATACTATAAGAGACCGCGCACAAGCCGTCTGGGAGATAAAACTCTTTGGAGCTCTTCTTTTTGTTACCATTCTCGGTGATCTGAGGTTTTTCGCTACGAGGTGTGTGATCGTTTTTGAAGTACATCTTAATGCACTCGCAAATGCATTACATCATCCCCCTTAATCACACTTGTCAGCTGCACGTCTTCAACCGTCGTACGTAATTCGGGTGCAATTCTGCTGCACTCGCGAGTGCATTATTTCATCCCCCTAAGTCTCACTTGTCGGCTGCACTTCTGCTGCAATCCTGCCGCACTCGTCTGCCGCAATCGTCGTGCAGCAGAAACTTAGTCAGAGTGTGAAGCAGACCGTGCACTTTCAGCGCAATCGCGAGTTCGTCAGACTGTGTTACCAGGGTTGTTTCATTAGTACTATTTACAAAGTTTTAATGTAAATTGTATGTTTACTTAAACAAACTTGTATATTTTATAAGAATAAAAGTCTAAAAAATAAATCTACGAATACATACAATTATTTAAAAACCTTTCTTTACACAGTATTTATGCTGGAATTAGGTTTTACTAAAATAAAAGTTCGAATAATGTAAAGTTAACATATATTATATGTAATTTAATAATATAAAAGTTTTACAAACAGTAATGTATATATACAATATGTTTATAATATATTTATGAATATAAAATATAAAATATGTTTACAATGAAACATAAAGTTTCTAAAAAGGTAAACTGCAATTCATTCAATCTAAATTCTATAAAAGAAAAACAATTACTTGTAAAAAGTAAAAGTAAAAAGGAAAAATATAAAAGCATGTTACAAAAATATCTTACTAAATGTCAATATTTTTATAAACTATTATAGCTATACAATTATGTATGCATATAAAATGTACATATATTCATTTTAGGTGGTATGTTATTATGATTTTAAATAAACATATTTTACTAAAATATTTAAATGAGCAAAGTCGCATAATATTGTTAGCTCTAAATATTAAATAAAAATATTTAGAATGTAATATAAAAAGTATAAATAAGAACGCTTAGAATAATGTAATTATGTTTTCCGCTAAAATATAATAGTATATCATACTCATTGAAGTAAAAATAAGTAAAATATTTTACAGTTTTAAATATTAAAAATAATACGCACGAGCGCAGCTGTAGTCCTGCATATCATCTTCTTTCTTGAGAATTCTCGGTAATGTTTACAGTTGTTTATCTACATGTATGCATAGCTGCAAACGTTTGTAGGTACATTTCCTAATAATGTCCCTTACTACGACGCGCCTATCCCTGGGAAAGTCTGCTTCTGACTGGTACTGTATGCGGCGCGGCGTCTAGACATTTTCCCTTGCTCTTCGGCGCTGGACCTTATTAGCTTTCTTCGCATCGAAAGGAATTTTTATCAAACACTAGTAATCGGTGTTTAACGATGTTATTTAAGTGTGATGTGTACGTGAGAACTCCTGGTCGTCTTCTCACGTACATAATTTATTTTCGTTCGAATTATATTATACTTATATTATTAGTAGAAATAATATTTCGTATATCTATTTAATGTTTTGTGAATAAAAATAGATGAAAATTTGGATGGATGTTACAATTGCAAAATTATTTATTTTATAAAAAAAAGAATATTTTAAGAAAATTTTTGAAAATTTGGAAAAGTTTTTAAAATTTGGTAAATTTTTGAAAAAATTTTTCCGATATTTTATTTTGGTTTCATAAATATATGTTTACACCGACTCGAAAAAAAGTCGCAATTACACCCGCTTTAGAGGCATAAAAATACGCAAAATCAAGACATATATGACCAAAAGTTCGGAATGTATATGTTCAATGCCGTTTTTAATTGCATTATTTATATAAAGTAGAGCAGCCTGCGTACTACGATCGAAGCGAAATACGAACTGAGAAGGTCATAGAAGATTGTGCATCTTAAAATACTTTTCTTATCTGTGTAATAATAATTTTATCAAATATTTTAGCAATGTGTGGCAAATTAACTATCGGATGAGTATCTGTCGGGAAAAATGATAACAGACACTTATTGATGGGAATAATAAATGCCTGCTTCCAAGCTCTTGGATAATTGCACGTGGTTAATGAGAGATTAAATATCCTAGTAAGGTAGGGGAGAAGTGAAACCAGAATCTTTTCGAGATGCTTCACTTCGGACTGCGACCCTTTGATTTACTTAGTAAAGAGCGGGCTATGTTAAAAACATCATAAGGCTGAATTTCCTCGATATTAAATTGTAGATCTTTATCTGGGCGAATACTATCTATAATACTGTCAAAGTAGTGGACGAGTAATACGAATGTGCGCTAGCAATAGAGCAATAATGTTTGTTTAACTCATTCACAACAAATGTGTTTGATACAGTACTCTTGGTAGTAGTTAAGTCCCTCTCTTTTTAAGAATCGGCAAATTGATGCTGGATCAGAGAGTGACGAGATTTCGTCGCGAATGTAGTTTTGACGCGCCTGAAATAAACGGTCCTTGAGATCATGCCTCTTGGCGCGATATAGTGAAAGAAGTTCCTGAGGACCTGAGCGTTGATCTCGTTTATACAGAGTATCACGCTCTTTACATAGTTGTTTTAGTGTGGGTGACATCCACGGCGCGAATGGTTTTTTAATTATCTCTTTCTTGAACGTTGCATAGCGATCAAGATTGGAAGTTAAAATACCGTTGAATATATTAACTAGCTGAGACTGCCCTGCAGCTATAGGGACATCTGAAGTCGAATAAAACTTAATTTTGTATTTTGTCTAGACTATCAGACCGCCAATAAATGGCGTGCGTCACTCGATCTCTATGGTGCGAATATATCAAGAAGAAAATATTTAGTCTCATAAATATGACTGATTGAAGACTTAAGCAAAATTGTATACCCTAAAGATCGGTGCAGATAACATGCTAAACCTCCGCCTTGCATAAATTCGCGCGCGCGCCAGTTGATAACAGATTTTGATTACTCGTTACTAAATTGTAGGGATCCAGCCACGTTTCTGTAATGCCTAATATATGTGGTGAATACTTATAAATAAAATCACAAATAACACTTTGCTTGCGCCGTAAGGGATTTATGTTTCGTAATTGAGAAATACGAAGTAAATGATTACTTTCACATGCCTAAGGCTGCGCGGGAGGTAGTCATTCTATTATTCAAAGATCTGCTTCGTTAGAAATTAAGATACGGTCAGCAGTAGCGTTCTTTCGCACGTAAATACGCTCATCGCGCACCCATACACACTCATACATGCAGCTTTTAGCCTTATTGCGGACTGCCTTTAGAAGCTTATATGCATGCGACGGTAGCCATCCATTAAAATAGAGTTTCTTTTGCAGGACACTGACAAGATCTGGAAACATGGACACGACATGGATATCACCGTGTACATGTTTTAAGCGCATATCTTCATTGCGAACCAGCACAGATTTAAAAGTGACAAGAAGCAAAAAAATATTTAGGATTTACGGACGACAAATTAGATATAGTAATCTCTATAATAAAAAAAGTTTTTCTTACTAGCCCAGGAAACTTCTTATATTTTAAAGCAATCATTCTGAAAATTTTTATACTATAAACATTTAGTAATATTTTAAATTTTACCCTTGTAAAACCTCAAATTCTTGATCTTGCACGTCGCAATAAATAACTATTTTCAATACCATATTTCCAATACCATTATAAAAATTTCTGTATTCCTCACACGATTGCAGTTGACATGTTGAAAGAAAATATGTTTTTTCTACGGCTGTTCGACTCTCTTCAACATGTGTTACACAGAAAAGCGAAGCACTTTTTTGTTAAAATATTATTTATTATTTTTATCCGGTGACCCAACCTATTTAAAAAAATTAAAATAAAAATATTTTCGTTCATGCAGTCGTCAGAGGAACACAGTAACTTTAATAAATATGGTATTGAAAATAGTGATTTTTTGAGACGTGTTGAATCATGATTTTAAGGCTTCACAACGGTAGAATATAACATATTACTAAGAATATATAGCATAAATATTTTCAGAATGATGGCTTTTAAACATAAAAAGTTGCTTGGAATAGTAGAAAAAATTGATTTTTTGGGGTTTACGCGGGCCTGCTCCCTTAAGGTTGGTGTACACCGATTTTTGAACAAATAATCGAAACAAAATGTATAACACTTTTTGAAGCTCTACATTTGTAAGAACATTTTGGGACCAGATAGAATAAAAAAAATTTATAAGCATCAAAGTTATAACTAATCAAAGAAAATAATTAACATTGTTTCTTATATAGAATTGAATATTTAAATGCATTTTTCTCGAAACTTATTTTTCTAACTTGTAGATGTAATACGCAGCAAATATTTCTATAAGGACTATTTAAAAAAGTTAGTATTTTTTTTCAAGAATTGCGTACATGCATATTTTTGCCGATTAAAAAGGTATACAAAAGCATAGTATTTTTGTCATATATTTATTTAAAATAGAGGTATATTTTTTTCAAGCTATTTATAGTAGAAAGTTATAATAAAAAATACTAACTTTTGTTTATTACGGGTTCTAAAGTTAGTGATAATTTATTAGGTTGATATTGTCAAACTTAAATTAGCAACGTGTTAGGAGTGTTCATTAGTGGATTTCGTTCATCTCGAGGCCGAAACTAGGCGAGATGTGCGTAAAGGTGGAGAAATAATCGAAGGCGGATTGAAATGATCGGGTAGGTAAGAGAAAGTTCGCGTCTCGACTAGTGGTGGTCCTCCTCGTGCGTGATATCTGAGTCCTGGCTACTGATAGTCGTCTCGTGTTCGAGTGGAGAACCGCTCGCAAGTGGGCGTAAGTGTCGTAGATTCTTTCCAGCGTATGTGAATCTCGCCTTCCCCTCAAGTTTCCCCTGTGGATTTGACGTTAAAACAAGAGATACCAGACCCATGGGGACTATCATTACCTGCATATCAGATTCTGCTAACGGAATCCCTGCAGATCACTACTTTAGGTCAACCTAGGAAGAGGTTTAGCGGACGCAAGGAAGATGAGGCTCGCTTCAAGCTGGATGATTCCGACAGCAGAAGGAGACATTCAGAGGCGTATGAAGATAAATCGACTAGATTGTAGTAGGTAATCGTGCCTTCTTATTTTCTTTAAATTTCGCTAGTCTAGTTTTACGAGACTACGCCTGTTCTTATAAGATGTGCATGTATACACATACACACCTACATATACATACACATATATACATATACATACATACACATATATACATACACATACTCACACATGTAAATACACACACATACATACAATCTCACAAATACACATGTGTGTACAATAATACAAATTTTATCCTATGTTACAGGAGATATAGACCTCAATCATCCGATTTGGAATACATTGATGAGCCTAAGGTGCCAGCGAGGCCATTTATACGTTAAGGATATATCAGAAGGATGGTTTTTTGGCTGCACTCCCTCTATTCTAATTTATAAGCCGATTCTGGTCCATTGTGTAGGACGTTATAAAAATTTCACAAAATTCGACTGTGAGGAGTGTTCGGGTGATGCTTTAAAATATAAGACGCCCTTGCTATGCAAATTTTGTATACGTCAACATTATTGGCATGAGCGGAATTATTACATGCAAATTTTAAGGTTGTCCCAGAATCTTAGGAGTTTTATATGTATATATATATATATATATATATATATATATATATATATATATATATATTCGTAGACGCGAGGTTCTTCCGTTCCTATCTTTTTTATATGTTTTTTTTGTGTTTTCAAAATATTTTATAAGTGTTTGTTCTAGATGCGATGAAGGTGCAATGAAATTTTTTTTATTTGGTTCTGGGTTTAGATTTTCATATATTTTGTTTTAAGGTGTTTCAAGAATTGAGAAAGATATTTTATTAAAATGTGTATAATTATCTGGTTTAATTTTAGTTAGAAAAATAAAATTCTAAATTCTAATTGCATCCTCATCGCATCCCAACAATATTCACCAAAGAAAAAGAGAGCGGCATATTCAAAGATTTTTATATCCTTTTTCTTTTACAGATACTTATACTGCATTTCTGACAGCGATTGATATGTTAATAGGTGTAAAAAAAATGTTATTTTTATAGAAGGCAGTGAGTAGTATTTGTGATTGACAAATAGGTAAATGTATGAATATTTTACCGATTTCTTACTGTGATTGGCATGTAAATAGATGCTAAAATACTATTAAGTTTTACAGTGATTGACATGTAAATAGATGTTAAAATATCATTAGGTTCTATTGTGATTGGTATGTCAAAATATTGCTTACGACTACGAATGTTTATTTAATTTTTGGACTAAATAAACTTTTATTCTTATATAGTTTCCCTTTCTTTTATTCCTCTTTATTTTACATTTATACATACATACGTACATATTCACGTATACACATTTATTTACACATTCACACACATATACGCACATTTATGCATACATACGCACCTTTCCATATTCATGCATATAGACATAGACACCTATACATAACTTCCGCATACACATATACATATACATCGTTGCTTACATATGTCGACGCTCCGTATGAAGACTAGCATAGCTCAGAATTCTCAAAAGCAGCTAGTTCCTTTCCAAGACCTCTTATAAAACTAGCACTTTTTAGATCCTCTAATAAATACTAATATTTTCTCAGAACCTTTGAAAAGGTGATAGTTTTTGTCTGAGAACCTGGAAACTCCTAGTTTCGTATGAGGATTTTGATTAAAACTGTTGTTTTTTGAGAATTCTGAGTTATGCTAATCTTCGTACGGAGCGTCGATATATGCACATATCCCTACACATATGTACCAACCTAACCGCACACATTACGCATACATTCATATCCCCACCCGCGCTCGGCATACACGCCTACACATACACGCGTAATTTTAGAACCGATGCTATCCACCTTAGTGGAATGCTTTCAAAAGAGAGGTCTCGACTAAGAGATCGACTCAGAGAATCTAATGAAGAATTCAGGGATCCATTCCAGAACCAATGGATATTTTGAATATATATATATATATATATATATATATATATATATATATTTAGTAGGAATTATTTTACGAAATTAATTTTGATTGGTTCAAATAGCTATTTTCCAAAGATTCTTCTAGTTTTGTTTAAAAAAATTAGCCCAAGAACAGCCTTAAGGGAATGTCGGAGCTTTTCCAATTGGTGAAACCTTTACCCACCCTCCAAAATTTGCATCACAATATATATATATATATATATATATATATATATATATATATATATATATATATATATATATATATATATGTATATGTGTATATATATACATATATACACACAAAACTAATCTTCACCTCCTTGAAAATTATCTGATGGAATATTCAGCTATCCCCGAACTTTTGGGACACCCTGCATGCATATATGTATACGTGTGTATATATATATATATATATATATATATATATATATATATATATATATATATATATATATATATATATATACATATACACACACACATATATAGCTAAATCCAAACTTTATCGTGTTATAAATTTATATTACATAAATTATAAATTTTTGGGTTACACTAAATTTCCATATAAAAATTTATAACTTCGATTCTCACCGCTAGGTGGCTGCGTGCTTTCTTCTATGATAATAGAGATGATTTTGTCATATAAGACGATCAGATTTTGGATGCTTCTTGGTTGCGTTTTGGATAGTTTTGATATTTTCCGTTTTAGAGATCACGTTTGAGTGGCAGGCTAACGGATAAATATGGTATCTTCTCTTCCAGTAAAGAATTATGAATCCATTCATTCTAAAATGGATCATAAGTGTAATCATGAGGAGAATAGAATGAAAATTTGTGCGCCATGTGGTAGAAAAATAAGTTTCAAAGAAAAAAGATCACAAGATTTTTTGATAACTAAGTCTCATGAAGGACTGATTCGAAAATACATAAACGAATATTTTGATCTATCTAATTCGAAGTTTCCATTAAGTATTTGCGTCTCTTGTCGTCTTGCACTTTGTGAACGAGAAAAAAATGTAATTTTGCCTAAAAAAACTAGAACTTATGATGAGTGTAATTGTTACGTATGCATAACAGCTCGCTCTACGATATCATCATCAAAAGTAAAAAAAGGTAAAGCAAACATACTGAATGTTTCCATTTGTATTGATGAATCGAACGGTCTTGATGGCTCAACAAAGATTCTGGTCAGAGAAACCGAAAAATAACCGTATAAAGGATTTAAGGAGTTCATTTGAAATTTGCAAAACTTGCTTTCAGAAAGTAGGTAAAGGTATATATCATGCATGCGCTACTGCTTCTACACCTGATAGTGCTGCTGGTAAAAATATAATGAAAATAGTAGAGCAGCTACCTGAACGACAACAAAATCAAATTGCGAGTTCTATTTTAAAGCGGAAACGGTCAAGCAGTGATAAAAATAATGAAAAAATAACTTTTGGCTCCAATGTTAGAGTAACTGTGAATCCAAAACCGAGTAAGGAAGTTTTTTGTACTGCTTAAAGTTTGGACAATTATCAAGTGAACACTGATTCTACATGCAATCAAATGAAAAAAATGACAAATTTTTTAAGGAGTGGCGCAGGGAGAAACTCGGTTCCTACATCCTACGAGAAAAACATATCCCAAAAATTTAAAACGTTAGAGGACATTTACAAGGATAATATTTTTCAGTTCGACACTGCAAATGATAAAAAAGAAAATAGGCCTGTCATTTGGGCAGATGATGAAGAGCTACTCGACTCAGTCATAGACAAGCGAAACCAGATTGGTATTCCCAAGATAAAAGTAATGGCAGACGGAGGGCAAGGTTTTTTTAAAATTTTTATGTCAATTTTGACAGAAGATTATGCCGCAGATACTGATTGTAATGAAGCAAGTACTAGTAACAAAACTAAATTAACCAGTGTTAATATACTTATTTTGCTGTGTGTAGTTCCTCTAATAAAAGAAACTTATGAAAATCTTGAACTTTTAGTTTCATTAACTCAACTTAACAATATACCGTTCAGATTCGTTTCAGATTTTAAAGTTGTACTGCTGGCCACTGGTCAGCAAACTGCATCATCAACTTATCCTTGCCCTTATTGTTTCGTTACATTACACGAGTTACGTAACTTACAAAAAGAGACAGATACAAGTTCTGAAGAGGTCGATGATGACTCTGTGAAATTGAAAACTTATGGAGATTTGAAGAAAGATTATGAAAAATTCGAATCCTTACGCAAGGATAAAAAAGGGCTAAGGAATGTCATAGCACAGTTAACCGTCCTCTGTTTGAAGAGAACGATGATGTTTATGTGATTCAAAAATGTGTAATCCCCGAATTATCTGTTTTGGGATGGGCTAGTTTTACTTTTAGGAGAAGAGAAAACTAAACTTTGGCCAACAAAGTTGGGTTTAATTTCAAAAAATTATCGGGGCAGAGTTTTTGAAGGCAATGCTTGCCGACGACTACTGAAGGAAGCAGATAAACTTCGAGCACCTGATATTTCTGGGGAAGTCGAAAATAGTCAAATAGAGCCTTTCATCTTTGCTTTTACAGAAATGAACAAGGTTGTTGAGTCTTGTTTTTCCACAACGAATTCCGAAGTTGATTTGGATCAAAATTTGATTGCATTGTCGGAAGCTTTTAAGAGCACAGGTGTCTCTGAATCGTTAAAAATCCATGTACTTCTGAAGCACTTAAAAGACTGACTTGCATATTTGGACAATGATGATGGACTAGAATTATGGACTGAACAGGCTGGCGAATCAGTGCACAGAAAATTTTAGAAACTTTGGGAAAGGAACAAAAGCAACTCTATTCAGGATCCTACTTATATTACAAAACTAAAAAAGGTTGTCGTTCAATTTTCTTCAGGAAATATATAAAGAAATATGACTTTTGTCGTTGATAATAACTTTCTGAACAAAATTACAAGTTGTGGAAAAGTACGTATTATCAATATAATACACTTACACAACCAATGCACCAGCCTAAATATGACTTCTTATTTAAATTATATATATATATATATATATATA
The DNA here is from genome assembly GCA_949152435.1 of Gastracanthus pulcherrimus. Classification (NCBI taxonomy): domain Eukaryota; kingdom Metazoa; phylum Arthropoda; class Insecta; order Hymenoptera; family Pteromalidae; genus Gastracanthus; species Gastracanthus pulcherrimus. Next base: position 90,219,080 of record OX424575.1, read on the forward strand.
TATATATATATATATATATATATATATATATATACATCATTCCATTTATTTGATAACCAGGTCTACATGTATATACATAATATATCATACTTATATATAATATACATGATATCTACATATTTTGTATATCCTCGTTGATTATATAATGAAGTTCCATGCATTCTTAAGGTACAACTCATTCGCTTACATCAATAATTTAGTTAAAATACGTAAATTGACGATATCTCGAAAACAGGAGCCGATCGGATTTCGATTCGATTGAACGGATTTAAGATGTACATTCATGCCCGAATACCGCCCGGAACCCGATTTTATCGTCATTTTGGTCAAACCTATCGCTCCTTCCTGCCCATCGTGTGGTGTTGTAGGTAAAAATCGCGTATTGGAGCCATTGATCCCAGTCATATACAGTGGCAAAGTGCCGTAAGTATTCTATAAGTGAATGATGACTGCGCTCAATACATCCCATTGTTTGCGGATGAAAAGCGGTTGAACGCATTAGATTAATTTTAAAAATACCAGCGAATTTTTTCATAAGATTACTCTAGAAATTGGATCCCTGATCAGTTTTTATGATTTCTGGACATCCGAATATGCAAAAAAATAATTCAGAAAATACGACAACTATCATGGCTGCTTCTATGCTTACTAAAAGAATAGCGCATGCGTGTTTTGATAAGCAATCTAATACAGTAAGTATGTATTTATGCCCGCTATTTGTTTCATGCAAGGGGCCTACAACATCCATTTCAATAATTTCAAAAGTTTCCGTTGGGGTGTTAGCTATCATCATTGGCATTTTAGTTTTTTCGCGAACTAATTTATTTTCTTGACAACTTTTGCAAAATTTAATATAATTTTCGACATCTTTTTTCATTCCTTTCCAACAATAAGTTTTTGTAATTCTTTTATATGTTTTATCTATGCCTTTATGACCCCCCGTGGATGATTCGTGAGCTTCTTTTATAATTAATGGGCGTTCTTCTTCGAGTGCAATTTGGATTTCTCCGGAACAAATTGTAATCATGAAATTATCACAATCAAAATCCTCTCTAATGGCTTTTTCCATTGGAAACCACGGGAGTTTATCTAACTTATCGCCCGTTCGTGCTATACTGCAGTGAGCACATTTCCCTCACATTATAAAATTCTACTAAACAACCTCTCTTGTATTGGTATTAGAGGAGAGGCACTGAATTTGTTTTCAAGTTATCTCAATAATAGATGGTGGTTATGAATAGGAATGAAAGTGATAATTTGTTAATAAATACGGGTGTTCCTCAAGGTACAATTCTAGGTCCTCTGCTTTTCATTCTGTATATGAATGCTATCCTGAAGGAAATCCCCCTGGAAGAAATATTATCATACGCGGAAGATACTGCTATAATTGCTACTGGTGATAATTGGATAGAAGCTCAAGGTAAGATGAACAAGTCTTTAAACATAATCAATAAGTGGTTAGCTTTAAACAAATTATCATTAAATGTTGACAAGACTGTTTTTATTACGTTTTGCAATTAAGGTGATAGTGTCCGAAATAAATTAGAAGTAAAAATTAATGATAAAAATATAACAAGAGTCAAGTACTATACATATTTGTGTATAGTTTTTGACTTTAATTTAGGATGGGACAAACACATTCAGTACATTGTAAATAAAACAGACTATCTTGTTTTTATATTTTACAAAATTGTGAAAACAATGTCAACAGAGACATTAAGAATGATTTATTATGCTTTTCTTACTAGTCTAATAAGCTATAGAATACTGACTTGGGGAGGAATTTATAAGAATAATCGAGTTTTAGTTCAAAATTTACAAGAAAAACTTTTAAATATCATTATTAAACAAAATTTTATCAAAAAAGATAATCCTTGAAACATAGAACAAATATATACTTTCGAAGCTCTAAAGTATCATTATTCAGATTTTAAAATGCAATATACCAAATCGACTAGTGTAACAAGGAAAACAAAATTAATTTTACCGAATAATAAGAAGAAAGTTGGTGATAAAAATTGTTATAAAAAGACTATAGTAACTTCTAACAGTTTTCCTAATGAATTACAAATTCTAAATATAGATAATGTGTTACATAAGAACATAATGAAAAAATGGATTAAATTAAATTGTTAATGTTAGTATTTTTTTGAAATTTATTTACTCTTATAGTTCAACAGAAATCATTGTTATAACACAGCGTTATGTTAAAACTTAAATTTTGATGTAGTTTTAAGTTTAGATCTAAGTTATAGTATGTAATTTTATTATAGTTTCTTTTTTGTTTTTTGTAACGCCAGGCCTGAAATCTTTCTGGTTTAAATAAATAGAAAAGAAATAAAAAAAATTTTTTTTATCTGTATTCTCGTTAAAAATGTCAAGCTTTTAATTGCAAATTGACAGATGCTACATAACTATAGTTGACATTAGATATGAAAACAACCGATGAAGATATTCTGTCTATTGTTGATGCTTGTAAACAAAAATGTTTGAAGCCTATAGGTTACGCAGCAAATTTATTGCATCCTGAATATCGATGACAACATTTATCAATTGAACAAATGGAACAAGGATGTGAATTCATAAATCAATATTTAAATGAAGAAGGGAGAAGAGAATTCGAATCGTTCACTGACAAGTCAAGTACATTTTCAACACTTTATGAGAAAGGAGTAATGGATTCTACTGCTTTTTGGTTCATGGTCAAACAAAAAACACCCAATTTACTGAATTTTATACTCTTCTGAATGTCAACGTGTTCCCAACATTAAGAACTATCAAGCCGAGTCTAGATACCATCTCAATGGTGGACTTTCCTCTGCTTTCCGGCACTGGCATACCCCACTCCAATGCTCGCTCATTGAAGTCGCCGACGACTACGATCTCGCCTTTTATTTTGCGGATCGCGTCGTATAGCTTGTTAAGACTCCGCCTCAATTGCTCAATACGAAGGTTCGTGGTAAAGTAGCAGCTCACAGAAGTTACGTCTCTGCTTCTCACCCACACAAAGCCGCTTCTGACCCCATGTTTGTACACTCTGATGGTTCGTGGGTCCATGTAGATTGCTGCTGTGCTAAGTGTGTCTTTGTACCACGTAGGTACGTTCCAGTCACAGTACTGCTTGCTGATTAGCAGCACATCAGCCTTCGTCTCAGATATACTCTGAGGCAGAAGGCTGTTGCCTAATTCGGCTCTATGTTCGTAACCAAGACATATGAAGCACTACTGGAGCCGCTGCCATCTTCTCAGTCGATAGTTCGTATAGCCGACTTTCAGGCGATTCTTTTCAAGGAGGAACTCTGCCGTTTCCTGGTCCATCTCTATGATGGACCAGTCGCTGCTCTCTACTGTTGTGCTTGGTCAGAGTTGAGACTCCTGCTTCGTCAAAGACCCTCTTGATCGTCATCTCCACTTCATGTTTGGTGGTAAGGCTGTCCAGGTCTCTGACTTCCACGTTTGTCTTAAGCGTCAGGATCTTTACGGACCCCGACGTGACCAATACCTTCCTGATGGAGTCTCCTATAGTCCCTAGATCTTGGTTGTTGCTTTTTGTGCCCAAGTCTAGCAGGACGTCGCCCTCCCTGGTTTTCCATATACACTTAATATCAGTCGTTGGGCACTCTTCTGTGACCTTTTCGCGGATATTTGAGAGAACGTCCGCGTAGGTGACTCCATCTGTCGGTCGGATAAGGACACCCTTGGGTCGCTTCCTAGGCGTTCTTCTTTTCCTCTTCTCTTTTTGAGTCTCCTCTTGTCCGTCGATGTCCTGGCTGTTGGGGTCTTCTTTTGTTGCGGGTGCTGCAGCAATTGTTGTCGAAGCTGCTGTCGCTGTTGCTGATGTCGCTGCAGCTGGTGGTCTTGTGTCAACTTCTCAGGTTGTTTATGTGGCTGCTGCTGCTGTTTCTTAGCTGCAGCTTTCTCCTTCTTTGAAAGGACCGTCTCAAACCCGGCGATTTCCAAGGGCCCGTTGGATCTAGCCTTCTTGTCAATAATAATTGAAGACTCAGCACTATCAAAGTCACCGTCTCGCGATTGCACCCTCTTATTTTGCGGCCGCTGGCTTGAGATAGCCGCGGCTCGCAGAGGGTCTGTCACACTGTACTTTTCGGTGTTGGTGAGCAGGCGTTTCCTCCAAGAGTCGAAAAGTTCGACGAGGGTGGGTAAGCTGTGCTTGATGTCGGTAATGACACTAGGCTGCCTCTTCAACCCTTTTCCCATCTTTTTGAGGAGTTCGTCCACTTGCATCACGAACTCCTGGACTATTACTATATACGGGCGGCTGTTCTATTTTTTGCCACCCGGTAATGTGTGTGAAGAAAGCTGTTCCACTACCACCATTGCTTTCTGGCAGGTTTGAGATGTACCTTCCTCCTGGTTCATCACTTTATTGCACTGGGACATTTTCTTTCTTAATTGTTTAATCGGCGCATAGTGCGTAGCGAGGCGGACCGAAATAGCTGGAAACGGTTGTACCCTCGGATACTTTGATCCTACTCCAGTTCCCTGAGGCCCAGCCTTCCTTTTCCCGGTCCCGGAATATACGGACGGACCAGGGCTCGCCCGGAGCAACAGGGGTTCCGATCCCCCTGCCCAATACGCACTTCCTGATCAGGGTCCGAAGCAGCCGGCTTCTGATCCCGCACCAAAACTAACCACCTCGGCAGAGCTAGGCTCACATAAGCCCTTCGTCCAAGCCGATGGGAACAACCGACAGGGGTCCGGACACTCTCAGCGTGTCCCGGCGCGAGAACAATCGGGTCGGGTGGTTTTCAGTGCATATGCCTCACGACTAGCGTACCGCCCAAGAGAAGATATTTGAGTATTTTGTTGAGTGCGTGTGGTAAGTGTAGGGTGATGATTGTAAGAGTAAATGTGTATAGAGTGTGCTCGGTTACCATTTAGTCACCTTCCGACTTCCGGGAAAACTGGCAAGTCATCCGGCTACAAGCCCTACCGGGAAGACCGCTGCGCTTTCTCATGTCAGAAAGTCTAGGCCTCGGTCACGCATCAACCCAGGTAACCGCGGAGGGATACCGATCGAAATATAATAGCTTTAGTTTTACCAGTATTTAGGTGCAAGGCATTATCGGAAGTCCAAGCCAACACACCACGCGCCACAGCACACAAACGATCCACGCCTTCGCGAACGTTTTCCCTAGTAATTTGCGTATATGCTTGCAAGTTGTCCGCGTATAGTAGATGCGCGACACTATAGGATAATATTCTCTCCTAACCCTTGAAATAAGACATTACTACTTTAAGACCGTTAATGTAAATACTAAACAAGAGGGGCCCAGAACCGAGCCCTGTGGAACATCGAGGTTGGTTGACAGCCAAATCGATTCTCCATTTAATATAGTGACCACTCACCGGTTACGAACCATAATGTATGACTTGATCCACAAGACTGCAGGCCTAGAGAATCTCATCCTGATCTATTTATAAAATTACTATTTACATTACTACAACTATTTATAAAATTACTATTTACATTACTACAACTATTTATAAAAGTACTATTTACATTACTACAACTATTTATAAAATTACTATTTACATTACTACAACTATTTATAAAATTAGTATTTACATTACTACAACTATTTATAAAATTAGTATTTACATTACTACAACTATTTATAAAATTACTATTTACATTACTACAACTATTTATAAAATTACTATTTACATTACTACAACTATTTATAAAATTACTATTTACATTACTACAACTATTTATAAAATTACTATTTACATTACTACAACTATTTATAAAATTACTATTTACATTACTACAACTATTTATAAAATTACTATTTACATTACTACAACTATTTATAAAATTACTATTTACATTACTACAACTATTTATAAAATTACTATTTACATTACTACAACTATTTATAAAATCACTATTTACATTACTACAACTATTTATAAAATTACTATTTACATTACTACAACTATTTATAAAATTACTATTTACATTACTACAACTATTTATAAAATTACTATTTACATTACTACAACTCTTTATAAAATTACTATTTACATTACTACAACTATTTATAAAATTACTATTTACATTACTACAACTATTTATAAAATTACTATTTACATTACTACAACTATTTATAAAATTACTATTTACATTACTACAACTATTTATAAAATTACTATTTACATTACTACAACTATTTATAAAATTACTATTTACATTACTACAACTATTTATAAAATTACTATTTACATTACTACAACTATTTATAAAATTACTATTTACATTACTACAACTATTTATAAAATTACTATTTACATTACTATTTACATAATTATTTCTAGAAAAATAAATTTGGCTTCGCATCATCTCAGCCATGGCTGCGTTGCTATTTTCGAACAAGATAGAACATCGATCCTGAAAACATGAAGTTGTGGTGGTTAAACTGTTATTACTCATCGTAGAAAAGTGTTATTTCAATGACTTAGAAAGTATTTTCAAGGTTACGGACGAATAGTGACCAGTTGGGCTGATTACAAACTGATATATTATACATATATGCGTATATATATATATATATATATATATATATATATATATATATATATATCAATATTGATCATTAAACAGAATTGTTCGTGATTGCGGCCGCCATATTGCATCCGCCATGATATTTTCTTTTAATCACCAGACGGTTTTCGATAGAGTTTTAAATATGACGATTTTGACACGTCGAACGTTAATATTGATGACTGTTTATTCTGGGCAGCCGACTGTGCCGTATATATATATATATATATATATATATATATATATATATATATATTTATATTCGGAATATATATTCGGACGTTTCACGTCAACGGCCACAGTGGGCGGCCCAGAATAAAAAGTCATCAATATTAACGTTCGACGTGTCAACATCTTCATATTTAAAACTCTATCGAAACATATATATCGGACGTTTCACGTCAACGGGCACAGTGGGCTACCCAGAATAAAAAGTCATCAATATTAACGTTCGACGTGTCAATATCTTCATATTTAAAACTCTATCAAAAACCGTCTGGTAATTAAAAGAAAATATCATGGCGGATGCAATATGGCGGCCGCAATCATGGGCAATTCTGTTTAATGATTAACATATATATATATATATATATATATATATATATATATATATATATATATATATATATATATATATATATATATACATATGTATAACATATCAGCTTGTAATGAATCTATTTTTTATTCTACTTAAATTTCTTATAAGAGTAATTCCAACTTTTTTTAACACTTATAGTGAATAAGTCGACTATACCGACTGATAAGGGTATAGTTACTGATATAAAATAACAAATTTATTTTTTGAAGTAAGAAAAACAAAAAAAATATAATTGAGAAGCTTGAATCCCTTATTTCCAATTTAACAGAAATATATTATCTTTACAACTATTCAAATCTATGTAGAAAGAATATTACTGTCCCTATAGTTATGATGCACCTAACCCGCTTACGTTCCCTCCTTCTCCCTCTCCCACCCTATTTTAAGATGCATCATAACTGGCCCTACAGTTTAAGATGGAGTCTGAACCATCAGAACCACGGTACTTTACTATTAGGTTTCGACCCCGGGGCCTTCTGTGTAGAAGGCTGGGACCTAATCCACTGAGCTACCGTGGCTCCGATAAGCTTTTCGTATTACTGACCTAGTAATACATACACTAGTGTGTGAATTTTTTGCACGCATTCAACCTTTGAACCGCAGTTGTTTCAATCGCGCGTGCGAAATTCTGGCTCCGAATCGCTGGCGACAGGTAGCTGGAAGTCTTGTCGCTGGTACCTGGATATCTGGTCCCTGCTACCTGGGTATCTTGTCGCTGGTATCTGAATGCGGGTACCTGGTCTGTGTATATGTGGGTATCACCTAGTGGATATCTTGATACCTCCCTAGTGGAAATGACAACTGTCAAAACGTGTGAAAATGTGTAAAAAATATTTGAGTAAGTGTGAAAATACACATACTTTTGGAACATCTGTTTCAAACAAATATGCACATTTTTTCATAGTTTTTCTCAGTTTTTCACGGTTTTTCACAGTTTTTCACAGTTTTTCATAGTTTTTCACAATTTCTCACACTTATAAAAAACATGTATTTTATCTAATAAAACTTGCACAATTTTGCACATTATTTCACAATTTATCACAATTTCTCACATTATTTTTCATTGCATTCTCTGAAATAAAGGAAATTACAACTGTGCGAAATTGTGATAAAATGTTAGAAACGGTGAGAAACTGCATAGAAACTGTGACAAAATTTATGAAATATTATATAATATTTTTTAAAATCCTAATTTCATCGCTTCTCATGAACTTTCAAGGTTTTACACACTTTTTCACACATTTGTCACAGTTTTTCACAGTTTTTCACGGTTTTTCACAGTTTGAAATTTCCATTAGGGTGGTAGTTGAAATAATGAATAAATAACTAGATAAATCTCACACATCAATCTAAATAAATAGATTCATATAATTATTGTATTTACTTCAATTACCTGTGAGCTTTTAAGCGTGTTACAGCTGTGTTTGCTAGTGTGCATTTGCATTTTCGGCATAGAGCTCTATTTAACACTCCGTTTTCTCTCCGTTCATGGAATATTCCTCCCACTCAATATGCATGGAGCAGCTTTCCACCCCTACTCATTATTTAATTATTTGCCAATAACACTAATGTTATTAATTAACTGTCGAATGTTTATTTAACTTCAATAGAGTACACCATGCGATAGAGTAATTTTAAGGTTAAGTCTGAACAGTGTGAACACGCTTTGAGTTGAAGTATGATACTTTACGTATGAATCTGTACACGTAATATACAAGAATGATACGCGTATGAACGTATCTATGATACCTCTAGTATCATGCTTCTACAACATTTAGACCGATTTTCGTAAAACTATTCAAAATTGTTTTAAGTATCTTTTGTTGTTTCGTAACTAAAAATTAATTATTAAGTCAATTATCAGAAAATGCCCTCGAGTTGCACCCTGACATGCTGGTATAATATGGATGCCTCAGTACCGGAACCGGTAATATTAACTCAGAGAACAACTTACGTGCGCGTGGTTGACTAGGCAGCGCCGAGGTTATCTCCGTTATCTCGCTCTTGCATACCAGAGCCAAGCCAAGACCGACTTTCACGCGAGGTCGCATAAATCGGCACAAAGGTTATAACGCTCGTGTATACCAGAGCCGCGACAAGACCGACTTGCGCGCGCACGGTCGCGTAGACCGTCGCCGAGCTTCGTAGACCAACACCGAGCTACGTAGACCAACACCGAGCTAAGTAGACCAGCGTCGAGCTAGGTAGACCAGCACCGAGCTAGGTAAACCATCGCTGAGCTAGATAAACCAGCGCCAAGCTAGATAGACCAGCGTTAAGCTAGGTGGACCAACGCCGAGCTAGGTACACCAGCATCAAGCTAGGTAAACCAGCGTCGACCAAGGTAAACCAGCCCGAGCTAACTAGACCAACGCTAAGCTAACTAGATCAACCCCGAGCTTTGTAGACCGTGTCTGTCTATACCAGCACGAAGCATACTCATTGCGCAATGTTCCCTATCCAAGAGTTTCATTGTGCAGAAGAAATGATCAGACCTGCGGTCATGGCATATTATACATAGAATGCACGAATAATAAAGTGTAATACAGTTTTGAGCTGAGTTAAAAGAAGAAAAACATTTATATTTCTTTGTGATTTTGCTGCTGGCGGTGAATAAAAATGTATCATAGGTAGAACCATGCAAAATCTCAAGTTCACCCTTTGCGGGTCGAGTGCCACTATAGTGGCACCCTATTTTTGTTCGGTTTTTTGTGCATAACTTAGACAGTTTGAGCTCAATATCGCTAAAATATTTTTCAATATAATCCTAGATACCTAGGAATAAAGCTTAAATTTACAAATGTTTGTTAATATAATTAGTTATAAACAATTTAAGATGAAAAAACTTGGATTTTTTAGATTAAATTCGCCCCGCAAAGGGTTAAATCGATAAAAAATACTTTTAATATTTTTACAAATAATTATTGTATTTAAATAGGAGCCGTCAAGTTATTCAATATGAATTTATACTGTTTATCAAGCATGGTATGAACATATTTTTAAACCAAGCTTATAATAATTATTATAATACTGTACTCAATATACTGCGTTTAATAAACGTATTTTTTAAATAATTATAATGCAATTTATTTATTGTGTTTTACTTATTTTATATTTATTCCATAATAAACTTAATCAAACTCCATAATAACTCAATCAAACTTATTATTTTATTTATTTTAATAGGAAATTTTATACAAAATTTTATACAAAATTGTATAATATTAAGTTGGAACACACGTTTAACATTACAAATAATTCAAAAATATTTGAATGCACTTATTTATTGATTAATTCCCTGAAAACAGATTTTCAAGAAACTATATTACGTCATTGACAAGTTATCATATAATACAAAGTATTATGACATATAAAATACCATAAGAAAAGAGATAGAGAGAGAAATAAGGTTAGATAAGAGTAGGTAGGTAGGGTTAGGTCGTAGGGATATTGAGCACTAATTATTATTATTAATTGGGGGGATAAACAGATAGACGGACGGAATCACGCATGCACCAAACCACCGAACGCACGCTATTAGAATTATTATTATTAATAAAGCGTATTAATCGCGCACGTTATTGTGTTATGTTTCACGGGGGAGATCGACGGCGCGACACCCATACACACACCACCAGCACAAACACTATAGCAGCAGCAGCCGACTCAGCAGGCATAGCCCAGGAAAGCTGAGCAGCACGCGGAAGCGGCAACGACGGAGAAGAGGTCGAGTCCCTTTTATGTTACAGGTAGCGGCGGCCTGAAAAAGAGAGAGAGAGAGAGAAGCGAAAGACGATAAAAGCGGCCGGGAGCCGCGGGGCCGGAGCAGCAGCAGACGATAATACACTCACACACACATACTGTTAGATATAAGACGGCGGCGGCCACTCTAGCTCTCCACTGCGCAACGTGTGCAAAGGCGCATGCGCGCCACTACCGTATAACCAGCCTAAGGGAGACGCCGGCGTTCAGTTCGTCACCGGCGCCCTTTGAGAAAGCACTACGTCTGTTTGTTGAATAAAGATTCGGTGCGTTCATCCTAATCTCCTGTGTTCGTTATTTGTCCACCTCACTACCTGCATTCCATCAGGTTATGGGCCCAGCAAGCTTCCACTGCGCGAGGAGAAAAAAAAAAGAGGATTCGGAAAAAGCGCGCGAGTGAGTTGGCGACGCCGGTGTGCTGCTGCGCGTCTTTTTGTGCTGTGAAAAAGTGATAAAGGATAGCAGACGGACTCAAGGGCTAGTGCATACAGCACGCCCGCATCCTTTATCAAGCAGCTAGGAGTTGCTGTTGTCTGGAGACAGCGAGTCGACCAGCAAGGCCGTTATCGAGAAGTCCACGAGACAAAGGGCAGCATGACGCAACAAGTTGCTGTTGCCGGCTCGTCAACCAGTAAGTAATTTTAAAATATTATTTATTTAGAAGTGTATAACGAACGGTTAATTAAATTAAAGAAAAATGTAATAAATTTCTTATAAAAAGAAAGGAAAATAAGATAAATTTACTCGATTGAAAAAGTTAACCCTTAGCGGCCACACGGGGTAACTAGTTACCCCAGGCTCAGAAAAAGTGAAATTAGAGGTCTAAAACATTTAAAACATTTGACCAGTTTTTAGAACGCCATCTATAAATTGACCGATAAAAATCATTAGAAATATTGAAGAACACTTCAATAAACATGAAACAATCGGTTACAAGTATTAAAACACCCATATGTCTTGTACAACTAGGTTTTTCAGCGTGGGGTAATGAGTTACCCCATGTGGCCGCTATGTGGCCTGGCTGAGGTGTGGCCGCTAAGGGTTAAACTGTGTAGGTATATAAAATCAATTACTGAAGGAAAAAGTAATTAAAAACGTAGTTATTTGAAAGAAAACAAAAACCGGACTAATAAAAGAATACAAGAGTATTTTTCAAGCTCAGCGAAAGAGACGCGATTTATTGGTGAATTCCTAGAAAAGATAAAACCGCCAAAAAAAGAGGGGAGAGAGTTTAGCATAGCGGTAGCCGGTTGCTACCTGCACAAGGGATGCCGCGGCGAGCGCGCGCTGCGGAAGCGAGATAGAGGGTGAGAGAAGGACGGTTTGTAGGGGCTCCCGCGTAGGCCGGGAAGGGGGCAGATATTTCCTCGTTTGTTCTCCTGCCTCGCGTGTGCGGCAAGCGCGCGCGGCGGGCGTGTAGGCCTGGAGGGAGAGACGCTGCTCTCCGGTTCTCTCTTTCTCCTCTTCTTCGTGCGGCGGGCGCGTTGCTGTGTGTTTGCGCGTCAGAGGTATAGGCAGGACGGAGAGGCTCGCTAAGCTATAGCTTGAGCAGAGCAGGGGATACGCCGCTCACCGCTTCTCTTTGTCCTCCTCTACTTCGTGCGACGGGCGCGTTGTTCTGTACTCGCGCGTCTATGCAGCCGGACTGCGATTAGATAACAGTGCGCGACGCTACCGATCCATAGTCGAACAATGAACGTTCGTTATTTGAATAAACGACTGTTTATCTTATTTAAACATTGAAAATTAAATAAACAAAAGAAAGTTTATAATATTTAGTCACCGTGATTTAAGAAAAGATTATGTAATTATAGATAATTTACCATAAAAAAGTTCAAATCAATTAAAGATTAATTTTAAGTAAACCGTACCAGTAAGACACCGTTGATATTAGTAACAATAATCAAGTAACAGACAAACAGAGTCTATATAGCAAAGATCGCTTAAAAGCATAGATAGCTTATGTAAATCAATTTTTAATAATAAAAAATTGTTCTGTTAAATAAATATTCGTTAAAGAAAAATTGAATATTTTAACATTAAAAATCCTGTGTTGCATTAAAAATATAAACTGCAGTTATTAACCTTTTAAAAATCGCATTTAGTGAGGGCCCCACTCAAATGCGTACGTACCTCAGTTATAAATGAGCTTATGACAGCAGAAAAGTCTAGCCCATCAGTACGCTAAGACTTTTGTCATATTAAAATCAAGTCAACAAAGTTACAAGAACGATTATAAGAAAGAAAGAGTGTAAAGAGTAAGATCGTTCGTACCATTCAAAGGGAGATCTTACGTTTGACAAGAGTCAGCAACAAGATTTGCGTCTAATGATAAGACACGTTTTTACAAGATAAATGATTTTAAGAAAGATTGTACTTGATATATATATATATATATATATATATATATATATATATATATATATATATATATATATATATATATATATATATAAAGATAAGTAAATAAGTATGTCTAATTGTTACTGAATGTCAACAGGTGCGGACGGTGAAGAATTCAGAAGAGTCGTCCTACGAGAATCGGAGAACTCGGAGGCGCAAGAGACTCCTGGTGATTTGTATCACAGTCATACGATCACGCTTCTAAGGAAGACGGATGGTACTCTCTACTTTTGGCGTACAGAGCAACAGTTGAGAAGATTCGACAATTATCTTACCTCAGAAGAGAGGTTGCTAGTAGATCGAGTCTGGCCAAAGAGGGAGAGACTGTTCAACTTCAGCCTAGTGTACACTCCAAATCAAAAGTATATCACTAAAAGTGAAGTCTTCAACTTAATGGAAGGACAAAATAGAATGTTCCTTCAAGAAATAGAAATGCTGGTGAGCAAGCTGATGCCGCCCTCCAGGCAAGCGCCTGCCCTGGAGCCAGCATCGATAACAACGTCTCAAGTCGAAGAAGTGACGCCTGAGGTTGCTGATCGAGGATCAAAACAGATCAACGAGATCAGCCCGAGGCTGGGAGGTTCGAGTTCATGTCGCCAAAAGTCTCAGCCTCTGATAAAATCAGACTTGATTCTAAAAGAATCACTCTTCACTCATAATACCACAACACCCGTCCAAAGGGACAACGAGGAGCGTCGAAAGGTAGCTGATCTCATGGATGCAATTCCCTTATTGTCATCGTCTCCTGCGGTTGTGAATGAGCGAAGGGGAGGCTCATCCGGTTCATCCTTGGAGGATGGAGAGCTTGATGAGGCCTCGTCCAATCACGACCTTGGAGAAAGAAAGAAAAAAGATACATGGCAAGAGCCATCAAGAATTGCACGACCGATTCTAGATTTCTTCAATGAAAGAAATACCAGCTCCAACGAGAGAAGGTTCGAAGGTGGCCCGGATCGTGTTACTTCTCAGGTAAAAAATTATATCAATAAGTCACCAAATAACACATTTACAACAGATATGTTGAACGAACTTGTTGAATGCAAAATTAGATTACTATTTAATGAAAAAGAAAAAGAAAAAAATAAGACTGTTAAAGATAATAGCTTACTGAATTTATTTTATCTCTTATTTAATTTATATCTGAGCAATTAAAAATAGAAATTTCAAATAGAGATGGACAAGTAACTAGAAATTACAAACTAATGCCCAATTCTAGATTTGAAATGTTTAAAGATTATTTAAAGTCAGAATTGAGAGTTAAAAAATTAATTTACGTCATAGAGAATGACTCAAGTACCTTGTATGATGAACAAAAGATAGCTGACGATAAATTCAAAGTAAGAGATATTCTAATAAATAGAATAGATACGATTTATTATAATAAGATTATAACTTTGCAAGAACCAAAAGAAATCTTGAAAAAACTTAAAGAAGTAAAAAGATACGAGACTAAGACAAGTAGCATAAGTGCTAGAAAAGATTTACTTTCCCTTACGTACCAACCTGGCAAAGAGTCAGCTTCAAATTTTTATGATCGCTTTCAGGAAAAAGTAAGAGTATTTGAAAATATACCAGATGCTGGAGAGCTATCTGAAAAAGAAAAGAGAGACTATTTTCTTCAAGCAGTATCAAATACAGTACCTGAAGTAATCACAGCTGACTGTGTTTACAAGGAAACTGCTAAGAAGGAAATGTCGTGCGATCAATTAAAAAATTATTTATTACAGGTCGATGCAACAAGGACCGGCAAAGAGCCCAAGTTTGAAGTCAAGGCCTTTTACACTCAGGCAAGAAGACTGGGTAATGTAAGGCGAATATGCCGCGGCTGTGGCATGGATGGGCATGTCCAGTCGGACTGCCCACGCCCCGGCAAAAAACAATGCTATAACTGCTTAAAGTTGGGCACTCACCTCGCCAGCGAGTGTAGAAAACGTAAGGCCGCAGCAGATGAGCCAAGGGATTTCTTCCGAAAATCCCCGGAAATGAAAAGAGGTAAATGGAGCAGTAAGGGCAGGAGGAGCCCAACTGGCCATAAAAAGCAGGGAAGCTTCGCCCGAAGGGTGACGACAGTACAACCTGAAGGCAGCGACACCAGATGGACAGCCAATACCAGAGGCCGTGGCGGAGGCCACAGTCGAGGCAGAGGCGGACAGTCAAGAAGGAGGAGTGCAGGCTATAGCTGACAATTATGAAGGTACGACTAGAGATAGTTCTAAAATGATTATAGATTTTATTGCTGATTCCGGTGCTACAGAGCATCTAAGTAACTCGAGAATGTATTTTACTGAATATGAGAATGATATAAAAACAAAAATAGAATGCGCACATAAAGATGGTAGTTTTGTAACTAAAAGTGTAGGAGATACTAAGATAGTAACAGAAGATAATAATACTTTTATTTTAAATACTATTTTGTATGCAAAAGAGTTATCAAATAATTTACTGTCCTTGAGACGTTTTGTGGATCGAGGTCTAGATGTTTACCTAAATAACAAAATTATTGACATATATGATCCTGAATTAAATAAAAGCATTATTACTGGGGTATATAAGAAACCTTTTTGGATCTTGAAGTTGGTTGTTAATAGAAATTCATGTATCAAAACTGAACCTTCTAATAAAATCAACAGCTTTTATAACACAAGAAGCAAGAAAAATTTAGAAGTTTCTGAAATGGTTAAAAGTACTGAAGCAACGAAAGTAAATTGTAAATCAGGCAGGAAGTTGAACGAAAAGAAAGCTGATAAGGAGTTCTTAGAAACCTTAACGAACAGGAAGACACATGAATTTTACACTGAGACAAGTCTAAAAATAGATAATAGATTAGAGTCAAAATTGGCAAATGATAATCAAATTTCTGAAGCAATGATGTGGCACATTAGACTTGGACATGTTTCCAAAACTTATTTAATTGAACTAGCTAAAAAGAATAATAATTTAATGAATATAGATAAAATTAGAAATGATAATTCCATATCTGAATGTGAAGCTTGTCTTCAAGCGAATAGCACTAAGCTACCTTTTACTAATGTACGCGCTAGAGCGACAAAACCGCTGGAAATAGTGCATGGTGACACCATGGGTCCCATAAGCCCTGTTTCTCACCCAGGAAAGTACAAGTTTGTCTTAGTTCTGATAGATGATGCCACACGAGCGGCTTTAGCGTTTTCAATGCAATGTAAGTCTGATGTAGCTGTATGCATAGAGTCATTTGTAAAGAGCTTGCGAAATCTTGTAGGTTCTGAACAGAAATTTTGTTATCTCAGATGCGATCGAGGCACTGAGTTTACTAGTCAAGCAACATTAGATATTTTGAGCAAGTATGGAACAAAATTACAATTAGCATGCCCCGATACGCCGCAACACAATGGTGTTGCTGAAAGATTTAATAGAACACTTGAAAATAAAGTTAGAGTAATGATGTTGGATTCTGGACTACCACATACTTACTGGGATTTAGCTGTCAAAGCAGCAGTCTATATTTACAACAGAACACCACATAAGTCAGTAGATATGAAAGGACCATTGAGCGAGATTCTAACGAATCAGTCAGCGTCCTTAAAGCAAGTTAAACGATTTGGTTGCGCAGCATATGTCAAGATACCTCGTAACACTGACACAAAGTTTTCACCGCAAGCGATGCAAAGCGTTCTAGTTAGATATGTTAATACTGGATACACGATTCTTGTGCCTGAAGAAAATAAACTTTATGACAGCAAACACGTGAGGTTTGTTGAGAATATGACTTACAAAGACTTAGCTACAAAGAGTGTAGATGAAGGTGAAACTTCAGAATTAACATTTTCTGAAGCACAGGAATCTGTGGACTCAGACAAAGATGGAAAAGAGTCTTACGTAGAACAAGATACCAAAATAGTACCCGAAATAAACAGAAAAAGAGGTAGTTCCAAGAAAGACGCCAAAGTTATGTTTTTCTTATGCGAATCATCAGCGACAAGAGAACTTGAGTTTGATCGTGAGTTAAGCGATTTAAAATATCATGAGCTGTTAGCTAAAATCCAGGGTGACCCGCAGACCTATAGAGAAGCGGTAAATGCATTAGATAGAGAACACTGGATTGATGCTATTAACGCTGAACTAACTGCTATAAAGAATAAGCAAGTATATACAGTAGTAGATAGATCAGGAATCTCAATGCGCAATAGTAAGCCTAATATTATTGATTCAAGGTGGGTTTTTAAGAAAAAGATAGACGAGGAAGGATCAATCAAATATAAAGGTAGACTGGTCATTCGTGGTTTCAAGGATAAAAATGATTATGATTTAAGAGAAACGTATGCACCTGTATCAAGAATTTCTTTAATAAGGGCATTCTTTTCTGTTGCAAACAGATTTAAATATAAAATCAAACAACTCGATGTCGAGACTGCATTCTTGTATGGAGAATTGTCTGAAGGTATATATCTAGAAATTCCAGAGGGAGTACAAGTCAATAAAGATATAAGAAATCGTTTTGTCTGGAAACTAAACAAATCAGTCTATGGCTTAAAGATAAGCCCAAAGAAATGGAATGATAAGTTTACCAGTGTAATGAATAAATTGGGTTATGTAGCTAATGATATTGATCCTTGCTTGTATATCTATAAAAGTGATCGGAAAATAGTTCTAGCTATTCTATATGCAGATGATATACTCTTGGCTAGACCACATAGTTATCTCTTAAACGATGTCAGCAAGAAGCTAAGCTTAGAGTTTAAGATAAAAGATTTGGGAAGTTCAAAAGAGTTTTTGAATATAAAAATTGACAGAGAAGTAGACAAACAAATCATAAAGTTGAGTCAAACTAAGTTTATTGATAAAATGCTAAATAGATTTGGTTTTACCGAATGCAGTCCAGTAAAAACTCCTATGCGACCTAGCGAGGCTACGAGCCAGGATAGGAAAGAGAGGGAGGAAAATGAATACACTGAAGAAAAGATACCGAATCGACTATATAGAGAAGCGATAGGATCCCTTTTGTACTTAGCTAGCGCAACAAGACCAGACATATCCTATGCGGTTAATGTGCTTAGCAGACACCAAGTTAACCCAAAGGTATTTGAGTGGAACTTAGTTAAAAGAGTCTTCCAGTACTTGTCAGGAACAAAGAATTACGAACTGATCTTTCGAGATACATCAAAAGACATGATTGCATATTCTGACGTTAGCTTGTCGGATTACAAGAACTCTTTGACCACCTGCGGCTAAGTGATCAAGTTGTTTGGAAATGCTGTGGCCTGGAGAACACACAAACAGCAAAGCGTGGCGTTGTCAACTTGCCAAGCAGAATATGTAGTGATGAGCGAAACCTGCCAAGAGGCAATGTCTTTACAAACTCTGTAACAATTATGTTAAATAAGAACTTATATCCAATTATCTTGCGCTGTGATAACACGTCGATATCCTGTGCGAAAGTAAATGGTGGAAATAGATTGAGACATATGGGTGAAAAGAAACACTACGTAAAAGAGTGTGTAAATAAGAGCTATGTTGTATTGGAATGGGTAAAAACTAAAGAACAACTTGCGAACATTTTTACGAAAGCTCTGCAAGTTCAGTTACACGATAACATAAAATTTAAAATATTAAATATGAAAACAGGGAGCTATTAACATTGTTTACTAATAATCTTGTTTATTTTTGTTTAGATAATTCTGAAGAAGAAAAGCCTGACGAAGTCGAGGATGTAGAGTCCTGGGACTAAATAATTGACTGATATTGGCTATTCAGAAAATTATTCGGAAGAGTGAAGAGACAGAGTGAGAGGGAGTGCTAGATATAAGACGGCGGCGGCCGCTCTAGCTCTCCACTGCGCAACGTGTGCAAAGGCACATGCGCGCCAGTATCATACAACCAGACTAAGGGAGACGCCGGCGTTCAGTTCGTCACCGGCGCCCTTTGCGAGAGCACTACGTCTGTTTGTTGAATAAAGCTTCGGTGCGTTCATCCTAATCTCCTGTGTTCGTTATTTGTCCACCTCACTACCTGCATTCCATCACATACACATTCGCATACGCGGACACCCGAGAGCGCGATCGAAGCGCGAGGAGCTTCAGCGGCGTCATCTATAAGGACAACGACGAGAGCAGCTGATGACTAGGCGGGCGCGGGCCATGCGGTTTTAGCCGATATGAAGAGTAGGGGAGAGTCAAGCGGCGAGAGAGACGCAAGACTGTCGGCCAACAGAAGATGACGAGATAGGCGTCTAAAAAGATGGGAAGATAAGCCCCCGGCAGGAGAAGGGAGCAAGGTGCGTTTACAACGAGCGCGTCGCGCTATAGAAATTGTTACGCATTATTTTATCGAGTAATGGGGTATACGTTTATCGGAGACGGGTTGCAGTATAGAGAGCGCTGTTTAATATTTTAAAATACTCGCGTCACAGGAGCCAAATGCATGATGGGTAAAACTAGAGCAGTAACTAACCCCCGGTTACTACTCTAGTGAAAATCGACTTGAGGCATATGCCAACAGGTGTTAGAAAAAGAGAGCAGATCGAGTAAGGTAAAATAGAGGGAGCTACGGTGCAGGGACCCCACGAGGATAGGACTGGAGTCCTTCCGCCCTGCCCATTCCGTCCGGAGCCCTCACCGAGTACAGTCGAGTATCATAGTAGCATTACTTATTTAAAGGTTAGCCGCAGCGCTTGGAGATTTTTGCAAGGGAGTCGTCGTTTTGCCGAGAGAGATAATTAATAATTTGGAATATATTCAACGTGAGTGAATATATTTCGGTCGACGAGCCTTTGCCCACAAAACGCCCGGCCTAGGAGTTATTCAAGAGAGTTTTGTAATTTTGACTACAAAAATTACTTGGTGAGAGCTTTCGTTTTTGTGTAAAATTTGTTTCAGTGCAGTCGAGGTTCGAGGCTTGGTGGAGAGCTGGAGCTGCTGTGTGTTCACCGTCAAATGTTATTTGTTTCAGATCGAGGGGTCCAGAGGTAGTGAATTTGTATTACAGGTTACTGGTAATACCGGCAACGCGGTCGGCACATCGTGCGTGCGAGTAGAGGCAGGGAGCGGCCATTGGACCGCCAGCGTGGGACCGTACATACGGAATTTAAATCGGCAGAGTCGAGAAATAATTATTGTCGAGGTGGTTAATTAACTTAATTTAGCTAAATTTCGGGGTTTTCAAATTGTAATAAAGATCGCAGTTATAGATATATATATTTATCGAGATTAGTACGAATAATTATTGAATTGAATAAATTTCCGTTTGTATATTAACTATTGAAGGATCAGCGTATAATCAATTACAATTAGTATTTATATGTGGAATTTTGGTGTATATATATATATATATATATATATATATACTAGGGGGTACCCCCTGCTCGCTCCGCTCGCCAACCCCCAAAGCATCATGAAATTTCTTGTTTTTTTGAAAGTTTTCCATTTTTCCACACCACCCGGGAGGTAAATAGATTGGCGCGTTTTTTTGTTTTGTTAATTAAGCTTTTTTATACATTGAAATTAAAGAATCAGAAAATCAGTAAAATGGAATAAACTGCACTGATATGTATAATGAATAAAACACTTTATAAATTTATAAACATTCACAATTATTATTATAAACAATTTTTATATGTATAATATGTATATAGAGAAAAAAAACATAAAAAAATGATAATTAATAGAAATAAGTAAATGAGGAGGGCATGAGGAGGGCTAGGAGAAGGGCATGAGGAGAGCTCGGAGGAGGGGCGAGGAGCGGCGAGGAGGGGTGAGGAGGGCGTAAATCTTATAAGATTTACAAACATCTATATAACATAGGAAGATATATATATATATATATATATATATATATATATATATATATATATATATATATATATATATATAGATAGATATTGAATCGAGAAATAAAAGTTCGGAAATATCTATTATATAACTTAAGAAAAATCATTTATGTAGTTAGTACCCGCATATATAGTAATAATTAATTGGAATTTAATTAGTCATATTAAATAACTCGAGATTGGAACTCCGTGAGTCGCGCCGTCTGTCCAGGCGTTCGTTCAGCGAAACTCTTCTCGAGATACGAGGAGTCGACTACAGGGAAAGTTTCGAGTAATAAAGTTACAGCATTGGCCTATCAATAAAATAATAATGAGTTGTATGGACAGATTACATATAGTTAAAAATACAACAACATAGTATATACTAAATGAAAAATGTTTAAAATAAAGTTTAAAATTGAATTATACATATACATTAAAAATTAGAAAGCATTTCTGACTTTCTTAACTTTAATTCACAATTTTTGTGTCTATTCAATACAAATCTAAGTATAAATAATATTACTGTACTAGCTATATTGCGAAAGATTTCGAAACTGTGGAACAAGCTTGTGTTACGAGGGTAGTTCAATAAGTCTTTAGAATGACCAACAGATGGCGCGCAAATCGCTCCAAATCATCTGTTTTCAGTCAGCACCACTCCCGACTAGATATATGGTGCAGTCACAGTCCACATCTTCTGAGTTTACGTGTTTTTATAACAAATTGAAAAAAAAAAAATTGCTTGTTAAGAAAAATGGAAAAAAACGAGTTCAGAGCGGTAATTAAACATTTTCATTTAAAGGGTTTAACTCCATATGAGATAAAAAATGAATTGGACTCAGTTCATGGCACATCTGCCCCTGCCTTAGCAACGGTTTATAACTGGGTAAATGAATTTAAGCGTGGTCGTACATCAATAAGTGACGAACCACGTTCAGGAAGGCCCGTAGAAGCAACTACTCCCGAAATCATCAATAAAATCCACGATATGGTGTTGAAGGATAGAAGATTAAAAGTGCGTGAGTTAGCTGAGGCCACAAGGATATCTATACGTGCAGTTGTTTCAATTCTACATGAAAAATTAGGCATGAAAAAGCTATCGGCAAGATGGGTGCCGCGTTTGCTCTCAGCTGAGAATAAACGCAATAGAGTGGTCGCCTCTGAGGCTCTTTTGGCGCGCATAAGTCGGAATCCTGAGGAATTTTTTCGTCGATTTGTGACTATGGATGAAACATGGATACACCACTACACTCCTGAGACAAAGGAACAATCCAAACAGTGGATTTCCACAGGCGAACCAGCTCCAAAGAAGGCAAAAACCGTAAAGTCAGCTGGTAAGGTTATGGCTACAGTTTTTTGGGATGCACGTGGAATTATACTTATTGACTACTTGGAAAAGGGTAAAACAATTACTGGTGTGTATTATGCATCATTATTAGAGCAGCTGAAAGAAGAAATTAAAAAAACGACCACATTTGGCGAGAAAAAAAATTCTCTTTCATCACGACAACGCCCGAGTTCACACATGCTTCGTTTCAATGGCTAAAATTGAAGAACTAAAATTCGAATTGGTCGAACACCCACCGTATTCACCAGATTTAGCCCCCAGTGACTTTTTCTTATTTCCAAACTTGAAAAAATGGCTCGGTGGACAGAGATTTACGGACAACGAAGACGTCTTTGCCTCTGTAAGTGCTTATTTTGAGGAACTTCCGAAAACGCACTTTTCTGAAGGATTAAAAAAACTTAAAAAGCGATTGACCAAGTGTATAGAGCTCCAAGGAGATTATGTTGAAAAATAAAAAAAAATTTACCCACAAAAAATTGTTTTTATACTTTATTCTAAAGACTTATTGAACTACCCTCGTATTCTACCTGTTATATATTATATATGTTATATATTATATTATTATTGATGTTTTTGTAATTGTATTGAATTTTTTTAGTCTTTCTAATTGTAATAATATTTTGAAACCTATTAGATGTTGAAACTAGATATTTTAACAAAGTTGTATGCATTTCAGTAAAACAATTACATTAGATAGCATGCAAAACTGAAACTTTAAACGTGTTTTTCTCGCAACTCATTTTCATAACTTTTAAACATAGCTCCCTATGGCTCTTAACCATTTGCCCTCACACTTTTGCCTTCAGCATAAAGCCCTCTGCATTCGAACTTTGAACCGTAAGCACGTTCGCACCAGATTGTTATTTGACATCTAACTTGTAAAATGGACACGCCCTTATACTTAACTTTGTACTTCTTATATAATAAATTTGCTCTTAAACTTATTTGCTCGCGCTTATTTATTCACTGTACCTGTGCTCCTATTCATATCTCCCGCCACCATCTCGAGCACGACACCGACCACAGCGCAGCTCAGCCGACCCGACTACAAGGAACCAAGGCCTACACACACACACACACACGTACATACACACACACACACAACGTAAGCCCCAAAATACTTCGCTAGTCTTTGCAATCCTATCGTAAACTCGCACTTCCTATTTTCACCACTATCATATTAAATGTCATCTTCGCTATCCTGCTTTTGCTAATGCCTTGACTCCCAGGTAAATTACGCAAGTATTGACCAAAACTAGAGGCGAGCGTGATTTAATTTCATATTAACTTCGCGCCATTTATTGCTTACGCACAACGTAACTCACGGGATATTTTCATGAATTTTTTTTAAACTTTCAGAAAATATACCCTAGTATAAGTAGAATATAAATTGTTAAATGCATTTGAATTTTTTCTTTTTATCTCATTGTATCCATCAGTTATTTCTCATTATAAAAATATGTGATTTTTTAAACATTTTCGCAAGTCAAACGAAAACTAAATGGTTTTAAAGAAGTAAAAGATGATTTTTCAAATTCCATCAACAGTTTCTTTTATTAACCAAACCAAGAAGTAACTAAATTTTTTTCAGAGCTTTTTTTCAAAATTCTATGCGCAAGAGTCATTTTGAAATCTGGTCATTAGTGTTAAGAAAACGATTTGTATCAATAACCCTGTAAATAATCGATAGCTTGAGCTAAAAATTGATATAGAACCTACCGATACCATTCAAGATAGGCCTTTAAAATTTTAGCTCGTCATACTGAACAATAAAAAAGTTTGTTTTTTACCGATAGTTCTACCTTAAGTAAAAAAATATTCATGTATGAAAAATATTCCTCTTAAGTCAAGATGATTATTCTTACTGCAAAATGCGCCTCATGGCAGTTCAAAACTAATCCTGTTGAGGCAATATGGTATTACGTATAATGAAATTTTTTTCCAGTACAAAACCTTTTAAATATTATTAATTAACAAAAATTTGATATAAAATTGTTATTTTTGTTTATAGGAATTTGTTAAATTATTGCATTATTGGGTCATATTTTGATAGTAAATAACCATCATTTGATGGCTCCTATTCAAATGCAATAATCATTTGTAAAAATATTAAAATTAATTTTTATCGATTTTACTTGAGATTTGACATGGTTCTACCTATTAGGGGAGACCCGGGCAAAGTGAGTCAAAAAAGTTTGAGCACGAATATATAAATATATTTTAACTATCAATAATTCGAAATATATTAAAATAGTAATATAGACTTTATATAATATAAATTTCAAGGACCAAGACAGCAAAGTAATTGAATGTATTTTAAAATTCACTTACAAGAAAATAATGAGAATGCTTACTTTGTCAAGAGCTTGGGGTAAAGTGAGCCGTTGCATGGGGCAAAGTTAGCTTCAATAAATATGCAGATAAAAGTTTAAATGACTATAAATTGCACAAGTTATAATTAACTTTTAAACGCAACTTAATCGATTTGTTAACAAACATATAAGTGTAAAGCTTTACAAAATGTATTAATCAGACAATCATAGAGCAAGTTTGAGATTACACTTTCTTTTTTACATTGTTTATATAAGATCGTTTGACCCCGGTCAGTTTGTCCCGAATGCACGTGCGACGTATTGGCTTATTGTATTAAAATAATACATTATGTAACAAGGGCAAAAAGTCGAATATTTTCCCGCGGGTGAGTTTACTGCCCGAGCGAGCGAAGCGAAGAGAAAATCGACTTTTCTCTCGAGTTACATGTAGTACTTTATGCCCATCTCAACTGTGGCCACTTTTTGACATGGAAAGCGAGACTAATGTCCTGTTAAAAGGTAATATTGTTAAAAGATAATCGAAAATAAGGGTTATTGGTAGAACTTGATGAAATAATGGAGTTTGGATTAGTCTCTAGGGAAGTCATTTTTTTTCCCGCACATGCGGGATAAAAGTGATTTGCGGACAAAAAGTGTAATTTTGGTCTCGCATTTAAGGGAAAAAAGTGGCCATTTTCGTTCAGATGGGCATAATAATATTTATTTAAATTTAAGTTTACTTAGTATAAAACCAAAAATTTCTGTAATAAAATAGCATACTTCTTATCTAAAAACAAGAACATACAAAATTATCATATCGAGTGGCTCAAAAAATCATTGTTAAATTTCTTACTAAATAACCGATTATATGTACCACAAAGCATTTAATATAGAAAAAGTTCACTTTACCCCGAGGCTCATTTTACCCCGGTCTCCCCTACACATTTTTATTCACCGCCAGCAGCAAAATCAAAAATAAATATGGATGTTTTTCTTCTTTTAACCCAGCTCAAAATCGTATTACACTTTATTATTCGTGCATTATCCGTATAGTATGCCATGACCGCAGGACTGATCGTTGCTTCTGCTCGATAAAACTCTAGGGTTGGGAACATTGCGCACTGAATACGCGCGGCGCCGGTATACGCAACCCAGGGCCGGTCTACAAAGCTCGGAGCCGGTCTACAAAGCTCGGGGCCGGTCAAGCTAGCTCGGCGCTGGTCTAGTTAGCTCGGGCTGGTTTACCTAGATCAACGCTGGTTTACCTATTTTAACGCTGGTCTACCTAGCTCGGCTTTGGTCCGCCTAGCTTGACGATGGTCTATCTAGCTTGGCGCTGGTCTACTTAGCTCGGTGTCGGTCTATATAGCTCGGCGACGGTCTACGCGACCGCGTGCGCGCGCAAGTCGGTCTTGGAGCAGTTCTGATATTGACGAGCGATATAAGCTCAGTGCCGGTCTATGCGACCGCGCGTGCAAGTCGGTCTTGGTACGGCTCTGATATGTAAGAGCGAGCTAACGGAGATAACCTCGGCGCTGCCTAGGCAACCGCGCGCACGCGAGTTGTTCTCGGAGCTAATATTACCGGTTCCGATACTAAAAAAGAGTAACTCGAGGGCGCGCCAGATAGTCTCGATGCTCGTATATTCGACTATGCATCTCTGGTCCTACAAAATTTTTTTTTACGCGCATCAGAGGCCTCTTGTGTAATATAGATCGAGCTTGAAAGTAGCATCGTGTGCGTCGAGTTAAAACGTGATGGCAGGGATTATATCCGAAAATATTTTCGTTAGGACACTTATTCAGCTATAGTACTAGCCGTTGCCCACTTCTCATCGCAAGCGAAGGGGGAAGATGATACACTCTAAAGCATCAACGCAAAGTCTTTTCCGGTGATAGACCACCACCACCCCTTTCCATCTACTACTATCTTTCCCGGAGCTTGTAAAAGATCCCATCTTGTGCCTCTTATGAAGACGACAATTCCTACTGCCAGCTCTGACTTTTGTATGATTGCCTTTCGGCAAAGCCATATCTCGCAAACAGCAATACTGAAAACTTTCATTCGAAGATTATTTGTTAACTTATCATATTAGGCTTTTTCTTTAAATCCATGGTCATTATGTAGGTTATAAGTCGTAAATCACAAATCGTAACCAGAAAGCGCATACTAAATCGAATAGAGAATCTGATTGGCTAACAACCAATATTGGCAGGGTTCGGTTCTGAAAACTTTTACAAGTAGTTCTCCGCATATAATGTTGATGTAACTTCTTAAAAGTGAATTTAAAGATTCATCCTAATATTATTAAAAATTAAATTAGCTTTTTATTATGTATACATTTCGAAAAGTAATTCATGTGGTACAAACTCTACACAATTCTACGATGAAAAGTATTTCACATAGTACAAGTTTCAAACTGTTCAGCGATGGATGCTTTCGAAACCCTGATTTGTAGTAAAAGTAGTTCTCTGTATACAATATTGATGAAACTTATTAAAAGTAAATTCAAAGATTCATTTGTAATAAAGATTATGAATTTTGTTTTTTATTTTAAGAGGAACCTTTGAACCCACTTCGAATAAGATTCATCCAAATTGTACATAAATAACTACATTTACTAAACATCAAGGTTTTGAAATGATTCATCAATGAATAGTTTGGGACTTGTACTATATTAAATACTTTTCAACATCTGCAATTATAAAATTTAAAGCATTTCAAATTCAAATCTAAAAAGCCAATATAAGTTAAAAAGTGTTAGAAAGTGTCAGATTTTAGACTGTGATACTAACATATTCTTACAGATTTAGACGCTTCCCAATATTTTCTAATATTTTCTAACAATTTATAACATTTAATAATAATGTATAATCTTAAGTGACAAAACATGTCTGTTTTGGTTAAAAAATGATAAAAAGTGTAGGCTTGCGGACGTCGATTCTGACATATTCTGACTCATTCAGACATTTTTTAATACTTTTCAACATTTTTTAACGTTATCTAACATTTAATACAAGCCTGATATGCGTTGCTTCGAATTTTTGTAAAATGTAAGATAACGTTAGAAAGTGTTAAAAATCGCTAAATTTTCCTGTCCTAATCTGATATTTTCTAACGTTATTTGACACATTTTTCAGTCGATTTTTTCTATGAAAAGAAATACTCAAATTTTTTCAGCCCCTAAGGACCTCTGTGTGACCCAGTAGAGTGCTCTCAACTTTCTTATACAGCTGAAAAACGGCTATTTTCAAAAAGTTCTACAGATCTCCCATTTTCATCAATTTGAACGTACCAAAAAAAAATGTCTTCGTCTGTTTACAAACTTTAAGAAGAAATAATTAGCCCCCTTGGCAGTTCAATGGCTTACCTTTACAGAGATGAATGTAAACCTGAAATTTTTTGTTTTTTAGGTTATGTTTGATTGCTTGCCACAATACGTAATCGATACGGATTTAGGTCTACCACGTCTCAACATTTTTGTCTTCAAAATATGTTTAATTTATTTTTTGGTACGTTAAAAACTATTATGTATAACCAAAGATACAGCCTCTGGAAGATAGGTTTTCAGAAATCGTAATGTTGGCAACCCTGCTTTCTTTCTACTTTTTTCTATTTGAACCTATTGAGCTGTAACATTCAGGAAAAGTATTTAAAATATCCTAGAAAACAATGCACTTGATCTGGTTTTGCTTCTTGAACGTGTAGCATGAGTGAGATTTTTGTAGATTGCTTTTTCCATCTATAATATATAACGGTATAATTCCCGTAAGGTAATTAATATATAATATAACGGTATAATTCCCGTAAGATATACAAAAATGACATTAAAACCTTTTGCAGTTGCAGAGCCGCAGTTAAGAAATCGCACTTCAACTTTGTATATATATACAAAGTTACCCCACCGGCCTAAACCCAACTCTACAGTACAGAAAACCTTCTCAGAATCATTTTAATATATTGTTATTTTTTATTGTTATTAGTATTTTAAGTGTTCTACATAGCGTAGTTTAAAGCCGGATCGCATAGAGATGCCTATGTGCATCTCTGCGATGTACAGTAGCTTGCATACCATGTACTATTATATATATATATATATTATTTATTTATTCACCAGATTACAAATTAAAATCGTAACAGTAATAGTACAGGGTATGAAAGCTACTGTACATCGCAAATATGCACATAGGCATCTGTACGCGATTTGGCTTTAAACTACGCTATGTAAAACACTTGAAATACTAACAATAATAAAAAATAACAATATATTAAAATTAATCTGAGAAGGTTTTCTGTACCATAGAACGGTGTGACTTCAGGCCGGTCGGGCAACTTTGGGCCAAATGAAGAAAATATGATTTTATATCCATTATGACAATAATTTTGGCTAATCCAGCCAAGATTATTGCGCCGCACATGCAGGCTTTAACATTAGTTTTATTCAAGACTTTAAATAAATCGTACACGGGAATTTAGGGTAATATTACGAACACTGGTGGTTTATTCAATTTCGATACAAGTATTGAGCGCCAGCTGGGCGAATTCGCAGCACGATTTTACAAGTATTCTACCGACACATAGAATTACTTATACAATTAACTAACTATGGTCAGCACGCGGCACGGTGGGAAACGGTAAATGATCGGGGGGGGGGGGGGGAAGAAGCTAATTTTCAGGAACGCGAATTCAAGTAATATCCGGCGACGAAATACATGTGGAGAAGCGGCGACGCGATGCTCGACACGCACGCGGCGCTTGCTTTACAAAAACTTACCTATATAAATATATATATATATATATATATATGTGTGTGTCTATTGAGCACAATAATATTCTATGGAACTTACTCTTTTATTCGAATCTGGTGAGGCCTACTTCGACGATACAAGCTGGTCGACACACACGGTACAAGATTATATATATATATATATCTATATTCGCGAGCAGAACTAGTGGTTTTATATTCGCACGGAGCTGATACAGAAAAACGAAGCGTCTGTGGACGTAGCTCAGTACGAAGTGGACTCGTTGTCCATTCGTTCCCGCGGCGCTACACTCGGGTTTCGGTAGTGCGGACCGAGCCCGCCTGAGGGCGCAGCGCATGCTTTGGCGAGGGAGAAAGAGAAGTGAGAAAGAGGAAAGGGGAGCGTCTGCTCGCGGTGACGACACGCTATGTAGCATGCAGTCGACGGCTTGCAGACGGTGTTGGAGAGGACGAGGAGGGACGAGTGGCCTGGACGATGAAGTGTGACGAGGGATGCAGCAAGAGGCGTATCTGGGCAACGGTGCCGACGAAGGGGCACGAAGACGAGAGCTGCAAGGCCCAGTACGGTGTACTTGCAGCAGGAGCAGTGGGCACGGTTAACCTCGAAGAGGTTATGTTTACATACAGCTTCCTACTGCATTCATCCACTGCCACTATTATCAGGTAAGATTAGTGTTCCGTTTATCACTGTAATCTCTCCATACTAATGCTATGTTGTTTCTAGGTATCTGGCGAGTGCTTTGGAGGCTGTTGCTGCTGCTGTTATGGGGGAGCGGGCTACGAGTTGAGCTACATTGCAGTACCTGAGAGACTACCCTGCCTCTGCAAACCCTTCAAACCAGGTAAGAGAGTTCCAATTTGATGTGCATGTCTGCTGTACACTAACTCATCTTTATGTTTTTTGGGTGTATACTGCAGGCCTCTTTCATGTCTAGAGAAGCAGCCGCTCCGCACAAGGGGGATCTATTCATGCCTTTCAAGACATAAAATCAGGTGGGTATCATTCTAATACCATTTTACTTATATTCGCGATTTCTAATCTCTTGTGTGTTTCCTTAGGTTGGTTCGAAGGGACAGGAGTAAGGAGAGGAGATGCCAGGACATGCTCAGCGCACCCCAGCCGAGACCAGCCAGCTCCCACCTATGCGAGGCTTTCTGGAATGGCAGCTGTGCGTCCTCTTCAGCTGCTTCAGGGCATTACAGAGCTCGCTTGCTCTGTGTCGTCCAGGGGAATAGTGTATGTGTGTGTGTGCGTATATAGTGAGTGAAATGGGTAGGTAATGTGCTATCTTTCACATAGGCCAGTTCTGTCGAGCATCGGACTCACACTGAGCAATTCGTTCGACAGACTGGAAGTTGTGTAACGCACACAAAATGTGGTGTTACAAACTCCCCCCTACTAAACCGTAGTGCGGCTACGCGGTTCGCGGTTTACTTGGGCCGTGCTCACTCGGTACGCAACTAACTAACTTCTATGCTAACCTAATCTATGCTAATCGCTTGTGTTTAACGCTTTCTAGCTAGCTAAATACTGATCCTACGTATATGTGCAGTTTTACTTAAATACTTCATTTAATTGTCATTTCTTATTGTTCTCTTGATGAACTATGACTATTTATTTGGCGATACTAGGCATCTATAAGTACTAATGACTACTTACATTATAGCTGTACAATTGATCAGTCATGATTAGTATGGTTGTATCTATAAAAAAGAAGCTAAAAACATTTTTATATACAGCGTTATTCTTACAGACAAAATTCTTAAATTTAAATTTTTCCTAATTTAGTAAGGGACACTTCATAGTATTGTGCTTAATGTACGACATTCTAAGGAAACAGAGTCCTATATAAAGTGTTGATACAGTAATTTGTGCATGTAGCTGGCACTTGGTTACATGCTGATTTTACTACAAGTGATTTTACCAATGAGTGGATGCTAGGTGAGTTCGCGTAACGAACCCACGCCCAAATATACGATTTAAATACTTTAGCGGGGTAGTTGAAATCAGTCTTTGCCATCAAATATGTCAGTCTTTTTCTTTCTTAAATAACTTACTTAGTTTATACTACTCTATTTTATGTATGCACAATTTCTGGCGTTTACAAATTGTTATTGGTCTACGGGAGTCGTATGGGGTTGTCGTGATGGGTCTGTAACCCTGTGGTTTCTAATATCTACAAGTGAAAGAAACTATCGAACGGAGTGCTGCTTACGGTAGGAGGAGGGGAAATAATATTTTCAATAAGGGAAATTACGGGATACTGTTATGAGTTTTCGGTAATCAAGGTGGAAGCTTACGCATTCGGTAGGAATGGACTGGAATTTCCATTAGGAGGGTATTCGGTATTGACGATAGGAGGGACGGGATGAATTTCGATAGGAAATTTACGGTATTGTCGGGAGGCGGAGGGGGGTACGGAATTGGCGGTAGGGGAATGGTGCGTCTACAATAGGAGATTCGGTATCGGTAGCTGGGGAGTAGGGGGAAGGGGTGTTTTTTTTATTAGGGTTGCGAAAAGTAGACTGTAGCACCCGGCATGACTACGAGCACTGGCTGATTAGCAGTGCCGTAAATACCCGATGCTACGGTCGCTGGAGTTGGTACGGGCGCCGGTGCAGGGGGTAAGGTCGAGATTGGGGCTGTCAATGATCGCGATACGGCCTGAGGGGGATGAGTGGCCGGCGGCATGCGTGGTTAATCCGACGACCTCCGGTAGTCCTCCGGTGGTTCTGTGCACCGTGGGCAAGTGTGCACGTCGACATTTGGTTGGCCACATCGGAAGCAGAACTTATAGTCCCTCCGGCTTTTACAATGCGTATATCTATGACCTTCCTTCTTACAATTCCAGCAGGACCCTTGCGAAGAGACGGAGGCAGTATTATCCGATCGGTACGGAGCTGGAGGCTGGTTCTCTAAGTCCATCAAGCTGGGAATGTTCTTCCCCCCGACGAACGAGGTCGGTATGAGTGGTATCGGGTATCGAGTGGGTCGCTCTTCCCTCAAGAAATTAATCGGGCCCATCGCATATATAGGGTGTACCGACTCTACCCCGACTCGTTCTCTGAGGTTCCGCCCTCTCTCAATTAGTACTTCGCTTTCCGACTTCGCCTGGATAGTAGCCGTCTTAGTGAAGGTAATTGAGTCCCCCGTTGTAATGCGTACTTGTCCCCCGTTCGGGTCGCTTACCATATTAATGATGGGGTGAGTTTTAGACCTTTTTGGTTTTGCCGGTTTAAGATAGGAGGGGTGGTTGGATGGGGATCAGACGGTAGGGGGGTGATTCTTGGATGGATGGGGGGGGGGATTGGTGGGTGTTCGACCTGGACTGGTTCTTGGGTGGCCCTTTCCTCCCGTCGTGCAGCGCGAATTGCTGGGGTAGTCGCCACGTACGGGGCCTTGAACTCCGTCAAGGTGTTGATCGAAGGGGCATGCAGCCCGACGTTCGCGGTCCTCATACGACCCTTTTGGTATCGCCCCCTTCGAACGATCGATTGGATCGATCGGTTTCCTGGGACGATACATCCCCGAGAAGGGGTCGTATAGGAGTTGCGGCTCGTCCTCCGCCCCCCCCCCCCTTCGTAACGAAACCGCGACCCAGCGGTCGAGGTGAGACCTGCGAGTTGGAGTTTTCGAGGCCAGCCGCGGCCCCGCCGGGGAGGAGGCTCCGCGGGTGGTTGACTCCTTTTCCGATCCCCGGACGACCGAGCACCACTGCTGGTTTGGCATGTACCGCTGGTTGTCTCATGGCTCGACGATCGTCGGCGGAGATTGTAGAGCGGACGCCTACTCTCTCCTCCGGTATTGTCCCCGGGCGGCTGGTAACCTGGTGTGGCAGCTTGTATCCTCGACCCTTTCCCATTCCTTGCATTGTAGCTACTGGTGTTGTTACCTGTTGAATAAATAGGTTCTTTAGAGGGGACAGAGTAAGGTTTCAGGTCTGAAATATGCACTTTCGATTTTTTTTTAATTTTTACGTCCTGCAGCTAATACACGACAGGCGACAAGACTTTTTCTACTTTTAACGGATCCACGAACTTTGGGGCTAGTTTCGCCGCAAAGTTGTCTGCTACCGAGGATAACACGTGGTTTCGACGGAGTACAACGGAGTTTCTACGATTTTTATTATAATACCGAGCTTGTCTTTCGCTTGCCTTAACCAAGTGTTTGCGAACTAAGTCGTGTATTGCTGCAAGACGTTTTACTCTCTCTGCCCATGCTACAGAATTTGGAGGACTAGGAGTTTCAGGATTTTCGAGGAATTGTTTAAGGGTTTTAGGTTGCCGTGGGTTCCTACCAAAGTTCAGAAATGCTGGAGTCAACAACGTTGACGCATGGACTGAAGTATTGACGGCGAATGCGAATTCATTTAAATGGATGTCCCAGTTAGGATGATCTTGTTTTACGAAGATGGAGATCATCTGTTTAATTGTACGATTACTACGCTCGACAGGATTTGCTTTAGCGTGGTATGGGGCTATCGTCGTTTGGAGAATACCCAGTTCATCCAACTTTGACGTCATAAGTTTGTTCGAGAATTCCGTTCCATTATCGGTTACAAGGTATTTAGGACATCCCCAACGAAATACTATCAGTTCCTCGAAAGCTTTTACTATGCACTTAGCGTTAGCTTTCCTAAGAGGTCTGACTTCGATGTATTTCGTGAATAAGTCTTGAAATACTACGACATAACGACATTGCCCTTTACTAGTTGGCAATGGGCCCATGACGTCAGCTGCTCTTCTCCCTGGATTATTTGGGTGAGCACTGCTCCTAAAGCGTACTTGCTGCTATCTGTTTCTAGGCAGAACGGTAGGTTGGGGTCTGGTCGGGCTAAGACTGGGGCTTCGGTCAGAAGTATCAACAGTTTTTCGAAGGTTTGTTGTTTATCTTCTCCCCAGGTCCAAGGGACATTTTTCTTCAACAGTTCGGTAAGGGGGATTTTTATTTCACCAAGGTTTTTAATAAAGCGAGCATACCATGCTACCATACCGAGGAATCGGCGAAGTTTCTTTAGGTTTCGAGGTGGGGCATAGTTTAGAATAGGTTATATAAATATTTAACTTCCGAACAGCAGAACTCGAGACTTTTCTTGGTTCATTTCTAAATTGACATCTCGCAGTTTTTTCAACACTTTTTCCAGCCAATATAGATGCTCTTCCAACGTGTTTGTGGCTATGATTATATCATCCATGTATACGAAAACATGGGGTCGTCATTCTGGACCAAAGAGGGTGTCCATGGCGGTTTGAAAACTTGCGGGGGCGTTCGAGACGCCATACCGGAGTCTTATGAACTGGAATAGCCCTTTGCCAGGTAATCCAAATGCTGTGTACTCTTTACTATTTGTTGCAAGAGGGATCTGGTGATACGCGTTACTTAAGTCTATTTTCGAGTGGAATTTGGTGTTTCTTAGATTGTCTAGTAACATGTTCATGTGGGGTAAGGGGTAAGCGTTTTTTCTTATAACCGTCCGATTTCGGTACAATTACGGGACAACTACTCCAAACACTTTCTGAGGGTCCGATAATTCCCTCTGCTAGGAGACGATCAACCTTAGCGTGGGCAGCGGCTAAACGTTTTGGAGAGATTCTACGAATACGTTCTTTACCGGACTACAATTATTTCATGAGGTTTTATCTTAGCTACTCCAGGGGTTGCGTCCGGTGGTGGAATGGTGAGATGGAATATAAGCTTATCTAGTCTTTGTTGTTGTTTTCCCGATAAGTCGGAGGTCCCTCCGATTGCTGCCGTTGCCATGATTGCTCCCGGATCCTGATTTTTCGGAAGACATTTTCTCACTATACCTTTGTCCGTGTGCCAAGTTCGATGTTCGTGGTCTATCGTCATCTTCAACAGTGACAATAGGTCCATGCCCAGTATGATGTCGTAGGTCATTGTTTTTGATACTCTGATGTCCGCGGGTGTTTCTTTACCTTCGAGGTGAAATGTAAATTTTGTAATACCTTCGATTTTTTCTAATTCGCCGTTTGGCATCATCACGTATCCGGTCTGTGGTATTATTTCAGCCCCTATCTATCTCACCGCTTCTATCCCTATGAAGGAGGCAACTGCTCCATTATCTATGAGTGCAGGGAAGACTTTTCCTGCTATATCGATATTGAGGTAGACGATTATCATAGCCTTCAACTGGACCAATAGGCATCGGTATGTTCTCTCCAGAACCTGAGTTGACTAGGCCTGAAGCTTTCGATGTTGTTTTTGGCGTGGATATTTGGGCCTGCCCAAGTTTAGAGGTTAACCTGGCCCTTACTGTTTCCCTCTTTGCTCGTTTCCCGCATTTGGTCTACATCTTGGGCACGTACGTATCGTTACGTCACGAATACCACATTTATAGCAGATGTTCCCTGTCTTTTTGGGACAGTCTGCTGCCCAATGGCCTGTGTCTTTGCAAACCCAACACGGGTATACTTTTCCAGTTGTCGGATTTTCCTTACTTAATTTTAGGGGTTGGGTGGGCTTGTTATTGACGGTAGGTTTCGTGTTTTGGAGTTTTAGGAGAGGCGGTAGGGGGGTTTTGTTATTATTGCCATTATTCCAGTTTTTTTGTTTCGATATGCCTGATGTGTGTTCGATATTTTGTTTCCGTGCGAATTCGATCAATTGGCCTGTTTTTGTTTTTACGATGTTGTCGATAGCTGCAACTTCGTTAGTGTCTTCTTCGTCTGTTGAATCGCTATATTGTTGTACCGTTTCGATAGCGGCAATGCGGTTTTTTCTTGGGGGCGGTCGATAAGCTAATTGAGGGCACAACGAATGTTCAGGTGGCGGTGGGAGTCTATATTTATTCTTCCGATCCCTTCGCATCTCTTCTTGTTGTCCCAAGGTCTTCAGTTCTTCCAATGTATTGAATTGATATCTATTTATCTTGGTGAAATAATTCTCATGTAGGTTGCGATAAGTTCTATCCAATTGAGCTATGAGGGTCATTGGGGGATGCATTGATTCATCAATGCTCGTATATTTGCGATGAACGTAGCAATTGATTCTTCGGGTCCTTGCGATTTTGACCTAATATCATCTTCTAATTGTAATTGGAAATCCGATCTGCCACATTGTTGTCTTATGGCAACGGGCGTGCCCAATACAAAGCTTGGTCTTTTTAAAATAATGGGAATCATTTTCAAGATGTCTCGATCGGACATGTTACAGCTTCTCCGGCAATCCTCTATTCGGGAGAGGAATTCCCCTAGATCTGCTTTTGCTTCTCCATTAAAGCTTACATTATACTTTTGTATCAGACTGGCTACTGTAATTTCGCGCTGGAACGAGGAATCATTATTCGAGTTCTGAGGATGTACTCGCTCACAATTGTCAAGAAGCATTTGTCCGTATGGCAAGGTGTTCGATGTATTGTAAGAGTATCCTCCTTGGGGAATACCATGCCCAAGGGGAAACTGTGCGAAGGGGTAATACCAATATGGATTAATAGGTATTGGGGCTTGAGTGTTAGGGTTCATTAATGGATAGCCTACGAGGTCAGGTGGTAAATGTGGGTTATTTGTAGAAGTTACTGCACTCGCTGTGTACGACGAATTATCAGGGTATATTGTACTGCTTGGCAATGTTTGGGACCTGTCCGAGCCGTTATTGTGGACATCTTGGCAAGGAAGTGAGGGGTTCCATGTCTGTGAGATGGATGCAGTACTTGGTTGCGATAAATTTAAATTTTGCGAGTTCGAATCCGATGGAATTTGCGAGTAATTACCTGGTATGGTTTGATAGGTGGATATATGGTTCACTACCTGTTAGTGATGGTTAAATTGGTCGGTAGGGCGTGGTTCTGATTGTAATGGTTGTGTAGATTGCGGGGTATGGTACATTGATGTTTGTGGTTGCGAGTTTTGTGCTGACTGGTTCGTGGGTGTATACTAATGTTGGTAAATTTGGGCGG
Organism: Gastracanthus pulcherrimus; assembly: GCA_949152435.1. NCBI lineage: Eukaryota > Metazoa > Arthropoda > Insecta > Hymenoptera > Pteromalidae > Gastracanthus > Gastracanthus pulcherrimus. The sequence continues at coordinate 90,256,538 of OX424575.1, forward strand.
CAGTCTGAGTCTGTTGGTGTAGCGGATGAGATGTTTTATTGGTATGGGGTGGGTACATTGGTGTGGGTAGGGATGTTTGTACGGTAGGGATAGTATTTGTTTGTGCGGGTTGGTGCGTGTGAAAAGTGGGGTATATTGGTGTTTGTGAAAGTGGGAGGGGTTCGGCGGCAGGGTAGTCGGTACTTATGAAGGTTGGGGGTTTGGACGGTAGGGTTGTTCGGTATTTGTGACTGTTGGGGAATCTGGATGGTCGGGTGGGTCGGTATTTATGGAGGTTGGGGAGTCTAGATGGTAGGGTTGTTCGGTATCTGGGTAGGTTTGGAGGTTTGGTCGGTAGGGTAGTTCGGTATTTGTGACTGTTGGGGAATCTGGATGGTCGGGTAGGTCGGTATTTGTGGAGATTGGGGAGTTTAAACCGTAGGGTTGTTCGGCATCTGTGTAGGTTGGGAGGTTTGGACGGTAGGGTAGTTCGGTATTTGTGACTGTTGGGGAATCTGGATGGTCGGATGGGTCGGCATCTGTGGAGGTTGGGGCCCTTGGATGGTAGGGTATGATGGTATTTGTGGGGATTGGGAGGTTTGGGCGGTGTGGTATGTAGGTATTTGTGAGGGTTGGGAGGTTTGGGCGGTATGGTATGGTGACATTTGTGAGGGTTGGGCGGTTTGGTGGGTAGGGTAATTAGTTATTTGTGTAGGTTGTGAGGGGTGGACGATAGGGTTGGTCGGTATTTGTGAATATTGAGGGGTTTGTACGGTAGGATAGTTCACTATTTGTGAAAGTTGGGAGGTTTGTACGGTAAGATATGTATCTTGTGTTAGGTTCATTGGTGGATTATGGGTATGTAGCGTAGAGTTGCTTAATGGTGCAGCTATGGGCAGGGAATTCGGCGAAATGTTTCCCATAGCCCCTCTGGTATATTCTTGCATGCCAGCTGCCTGTAAGGTGGAAGTTGAGTCCCCCCGAGATTTAGGTTCGCCTGCGAATATTGTAAGTTGTAGTTTGTCGAAGCCGAATCCACATTGTTACCGCCTATCGGATGATTTAGATTTGCCTGCGAATACTGCAGGTTATGGATTGTCGAGGCCGGATCTACATTGTTATCGACTGTCGGATGATTTGGGTTTTCCCTGAATGAATCTCTACCCCCTAGTTGCTGTTCTTGTATCGCCCCACCCCCCGTTGCCCCTACCGGATTTGATGGTGTAGGCGGCGTAGTGCCATCATCATCTGTACTATTTTTCGGTTCACCTGATTCGACAATAGTGGACAATTCTTGGAATCTGAGAGTAGTTTGTTGATGGGCTCCTTGACGCCCTATAGGTTCTACAGATGTTTCTGGTAGTTGAGGTCCCGGCGGGATATGTCCCGTCCCAATATTCGGGGTACTATGAACGGGGTTCGACCCTTTATTTAATGGTAACCCCTCGTGGCCCTCATTCAAGGCTGTTTCAATGAAGGTACCCCTACTATTATTTTTCGTCCTATCTGAGGTTTTCTCTGCTTCTTCGAAAATATCTTCCGTATCCAACGACGGGGATTGTTTCCCTCGTTCAGTGGCATTATCAATTTCTGGGTCCCACGTAGCCCCTTGGTTACCAAATAGCCTTCGCAGGTCAAATCGGACTAATCGGTTAAACCGTTGTGCTCGTATGCCCTCTGTATTGAGCCTTGATCGTCGTAGACTATTTGCAACCAATTCATCCGAGTAAGTATTAAACAGTTCTGTTAAACGAGTCCTCTCTAAATTGATTTGTTTAATCTTTAACGGGTTCATCTCAGGTAATCAAGCTGTATAGGGGGGGGGGGGGGGGAGGTACGTTTCGTTAAGTTACGAGTTAGCTCACTTTTGTTTTCTATCCTACCGAATTTCTCAGATGATGGTTTTTTCTAATTTCACAGCTTAATGCTGTTTATAAAAGTTAAAAGAAACAAAAAAACGAATAGAGGAACATAGCAGAAAAAAACAACAAAAACTTTTTACAGTCAAGCGAAGACAAGCAACAATAGGAAAAATAAATTTTTAATAAGCAGTGTGTAAAGCAAACAAAAGTTGAAGCGAAATATTACAATTGTCTAAGCGTAAGCGGGTATGAGGTATGCAAGCAGGTAAATAAAAAACAATAAATATTACTAGGAGTTTTTCATTATATAGACCGATATAGATCCAGGCGAACTTTATTAATTTAAGATATTTAACAACAAACACGATGATAATCTTTTTGTTCGCAAAAATTCTCAAATTACTATTATTTAAGAAGACTGGGAAATTTTGTTAAGTGGGATTGAAGATGCGACCAAACAACACAAAAAAATAATATAATTAACAAGCAAAAGCAAGATCACTAAACGGAAATTCCATACAGGTATTTCTGCGTGCATGCGGTAGGGATACACAAGGTAAACCTCAACTACTGACAATTTATAGTCGGGTGGGGATCGATAGGGTCGTCGTATTATTTAAGTTCGATATGGGCTGAGGGATGTGTGTTCGATAGGTGGAATATTACTAATTCAAAATAATATGGTACACTTATTTTAACGAAGGTGGATTATTGTAAGCTAGCGTTGTTTACAAAAAAAATAAAAATGTATTGCAAAATTAAAGAATATTACGAATGTAATCAAGGGTTGCTAACTAATTACAATATAATAAAAAAAAATTTTGTAGGTAATAACAAAAAAACACAAAATTTCAAAATGACCAAAGTTTTAATTTAAATTTACAATTAATTACCATGAAAGCAGAAAATTTTACAATTTCTTTAACCAGGTGCAAATACTAAATTAAACTTTTACACAAAATGTTTATTCGACTATACGAGGTAAACAGAAAATATTTATACTAAATATTTATTTCGAATTTTAATACGAATATTTACTACCAATAATATACTATACAAGTTTCAATTTCCAAGATTTTAAACTGAATATTAAAAAAAAGTTTTATACGAATTTTTATACAAATTGTACGAAAGTAGATTAGGTATTATATATTCGTAAAAAAAACGAACAAAATTTATCGTAGGGGAAAAAACTATTCACTTATTTTTTATAAATTCACTTTGGAACGATTAAATCACTATAGTGATTATAGGATTCATGGGGAATAGGTGTAACATGTTATTTATCGGTAGATGGGAATTCATAGAAGCGATAGGCGAAGAAAATAAATAATATATATTACGAAATTGTGAATAAAATACATAAAATAGGGTAAATGTGCGTAAAATATAAAATTATGAACATATAATAATAATAAAAATGTTACCTTTTATTTTCGAGTGAGTGAGTATTCTAAACTTTATGCTTTTATTCAAGTTTCAGAAAAATTTTCGTAATGTCGTAGCAATTTACGAATATACTATTATTATACGAATGTACTAATATTATGTGAATATACTATTATTATATTAAAATACTATTATTATACGATTATACTAGTATTATGTGAATATACTATTATTATGTGAATATACTATTATTATGTGAATATACTATTATTATAGTAATGATGATTAGTATTAATTTATTAAATTTATTATATAAAATAGATCATTATCTTCGTTTGCTGATATTGATATGGTGAGGTTTAATAAATGATTTTTGCAAACCAAACAGACAATTTTATTTGTCAGCGACGTTTCGGCAGAATTTCACTGCTCTCATCAGGCTATACCTTTATTTAAATATTTCATATTACACCATTATTAAAAAGTATTGTAAAAAAATATATATTTATATTGATTTTATATGAAATTTGTTGTTAACATAAATACTTACAATATTTACATGGTACGGATGTTACATTTTTTTAAGACCACTACATGTACATGATATATACGTTACTCGCTATATGAACAATAAACAAAAAAAAAAAAAACCTGTCGTACCTACTGATAGTATTAAATCTTCTGTGATATTTCATTTTTTACTTATTTATAACTTATAACATTTTTTAACTATGGACTTCTTTTATTTATATTTATATTTACAATGTGCTATTTATTGTTCTAATATTATAAGTTTTAAAATAAGGACGATTAAGAAAATGAAAGGTATTTATGGCAACTTAACCTCAAATTCTGTGCAATTAAGAAAATAGTACAAAATCACTAACTTATTATTATATATATATATATATATATGTGTATATTTTTTTTATATTGTTCATATATCGAGTAACGTATATATATTGTACATGTAGTGGTCTTAAAAAATGTAACATCCGTACCATGTAAATATTGTAAGTATTTATTTTAACAACAAATTTCATATAAAATCACATATAAATATATTTTTTTTTTACAATACTTTTTAATAATGGTGTAATATGAAATATTTAAATAAAGGTATAGCCTGATGAGGGCAGTGAAATGTGCCGAAACGTCGCTGACAAATAAAATTGTCCGTTTGGTTTGCAAAAATCATTTATTAAACCTCACCTTATTAAATTTATTAACGATTATAGGTCGATTTTGTTGATCTTCCCGAGGTTAAAGGTATGTGAAATAAAAAGTCACATTAACGTTTCGGTGGCTATGCCACCCTCTTCAGAATAAACTGTAAAGAGGTTTTTTATTAAAATATGAAATAATATTCAAAGTTAGTACAATAGTTTAGTAAATACAATTAGAATTTTATAATATGTATAAAAACAGTGTGGAGTCAATAATATAAAAAATAAAAAATTTACCTAAACGGCGAGTCAGTGATGAAAAGCAAAGTCAAAAACAAAGCTTCCTCCTCCGCAAGTGGAGCGGGGAGGAAGAAACAAGTGACAGCGGAATAGTCTCCTTATATAGGAAACTGTCTACAGCGTGTGTTTACGTTCGTTTCGACGGGCAACGTTATAGCATGATTGTTTATTTTGATTCGTCATATTTTGATGTTGTGTAATAAGTGTGTATATATGTTATTGAGGTTTTGTGTATCTTCTTTTTTATTTATTGCATTCTGTTGCAAATGAATATATAACATTTCAGATATTAGGCGTTTATTTTCTATTGGTTCTTTATCAAGGATTTCAAATTTGTCAAAATCAAAGTCATGTTTTAATTCATTTCTATGAATAGCTACAACGTTGTCTTTCGATTTTCTATGTTCTTCGATGCGTGTGTGTACAGTTTTTTTTGTTTGGCCGACATATGTCGCAGGACGCTGTTTAAATTATAATTCGCAAAACCCGACCTCACAGAAAATAGCTATGGTTTATAATCTTATTGACAGAGCTATAAAATTATCAAATAAAAAGTTCCAGAATGATAACATAAAAAAGACATATAACATATTGAAGGACAATAATTATCCTGACTCTTTCATAACGAAATACACGAACAAAAGACTGGCATTAATACATTCGAATACAAACAGAAATAACTACAACAATAATAACGCCCAAATTACGAACACACCGAGAATTGGTATACCATATGTAAAAGGATTTTACGAACAAATTACTTCCGATCTCAAAAAAAGCAATATCATCACGATTCCGAAAATAAATAGAGACATGAGCAACATTATTATTAAAGGCAAAGACAAACGTGATAAACATATAGAAAACAACGTAGTATATTAGTTAAATTGTAAACATTGTCCTGCGACATATGTCGGCAAAACAAAAAAAACTGTACACACACGCATCGAAGAACATAGAAAATCAAAAGACAACGTTGTAGCTATTCATAGAAATGAATTAAAACATGACTTTGATTTTGACAAATTTGAAATCCTTGATAAAGAACCAATAGAAAATAAACGCCAAATATCTGAAATGTTATATATTCATTTGCAATAGAATGCAATAAATAAAAAAGATGATACACAAAACCTCAATAACATATATACACACTTATTACACAACATGAAAATATGACGAATCAAAATAAACAATCATGCTATAACGTTACCCGTCGAAACGAACGTAAACTCACGCTGTAGACAGTTTCCTATATAAGGAGACTATTCCGCTGTCACTTGGTCCAAACAAAAATAAACCACGAGTGCAACAACACCTCTCGCACTCGCGAGTTTCTTCCTTCCCGCTCCACTTGCGGAGGAGGAAGCTTTGTTTTTGACTTTGCTTTTCATCACTGACTCACCGTTTAGGTAAATTTTTTATTTTTTATATTATTGACTCCACACTGTTTTTATACATATTATAAAATTTTAATTGTATTTACTAAACTATTGTACTAACTTTGAATATTATTTCATATTTTAATAAAAAACCTCTTTACAGTTTATTCTGAAGAGGGTGGCATAGCCACCGAAACGTTAATGTGACTTTTTATTTCACATACCTTTAACCTCGGGAAGATCAACAAAATCGACCTATAATCGTTAAAAAATACTCCGAGGAATAACGTCATATTAGAGCTTCGTCTCTAATTACATATTATTAAATTTATGTTGTGAATGTTCTAATTTAAAAGAAAAATAAAAATAAAAGTATCTATTCAACGTCTATAGAATTGAAAATAATTTCCACTGCGTGTATTTATAAGAAAAATGTATTTAAATCTGAATATAATTGCTCCAGTTATGTACCATTGCTAATCACAGTTACTAATTTCTGTAAATATTTTTAATTCAAAACAAAATTTTATTTGTTATACAACTATTTAAAATCATTAAACAAATGGAATAACAATTGAGTCAAAAAGGTTTTAATTAAACTGATTTTAAAACAAATGTTAAAATAGATTGTAGAGTCTATAATGTATCTAATGAACACGTGTTGCCAAAAATTATTTTCAACTACCTTCTAAAATTATCGTTTTGATATTACACAAAAATTTTCGAAATTGTTGATAGTTATCACGAATTTTATTTAAATAATTTTAAAAATTAATACTCGAAATAATTTTTTTGGAACTTCACCACGCACTCACTTACTGTTTATTACACTAAATTTTGTATTTATACAATCCTACTTATTTAGGACATACGTATAAATTTGGGGATATATTTTATTGTATTTATGCCAATGTGCAAAATGCAAAATAATCAGGATAAATTATTCATGCCAAGTAATGCTACCGTGGCCTACCGCCTGACGTCAACGAAAAAAAGATGGCTGCCTGCGAGACTATCTCGCGGCGCACATGCAAAAATGGCCAGCTACAAGCCGTCGCGGTGTAGTCGAGCGTCTCGTCGCGGCCGCGTGTATAGCACTCGCGAAAATTCCAACTATATATTACAGGTGCCACTTTATGTTTAAATTCACCTGCACTGTCGTATTTTACAAATTATTAATCACGAATTGATTTTATTTATATTTCAATTTAATTTAGTAATTTAATGTTAATTTTTAACTTTAATTTTAATTTAATTCAAATTTCACCGGAATTTTTGTCGACCCCACGTTACTGCGTCAATTTTATAACACGTTGGGCGCCAATTTTATGACAATAATTTTGGCTAATCCAGCCAAGATTATTGCGCCGCACATGCAGGCTTTAACATTAGTTTTATTCAAGAATTTTAAATAAATCGTACATGGGAATTTAGGGTAATATTATGAACACTGGTGGTTTATTCAATTTCTATACAAGTATTGAGCGCCAGCTGCGCGAATTCGCAGCACGATTTTACAAGTATTGAGCGCCAGCTGCGCGAATTCGCAGCACGATTTTACAAGTATTCTACCGACACATAGAATTACTTATACAATTAACTAACTATGGTGAGCACGCGGTACGCTGGGAAACGGTAAATGATCGGAGGGGAAGAAGCTAATTCTCAGGGACGCGAATCCAAGTAATATCCGGCGACGAAATAGACGTGGAAAAGCGGCGATGCGATGCTCGACACGCACGCGGCGCTTGCTTTACAAAAAATTACCTATATAATATATATATATATATATATATATATATATATATATATATATATATATATAATCTTGTACCGTGTGTACCACGAGCTTGTATCGTATATATATGTATATATTGTATATATATATATATATATATATATATATATATATATATATATATATATATATATATATATGTATATATATATTTATATAGGTAATTTTTTGTAAAGCAAGCGCCGCGTGCGTGTCGAGCATCGCATCGCCGCTTTTCCACGTGTATTTCGTCGCCGGATATTACTTGGATTCGCGTCCCTGAGAATTAGCTTCTTCCCCTCCGATCATTTACCGTTTCCTATATATATATATATATATATATATATATATATTCGCGAGCGGAACAAGCGGTTTTATATTCGCATGGAGCTGATACAGAAGAACGAAGCGTCTGTGGACGTGGCCCAGTACGAAGTGGACTCGTTGTCCCTTCGTTCCCGCGGCGCTACACTCTGGTTTCGGTAGTGCGGACCGAGCCCGCCTGAGGGCGGAGCGCCTGCTTTGGCGAGGGAGAAAGAGAAGTGAGAAGGAGGAAAGGGGAGCGTCTGCTCGCGGTGACGTCACGCTACGTGGCATGCAGTCGACGGCTTGCAGACGGTGTTGGAGAGGACGAGGAGGGACGAGTGGCCAGGATGATGAAGTGCGACGAGGGATGCAGCAAGAGGGGTATCTGGGCAACGTTGCCGACGAAGGGGCACGAAGACGAGAGCTGCAAGGCCCGGTACGGTGTACTTGCAGCAGGAGCAGTGGGCGTGGTTAACCTCGAAGAGGTTATGTTTACATACAGCTTTCTACTGCATTCATCCACTGCCACTATTATCAGGTGAGATTAGTGTTTAGTTTATCACTGTAATTTCCCCTTACTAATGCTATGTTGTTTCTAGGTGTCTGGCGAGTGCTTCGGAGGCTGTTGCTGTTGCTGTTATGGGGGAGCGGGCTACGACTTGAGCTACGTTGCGGTACCTGAGATACTACCCTGCCTCTGCAAACCCTTCAAACCAGGTAAGAGAGTTCCAATTTTATGTTCATGTCTGCTGTAGACTAACTCATCTTTATGTTTTTTAGGGTGTATGCTGCAGGCCTCCTTCATATCTAGAGAAGCAGCCGCTCCGCCCAAGGTGGATCTATTCATGTCTTTCAAGGCATAAAACAGGTGGGTATCATTCTAATACCATTTTACTTATATTCTCCATTTCTAATCTCTTGTGTGTTTCCTTAGGTTGGTTCGAAGGGACAGGAGCAAGGAGAGAAGATGCCAGGACATGCTCAGCGCACCCAGCCGAGACCAGCCAGCTCCCACCTATGCGAGGCTTTCTGGGATGGTAGCTGTGCGTCCTCTTCAGCTGCTTCAGGGTATTGCAGAGCTCGCTTGCTCTGTGTTGTCCAGGGGAATAGTGTATGTGTGTGTGTGTGTACGTGTATAGTGAGTGAGATAAATAGGTAGTGTGATATCGTTCACATAGGCCAGTTCTATCGAGCATCGGACTCGCAGTGAGCAGTTCGTTCGACAGACTGGAAGTTGTGTAACGCACACAAAATGTGGTGTTACACTAGCACTGCAGAAAATAGGCATTTTGAAGCGATTAGAGGCATTTTGATTTAAAGGTCAGATCCTTTAGATACAAAATGAACCAAAAGGAAAATTATTAAAACATCTAAGAGTGATTTTTGTTTTTTTAAAAGTAAACAAAAATTGTACCAAATGTCCAACCGCGAAAACTATCTTCTGTTAGAGCGCGAAAAGGACTGCTATTCTGCCATTTTTGGTTTTCGTATATAAATTTTTTACCGATTATTTACTATCGGAGCATCTTGTTAAACATAAAATGAGTTTGTAACTGACTTGTAAGTGCTGAAAAATGAAAATTTAGTTATGAGATATATATAATAAAAAAAGTAGTTCAAAGTCGCCCCTCTACGCGGGGTGACTGACCACCATATTTTTCATTTTTTTTTAAATTTTATTATTATGCATAACGAAGAACATTACAAATAAATGTAAAAATGTATTGCTTTTGAATATTTTTTAAATGATTGAAGCTCTAATTTTTCAAATATGAATTTTATGAAAAAATTGAAACATACAAAAGTTTTCAAATGTAAATGTAATAAGTATTATCGAACTATCTCAAAAAATGAAACCTCATGTGAGTGGAGTATTATGAACATAAAAGAATGTATGTCGATAAAAATGCATTTGAAGTTTTTATTCTCTATGCTACATAATGTTAATTATTTTATTAAAATCATTATAGCTTTATTTCGTTTTAGAGTTATTATATCTATAAGGTCTTAAAATATTCATTTGGTTATAAACTATAATATAACCCAAAAAATAAAAATAGACTTTTTGAGTAATTTTGGGTATAAAACCATCTTAAGGTGGTCCTTTAATAAAATTTTGCGAAAAACTCGTTTTTTTTATTTTATTTTCTAATACTTTGTACATTTTTAGAACATAAAATTATTTTGTATTGGCAATATTGACCATAAAAATAATTTTAATGAGCTTAATAGTTATTTATACGTATTTGTCTTCCGACCTTTATTCGACACAATCTAGCGTGTTTCTACACTAATCAAATTCAAACCCGTGTCCAAATCTATTATATACTATGCAGAAAAACTGCATAAAATATAGAAATTATTAAAAAAATATTTTGTTCGATATTCTGCGATAGGAAAATTGTTTTAAAATCATCAGAAAATTATTTCTTTTCTTTTTACAAAAGTACGGTTTTCTCCATTTATGGTTTTCCAATGTTCATCAAGGATATCTTATTCAACTTATTCGCATTGCAACCATGAACTTCGATTTTTCAAAAAGAATTTATTAAGAAAGTGTTACTCGTGAATAGAGTTTAAAATGTCGTTTCTTTAGGTTATTTATACAATGAAAATTCAATATAATTTTATTTTTCTTTATAATTATGTTTTTAAAAATTTGGAGTTCACCGTTCTGTGTGGTACAGGTGTCAGATATTACATAATTTTTATAAAATTTTATACTTGCATTTCTATGCGCAAGGACAGTTTTGAAAAAACATCAATTTTCATTGAAAATTGCTAGTTTTTCTTACATAACTATGGATAACCCTAAAACTGTCTGAAAATTAATGAAAATTTACATAAAACTTTCTTTTTAGGTAACAAATATAACCACCAATTTAAAAATGTCATCATGTAACTTGCAAATTTTTCAAAATTTACTATAGTACCACCTTAAGGAGGCACGTCACCTTTGAACTCAAAAACAAAACTTATTTGTATGAGAACATAAAAATTCTTCCTTTCAAAATCAGTCATTCTTAAATTCTTTTTACTATAAATACTTGATAATACCTTTAATTAAAAAGTCAATAATATGTATGTAAATAATTTTCTACGCAGTAAAAATCAATTTTCTGTATTCATACCATGACTAATGTATTGAAAAGTATTATCTGCAAACCTGGAGAAATTTGGTCGACGGAATCACTTGGAATCCCGTGGGCAATGGATTAGGAGCTTAATAACTATGGTGATTTTATATGGCGTACTGGATCAAGATTTTGAGTTTTCTTTACCATGAATTAAAGGTATTACCAAGTATTTATAGTAAAAGATATTTCAGAATGACTTCTTCCGAAAGGAAGAATTTTTATGGACTCATTCAAATAAGGTTTGTTTTTGGGTTCAAAGGTTGTGCTCCTTTAACTTATGCCATGTGGTAACTTGTTTTAGATATTCATTTATTTTGTCCTGCGCAGCAGTTCAAGTATCTTCTGAGAATATGATGGTTGTATTTGCTTATGATAGTATGGAATCACTTGGCATGTTTATCAATAAATCGTTAACATACAATTTGAATAATAGTGGTCCCAATATTGTACCTTGTGGTACTCCTGTGCAAATTTGTCTATACTCACTAACTGTATCTTTCATTTTGACCCTCTGTTTTCTATTAAGTAGATAACTAACTAACTATTTATTTATAAGCCTGTCCTCTAATTCTATAGCAATACATTTGTTTCAGTAATTTTTTCAGCAATGCAAAATCATTGTGAGAAATGAGAAAAACGTTCTATAAGCTTTCTTATGAACGTCTAATTTTTTTTATGTTTCCCGTTTTTAGATTATTCTTATTAGTCTTTGATGGCGGAGGAATGTTATTTTGTACATTAAAATGAAAAAATTTGGTGGATACATTTTACGTTTAAAAAAATTTTGTAGAAAGTTCGAGATTAAAAGAAAAATTTCGTGTTTTTACACAAGATACTTATAGAGCTCGACGACACGTATTAAAAATGCTGCCAACTGCTATGGCACTATGCTTTCTCAAAGAGAATTTAATTTCTAAGTATACTGTAAAAATCCCACTGACTTTTATCATATAGTTATCGAGTAATAAATGTTGAAAAAACAATGTTGTCATACAGTAATACAACTGAAAAATTTGTAATAAATTGTATAATAAATTCGCTTCCCAGAAACCATCCCTACATTGAAGAAAATTAAAAAAAGCAAAATTTGAAAATTTATAAATTTTGAAAATTTGGCCATAAAAAAAATTCATTTGGCCATTTTTGCTGATACTTTCAAGCACACCGCGTATTTATAGCAAATATATGTGCAAAGTTTGGGAAAGTTATACCGCAGATTGAACGAATATTCGGACTCCCTAAGGCATAAAACATGTTTATACGTTAAAAAATAAAAAAAAAAATTTCATCATCACATAGCTTTCTCTTCGAGAAAGCAAAAAATAAATTCGAGATCTTTACAAGGGGTGTTCTGTAAAATGTTTCTCCAGCTCTATTTTAATGGACGCCCTACTGTATATGTATTAATGAATATGATAATGTATAAATTGATTAACTTAATGTTTTCAGGGAAAAAGTTTTTTGTTGTGACCTTTGTTGGATCAATATTATGGATTGCTGCATACTCATACTTAATGGTTTGGTGGGCTAATATAGCAGGGGATACAGTTCAAATTCCTCCAGAAGTAATGGGTCTAACATTTCTTGCTGCTGGCACCAGTATACCTGACCTTATAACAAGTGTAATTGTAGCAAGAAAAGGCTTCGGAGACATGGCAGTTTCTAGCTCTGTGGGTAGCAATATTTTCGATGTAACAGTTGGGTAAGTGAAAAAATATTAACATATCGAATGTTAAGGTATTTGTAGAGTGATGGGTGCATTAATAATAAGACGGTATTAAAGGTTCTAATCGTTAGATTTATTAGAAACAAAAACAGAAAGGTCTTGCGTCGTCCTTCCTATACCGAGTACAGCGAACAAGCGAAAGCTCGTCGCGAGCTCGTAGGTAAAAGAAAGAAATGGGAGAAGGGAAACTATTAAACATATGAGTAAGGGCGCTAATATTCCAACACTTCTTCCCAACCTCACTTACAATGTTTGCACATTAAGGTATGACTTTGGTGTTTTAAAAAAAATCTGCTATTGTTGACCAATCAACTTGAACATTTTTTCCTATCAATGTTGTTACAGAAAAGTAATTCACACCAATTTTCAAGTAATTTCACCGCACTCCCCTGATTTTATACCACAATTAGTATTAGTTTTGGCAAATGTTAGTGATATTTCAAAATGTGGTACGCGCACACAACATTAAACTTGGACACTCAAAGAATTCATATATGTTTTTGAAGCACTAACAAACCAAAGTTATAACTTTACACAAATAATTGATCCTTAAAACATTCCAAACAAATCTAGCTTGATACGTATTAAACAAGTATTAAAAAACAAGAAAAGAGACATTTATTTATAATAACTTGCATATATACTATCAACCACGTATGGATACTTATTTTAAAATTTATATCTTTTATTTACAACATAGTAACCAATATTTCTTGAAAGTTTTAAAAGAATTCATTAAAATCTCATGCGCATGTAACTTAGCAAAGTAGAAGAAAAAGAGATGAATAAATTGAATATATAAATATTTCTTATAGTTTCGTATCATTTTTATTTAATATCATATCCGTTGATGGTTTATCAATTTTAAATAATTACTTACAAATAAATAAAACCGATTTCGAACAAAAACAAAGAATAAAATGGATTTTGCTGTAAAAAGTATAAATTAATTCTTTTCGTTACGTATTCAAATTCATATCCCAACTATTTGGAGTCAGCGCCAAAATTTTAAATAATTAAGTATAAAAAAGTCTATTTATTATTTATTTAATATTTAACGGACTTTCAGTCCTCGACACAACAGTAATATACAAAATGATCAGCGTCAATTTTAAAATGTTTTTTAATTGTGCATAAATCTAGAGAAAGTTTATTCGAGTTTCTGCATAATCGCATGTGTCACTATTATTACGTCGCGCGTAAACTATAAATGGCGCAAAGTTAATATGAAATTAAATCGCGTTCGCCTCTAGTTTCGGTCAATATTTGCGTAATTTACCTCAGAGTCGAGGCGCTAGCAGAAGCAGGATAGCTTAAATGAATTTTAATATAATAGTGGTAAAAATAGAAATTGTAAATTTACGCCAGGATATGAGAGGATAGTGATGCATTTAGAGACTTACGTTGTATGTGTGCGTAGGCATTGGTTCCCTGTAATCGGCTCGGCTCGGCTGCGCTGTGGTGCGGGCGGTCTCGTGATCGAGATGGTGGTGGGACATACGAGTATGAATAGGAGCACAGGCACAGTGAATAAATAAGCGCGATCAAATAAGTTTAAGATCAAGTTTATTATATAAGAAGCACAAAGTTAAGTATATACATGTCTCTTATACAAGTGAAATGTCAAATAATAAACTGGTGCGTACGTGCTTACGGTACAGAGTTCGAATGCAAAAGGCTGAAGGTTCAAAGCAAAAGGCGAGAGCAAATGGCCTGGAGTCATGGGGGACTATGACTTACGAGTATATAACCTCGCGGGGGTCGCATGCTTACCCTAAATTAGGAATTAATTATGCGTACTCGAGGAGGGGACGACAAAGGTATAGAGTCGCGGAAGCGAGTTCGGGAAATATTGGGGCGGATTAGTGTATCACCGTGGCGTAAGAGGTAGGTAAGGTAGGATACTGGCTGAATAAGGAAGGTCGATAAGTTAGTTTATGTATGATAAGTCACTTTTGTCATATATGGACCTTAACGACGAAAAATTGTTGTGGGTCTATACTCGGGACGTGACAGGCCGGCCCCTGAAGACTTGCGTCGCCGGTACGATGCAGATTGGTGGCGGATTTGACTTGCCCGTGCGAATGCCGATGATTTCGAAGTTTTCCTCCATCGTACTGCTCTTGTTGAACGGTGCAGGATGTTTGGAGATGTCTGTTGGCTGCTTAATACCTCCAGGTATAGAAATCCATGGAAATATCCAATTCTCGTGTTATACTATGACTGTATCATATTACATTTGCATACATGAGTTTTTACAATATTCCGATTTATTGTAAACATAAATACAAAACCAGCATGCACGCGAAGCACAGAATGTACGGCAACAATTGATACTCAAGCGCAAAATATAGAACTTTCAACGAGCAAAAACTACCAAAAGCGCACACGCGGGGGACCGCAAGGTATGAAGAGGAAGAATTTAAACAAGCCAGTTAATCTGTCACCGAGAGAAGCGCATGCACATCGAACCACCATGCAGCTGGAGACAAGCGTCGAGTAACATGCCATATCATTTCGTCCTTCACACATCTCACTCGCTTAAATAGACAAATTTTGTCTTCCCTATGTTTGTTTTCTTTATTTTTCTCGTAGTTTCTTTTTCCTTTTCAAATTATTATTATTATTCATTTAGCATACAATATTCACTCATTTAATGCATAAATCATCCTATCATTCATAATCATCCCATGGATACCATCACCGAGCCGTCAGTCCAAAATGAGCGACGAATTGCCTGTTGACCGCAATACGCCGGCCGACTACAGCTGGTCTATGGCCCTCATAAATGCCACTGAGAGATGAGAGCCGACGTCAGACCAGCGACAAGAATCCGCCGGTTCAGAGAGGCATGAAAACGGAGATAGACTCTCCGTGACCTCAAGCGAACCAGGTGCTCCAAAAAATCATTCGCTCACGTATGCAAGGCCCAAGCACGGGTAAACGAGCAGGGGTGGGCGTATGTCGACAGCCTGCGAGACGCGATTCACGTATAGTATATGTACACGCTATACTATAGCTACTCGACTACAAGACTCCGATGTGAGCGCACGTATTGCCGACTAGGCTATCGCCGACTGTATATATATTACTTCAATATATCTACTTTATTAATTAACCTCAGTGTCTTTATTACTCACCCACGCATTCCAACATGGTAGCAGAGTATCGTTGGTAAGTTTTTTTTTCATTATCTCCTATATTGACTCTCGAGTCGTATAGGATAATAAGTGTTGGAATTTCCGATACAAATATAATTGAAGCTGCTGGCTGTACACCGTCGTCCGTTCACCATGAGCGCAGGCAGTCGACAGACTCGAGCAGCGTCTCTCCCATGTAAGTAGACTGCCGGAGGGTGCATGTGCGCTCGCGCTCTTGGCGCCATCTCTGGGTCTCAAGTGGGACTAGTCATTTCGCTTTGACGTAGTTTGAACAATAAGTAAAAATAAAAAAAAAAATTATGTGAGATAAAGTGAGGTTAGAAAAGCCACGTGGAAAATGAGTTAACGGTTGTTGTTAACAAAAGTGAATCGCACAGTGAAAAAATGAACAGTGAAATTAAAGGAGAAAATTTATTTAAAAAATGATATGCTAGGGAAGCATGGAATTCAAATCGTGTCGAAAAACGAAAATTTTCAAGTAAAGAAAAATCAGTCTAGTAAAGTCAAAGTCAAAAAATATATGCTCAATGATGAAGATAAAGTCGTCAGGTACTAAACAATAAGAAGATTTTTGACAATTAATCAAGATTTAAATGCGATGTCAGCGGACTAAAGTCGGCAAGTGAAAAACGTAGTGATGTGCTAGTATAGAACACGTGGTAAATTTTGAGGTTAAGCACATGTTTCTGTGGCTTAAGCAAAAAGTGAAACTAGAGCACGAATTAGAAACTAAAGAAACTGTATGGAAAGAAAATATAAGAAAACCGGTTAGAAAACTATTTTTGAAAGAAATCAAGAAAATTATTGTATTGAAAAATCAAGTATACGAGAATATACGTGTTAAAGAAGAAGATAAAAATATGGCTAAACAAGCTAAAGTAAAAGACATTCTGATACCCATTTTTGATGGGGTAAATTATTCAAGTTGGAGAATAAGATTAATGACTTTGCTAGAGTATAAAGAATGTAACCAACCTGCAATCATTATAATTACTGATGCGTATAAAGATAAGGAAGCAGATTGGAAGAAAATGGATTTAAAAGCAAGAGTAATAATAATGAGTACAATCTCTGATAAACAATTAGAGTATTTTGGTGATTGCAAAACTGCTCTACAAATGATAACAAAATTTGATGAGATATATACGACTAAATCTACAGCTCTGCAAATTATATGCAGAGGAAAAATAGAGGAAAGTAAATTAAATAATTACAACACGGTAGAAGAATTTTTTGTCGAGTTTGAGAAAACGACAAACGAGTTTAAATTAGCTGGTGGAAAATTAGACGAAGCAGAAAAAATGAGATATTTGCTGAGAGCTTTGCCACCAAGCTACAGCTATATTGGAGACTTAATAGATGTTATTCAAGAAGATCAAAGAACCGTCGACTACGTGAAGTCAAAAATCAAAGACAAAAATATGACTAAAGCAGAGTCTTCAAATAAAAGCAATGTCAGTACCTTTGCAACACAGGCAAAAGGAAAATGTTTCAACTGTGGAAACGTAGGCCACTATAAAAATGAATGTAAGAGGCCACAACAGCAGAGCAACTGGATCAGAGGTACCCAATTCAATCAAGGCCAACGAGGTCAACAGAGAGGCCACAACAGAGGTTTCAACAGAGGTGGATCCTACCAAGGCAGAGGTCGAGGACGAAGTTCAGGCCAACAGAAAGAAGAATCTTCAGGCGATCAATAAAATAACTATTCATCCGAGTCGTGGATAACACAAGTGAATTGATTCGATAAAGGCTTGATGTTTCTATTTCTTATTTTTATTTATTGTGAATTTTTATATTTAGGTTAGGTCGGTAAATTAAACACACTATTATGGAAAAAGCCTTGACGGCATAAAAAAACCCTAAATTTATTTTACACTGAACAAAATATACATCTACATAAAAAACCAGGAACAAGGATACGATAAATAATTTGCATTGACGTCCTGCGCACACACACTAAATCGAATAACAGAGCAAAAAACGCTCGGCGACCGCCGCATGCGGCCACGTGCTCGCTAGTCGATGAAAACACACACACACACACACACACTGCTTCACGCACGTTACTTTCGATTCGGTATGATTTGCAATGAATCGTCCAGCCAGATTGGTGATTTGATGTGATTCTTAATGAATCTAACGACCCGTTAGCCTACAAAAAATATATTCGCAATAATTGCGATACGGTCGTTAACCGCCAAAAACGCGAGGGAGCTCCGCGCGCTGTGAGATTCAGTCGTAGAATCTAAAGATGTCCGCCGCGCGTGTCTATCGTTCGTGGCGGTAACGAGTCGCACGCAGCGCCGCCGCCTCTAGTCGATCTTGTAGATCAGTTGATCTACAAGAGAGAGCATGCGCATATTCTCACTCGTTCGTACAACATTCAGTCAGTGTGCGCGATAGCCATAATTTTACGAAATTATAAGTAAATAAACATATATATATATATATATATATATATATATATATATAAAGTTACATATTGGAATGGAACATACTCCCGGGCGAAGCTGAGGAATGATTTGGATTACAACGAATGTGACAGAGTTTGATAAAACTATATAAAAGATATAATATATCGCAATTATGAAACACGCTTGATTATATACTTAAATTTCAACATTATACAAAATACGAACTATAACGAAATTAAATTTATATTTACCGAATCTTTGGTGAATAATACAAGTTAAACCAGTTTCCGTTGGAGGGACTGATTTATTGATTGGCATTGATTATCACAATAAAATTGATAAGAATAGTATCTACTTGAAAATAGTTAACTGACTTTAAACTATCTTACAAATTAAATGAAAGTAACTTTAAGTATAAGAACATGAATTTAATTCTAAATTAATTAATCAAACTCAATCCTTAAATTTATAACTTAAGCAACGGGTAATAAACAAAGACGAGTAATATTGCGTTTATAAACGCCGCTCGCAGTCTTGACAGAGGGTACTCGAATGATGTCGTCGCTCCCAGGAAACACTTCGACGATCACACCCAGTGGCCACCTTGCGCATGCGAGATTATCTTCCATTAAGAGGACTACAGATCCGATTTTCAACTCTGCATTCGAGCATTCGAATACCATTTCTGGCGCTTTTGAAGTTCGTTCAGGTAATTTTTGTGTCATTATTTCCAAAAATCCTGTCTGGCTTTGGTGATGAAGTTGTAGGTCGACAGTCTGATATCAGGAACTGAAATCAAATTTTTCTCGGGTAAGAAATTGAAGGGTCGACCGATGAGCAAATTAGCCGGTGTTATGGCTAGAGGATCATTCGGATCAGCCGAAAGAGTGCATAACGGTCTTGAATTCAGGATAGCTTCTATCTCGATTAACAACGTGTTCATCTGCTCATAAGTGAGCTTTTGGTCTTTAATCACTCGTTTTAAATGATGTTTAAAACTCTTTACGGATGTTACCCAGAGACCCCCAAACGAAGTTCTTTATTGGCTCCTACAAAATTGGTACCATTGTCTGAATAGACGTGTTCTGGTATACCCCTTCGACTGATAAACCTACGAAAAGCTGCTAAGAACCCTTCAGTTGACAGATCAGTTGCTAATTCGATATGTACGGCCTTCGTTGCCATGCACACGAACACACAACCGTAAGTTTTGATGAAACTTCTATTCCGATCTTTTTTCTCCTTGTTGAGGATAGGACCGAAGAAATCTAGACCGGTATGACTGAACACTGGAGCTTCAATTACCCGAGGCTCCGGCAAATCAGCCATTGTCGCTTGCATCATTTTTGGACGTTGACGAATGCATTCGACACAATTATGTACAATCATTCTAACCTGATTTTTTCCATTGAGGATCCAGAAGCGTTCGCAAACAGCGTACAGGGTTGATTGGATACCAGCATGTAAATTGGTTTCGTGGACTTCACGAATGAGGAGATCAGACACATGATGTTTACTAGGTAGCAATAAAGGATGTTTTTGATTATAGATCAGTTCTGATTTCTTCAAATGATCGCCCACACGAACCATCCCTAGTTCGTCAAGAAAAGGATTCATTACATCTAACTTGGTCCCTTTCCGAAATGGAACGGGAATTTCGCCGGGGGTGGTGTCCCGAGCGGTTTTGAGAAGTTTAATCTCCTTATCGAAACTTTCACGTTGAACCTTAGCTAAAATGAACCGTTCTGCTTCTTCTACTTCTACTAGGAACAACCTGCGACCTTGACATCTAGTTGATTTTCAATATTCTAAACCTTTACACCGTAATATAACTGCAGTGGTTCTAACGATATGAGAGTAAGATGAAAATCTACTATAAAAATTTTTGAAAAAATCTTCTGTCTGATCAACTAACAAACAAGTTTCTTTCTCTGATTCGGGAGTTTCTGTCAAATCGGACTTCTATCATCCTTTACATACTGAAGAGAATGTACAGAGGTGACTCGAATATTTATTTAAGCTATTTATTTATTTGAATTATTTATTTATTTAATTTATTTATTTATTTAAATTTATTTATTTATTTATTTAATTTAATTATTTATCTGGTTTATTTATTTATTCGACGTATTTATTTATTAATTTATTTATTTATTTATTAAATATGTTTAGTGTTAGGTGTGAATGTATTTATTAGCGTGATTGTTAAAGTGTGTGTATGTATTCTTTTATTTTTATATGTTATCTCTATTGTATTTATTTTTTTATTCTATGTATTATTTTTTGACGAAGCGTGTTTCTGTGACATCTGACTGTGACTAGTTCATTACATTTAAATTTTATAAACTGACGAACTGATAAAGCGAATTATTATTTTAATAAGAAATGCAATAAGTGAAAGTTAAGATAACAAATATATTAAATAGACTGATATTTTAATTATAACTACATGTACATGAAATTGTAAGATTTTGTCTTTTGACGAATAAAAAGTATATATATCTATCTATCTATATATCCTAGGCCATTCTTCTTCAGGACGAGACAACCATTGAGAACCTGAAGTCCATAGCGAATTTTTAACAAAATCTGATGGTAATTGTCCTCTAGATAGAGAATCTGCTGGATTGTCCTCAGAACGGACATGTCACCATTGAACCTGATTGCCTACCGTTTGAATGTCTGCTACTCTATGAGATTCGAATGTTCAACAAGTGAGGAGGCTTAGTTAGCCAACAAAGTACTATTGTGGAATCTGACCAGAAAATTACTCTTTCTAAAGGGAAATCGAATTGAACCTTTGATTCAACATAGAGTTTTTGAGAATTGAAGCAGCATAAAGTTCTAAACGAGGGATAGTGACGCCGTTCAATGGATCAACTCTAGATTTGCTGCACACAAGATTTGTTTTGACGATACCTTTTGAATCTATGGATCTAATGAAAAGACATGCACCATACCCAGAAACACTTGCATCACAGAAACCATGAATTTCTATGCTCACAGAACTAACACTAAATATGTGTCGGGGAATTGAAAAATCTTGTAAACATGGTAACTGATTAGCTAAAGACTTCCATTTAGTATGGATGGCTTGAGGAAGAGATTCGTCCCAAGTGATCTTGGCTTTCCATCAATCCTGAATTAACACCTTGGCGTAAAGAATGACTGGCCCTAACAGACCAAGAGGGTAAAAAATTTTGGCAATTTCGGATAACAGCTTTCTTTTGGTTGAAATCGTTTGAGGATCTAAAGGTTGTACTTTGTATGTGAAACAATCTAATTGTGAATCCCAAATGATTCCGAGAGTTTCATGAATGGGATTTAACTTAATTGTGCAATCGAGATTGAAAACCTTTTTGTCGATGTTATTCAGAGCGGATTGATGATTAGACGCCCACTGTCTAATGGCGAAGCCGCCATGATTTAACAATTCGATCATTGCGTCGCGAATGCTTAAAATTTCATCGATTGAGTCCGCACCTGAAATGAAATCATCTACATAAAAATCACGCGTCAAAAGTTTACAAGCACGTGGGAAGTTTTTCGCTTCGTCACGAGCAAGTTGATGAAGTGTGCGTATAGCTAGAAAAGGTGCGCATGCTACTCCAAATGTGACCGTGTTCAATTGAAAAGTTCGGATTTTGCCTTGATGATACCACAACGTTTTCTGAAACTTCCTATCATCGGGGTGAACTAAAACTTGCCGATACATTTTCTCAGTGTCAGCTGTGACGCCGTAACGATGTGTGCGAAATATAAAAAGCTGTTCGAAGATTGTGTTTTGCATAGTGGGACCTACCAAAAGAACTTCATTCAATGAAATACCAGTAGAAGTTTTGGCTGACGCATCAAATACCGTTCTAACCTTTGTAGTTTCGCTGGATGTTTTAATCACAGCGTGATGAGGAAGATAACATCCATCATTAGTGTCGTCGCAGAGTGACATGTGACCTAATAAAATGTACTCCTCCATCACCCTAAAGTATTCTTGTTTTAACTGTGGATTGGATTCAAACTTTCTTTCGAGGGCATAAAAACGTTTCAAAGCTAATCTTCTAGATTCACCTAATTTGAATTTGCTATCTCTAAAAGGGAGACGAACAATATATCTACCCGTTTCATCGCGCTCAGTGTTATCCACGTAATAGTGTTCGCAAACAATGTCATGGCGGGATTTAGCAGGCTCGTGATCGAAATCTTCTATTAGCCAAAAACGCTCGAGAAGTTTGTCTAACTTAACTACATTACATGAGGAATTTGCTGATCTTGTGAGGGCATCTGACCCTCCTGCTACTATCCATCCTAAACTAGTTTTCTGAAGTATGATCTGTGTATCTTTGTTTTTAAGTTTGATTTGACCTATCGCTATTACTGATAAAGTTGTACGTGATGCTAATAAAACATCAATTGGTTTAAGTACATGAAATTGAGGGTCCGCAAGTTGTAGATTTTTGGGTATATCAAATAACTCCCGAAGAAATGTGTCATTAGGCACAGAATCAGCAATGGTAGGCACTATTAAAAAATTTAATTCTCGTCTGAAATTATTGTAAGTAGAATTAAAAATAGCTTTGACATAATGATTTGAAACAGCGCATGAACCAGCAACGGTTCCAATGTTAATTAAACAAGTCTGTTTTGATAAGTTCAATAATTTAACAAATTTTGCAGTCATTAAATTTACTGTGGAACAAGAATCTAATAATCCGCGGGCCATGACACAATTTCCTCGATTATTCTGAAATTTCAAAACTGCAGAAGTCATTAATTGAGAATCAGAGGGAAGAGCACTAGAAACGTAGGAATGACGTAATAGTCAGATTTTAAGAGTTGTAGATGTAGAAGCATCTTCCTTTTTAGGAGTTTCTGTTTTAGATGTCTGAAACTTTTTGTCTGAATGAAGTAAAGTGTGATGATTTTGTTGACACTTTTTGCAACGTTTTTCACTCTTACACGGTAAAGGGTGCACATACAAACAATTGAAATACATTTTACTTTCCCTTGCGAATTCCCAACGTTTTGAAACCTTAATCCTTTCGAAAGCTGGACATTTAAAAAGATGATGATTCTCGTTGCATTTGAGACAAACATTGTTAGAGACATTCGAGGTAGTAGTTACTAAGGACCGCGCATTGACTCTAGTTACCTTATTCTGTCCCCTGTCGAGTTTTTCACCAGCCCTTTTCTTAGTTTGGTTGTTATTGCGACTTGCTGTGGTCGAACATTCCAACGCTTGTAATTTGAAAATATTAGCTTGAAGGAATTTGAAAAGGTCGCTCAAATTTGGTAAACTGTCTAATTCCAGTTTGTCCTGCCATCTATTTCTAGTCGTTGGAGGTAAGCATCGTTCCACGTGTCTAACTATAAGCTCGTCACTAGGTCTAGCATCAAGTCTTTCTAACATATGAACATGTTGACGAGTCTTATGGACAAGCGTGGAAAGATTGTTCGCAGTCGCACTGGTAAACACTGGTAAATCTATAATTGCGTCGAGATGTTCGACCGCTACAATGCTCTTGCGATCATATGAGTCGATGAGCGCCTGCTAAGCTTTAAGATAATCCTCCTCACTAGGTTCAAATTCTACGATTTTATCTTTAACCGAACCAGTGAGAGAACTCAACAATTGAGTATGCTTAACGTAGTTGCTAAGATCGGTGCGAGAATGCACTAAAGCATCAAATCTGTTTTTATACGATAACCAATCTTCACGTTTACCATCAAAAGTGGAGAGTTTTATCTCTGGAAGCTTAGGCAGGTCATGTCTCTCAGTTATAGTGACGTTTGTCGTGTTTAAAGTCGAGCTTAAAGAAGGTCCTACGTTTTGCAATTTACTGACCGCGATAGCAACTGTGTAGTAGTTTGTCTCTAATTCAATAAATGCATCGAGTAGAGGGTGATCTGCTTGCAAAGAAGTCAGTTCATCAATGTATTTGCTACAACTTACAAATAAAGTCTCTAGAGTCTTCAAACGTAAATTCGCATTGATGGGATCTGCGTTGGGCGCTTCTACATATGATTTCAAAGCTTCTATTTTATTTTCAAAAGTTTTGCTCTTTTGCACAATATACGCAATGCGTGCTAGCTTCTCTTGGTTTACAGACATTGTAAAAAAAGTTTTTTTTTTTTTAAAGAAATGAAAATGACACAAATAACCGAATACTCTTAACCGTTGAAAACTACAAAAAGGTTTGAATTATTTCAAAATATTGAATCTGATTAACTACTAATTCAATTATCAGAATATGAGCAATCGTTAAAAATAATTAAATGATTTCTATTATGTTGTTTTTAAACTAAAAGTTTGTATTTTCTTTGAAAGAAAAAATTTTAAATCTTAATAAAATTTTAAAGTTGAAACTAAAATTAATTTACTTTAAGCGAATTTAAGAAATGTAAAAAATCTAGAGATTGAAACCATATGTGATTATTAAAAATATAAAAAAGGTACACGGCCTACATTAAAGCTCGCGTTCCTGCTGTGCTCGAAAATCCTGGATAACTAAAATTAAACAGGCAAACAAAAAAAACTAGTGTTGCTAGAACGATCGCTGCCGTTCGTGTCAATAGCGTGCGCTTTTCTCCGTTACCTCTATCTCTCCCCTATTCCGAGAATCGACGCACGATTTTATGGATTCCCGAACGCGCGTGTTCACAGCGCGCGCTTGCCGGTGCCTGTTCTTTCCCCCCCCCCCCCCCCCCCCGAGCCTTGGTGTTGAATTTACGCCAAGGCTCAAAGCGAAAAAGACAGACGAAAATCAATTATAAAAACGATGAATTTAATTTATTGATCTATTCTAAAACTTTTATTAACTACTAATGTGAACTAGATAAGCAATAAACAAAATATTTAACGGTATGATCACGATATAATTTGAAAAGCGAAATCGATAAGAATTTGTAGTACAAGAAAAACCACTTATCTTATTTTCCACACTCTCTCGCTCCTCGATGCAGCAGTCCACTGGGTGGTGAGGCGTCCTTTTGTGAGAACGACGACGGCGAGATGATGCAATGCAGCGATCAAGATGTTTGGTGAATGACCGTGAAGTCGATGCGCGCGAGTCCGCTCTGGAATGCCGCGCGCTATCGTCCCTTTGTTGCACGTGCTGACTCGTGCACGCGAGACGTCACTTGTTTGCGCGAGGAACAAACCTCACAGGAGGCACCATGCATTGATTCGATAAAGGCTTGATGTTTCTATTTTTTATTTTTATTTATTGTGAACTTTTATGTTTAGGTTAGGTCGGTAAATTAAACACACTATTATGGGAAAAAAGCCTTGACGGCATAAAAAAACCCTAAATTTATTTTACACTGAACAAAATATAAATCTACATAAAAAACCAGGAATAAGGATACGCTAAATAATTTGCATTGACGTCTCACGCACACACACTAAGTCGAATAACACAGCAAAAAACGCTCGGCGACCGTCGCATGCGACCACGTGCTCGCTAGTCGATGAAAACACACACACACACACTGTTTCACGCACGTTACTTTCGATTCGGTATGATTCGCAATGAATCGTCTAGCCAGATTGGTGATTTGATGTGATTCTTAATGAATCTGTCGACCCGTTAGCCTACAAGAAATATATTCGCAATAATTGCGATACGGTCGTTAACCGCCAAAAACGCGAGGGAGCTCCTGCACGCTGTGAGATTCAGTCGTAGAATCTAAAGATGTCCGCCGCGCGCGTCTATCGCTCGTGGCGGTAACGAGTCGCACGCAGCACCGCCGCCTTTAGTCGATCTTTTAGATCAGTTGTTCGCGCATGCGCATATTCTCACTCGTTCGTACAACATTCAGTCAGTGTGCGCGATAGCCATAATTTTACGAAATTATAAGTAAATAAACATATATATATATATATATATATATATATATATATATATATATATATATATATATATATATATATATATATATATATATATATGGAATGGAACAACAAGTGTGTAACTCGAATATTGATTATTTATCTTCTACTTCGACCTTCGAGTCGGGTAGAGATAATAAAGTAAGTATGGTAAATCATGTAACGGGATATAATGAAAATAACGTAAATTGTATTGAGATTGTTTGGATACTAGATAGCGGTTGTACTGATCATATTATTAACAGTGACAAATTATTTGATAAGTATATAGATTTGAAAAATCCTATAGATGTAAAATTACCAGATGGTAAAATGCTAAAAGCAACAAAAGTAGGCACTGTTGAAACTTACTTCAAAAATTATTATAATGAAAAATGTTTCAATTTAAAAAATGTTTATTATGTAAAAGGTATTAAGTAGAATCTATTAAGTTTTTCTAAAATAACAAAAAATTGTAAGATTGTAGCAAAAAATGAATATGCTAAAATTTATAATAAGTCTAGAGAATTAATAGCTGTTGCCAAAATAGTAGATAATTTGTATTCTATGAAAAGTTATGTAATTGAAAAAGAAAATAAAGAATTGTACGTAAATGCAATAAAATTAACTGATAAAGAAAAATAGCATAGAGCACTTGGATATGTAAATATTCAATATTTTAATAAATTAGTAAAAATCAATTAGTCGAAGGATTGTCAAATAAAATTGAAAATATTGAAATGAAATGTGCAAACTGTATTGAAAGTGAAATGGCTAATGTACCGTTCAAAAATAATAGAACAAAAACTACTGAAATTTTAGAACTAATTCATACTGATTTAAATGGTCCACATAACACAACTGGCTATGGTGGAGAAAAATATTTTTTTACTTTTGTTGATGATTACAGTAAAGCACTAGAATTTTTTGTATTAAAAATAAATCAGAGACGGCAAATTGTTTGAAAGAATTTATTAATTTAGCTGAAAATAAATGCAACAAAAAAGTAAAGAAAATACAATGCGATAATGGTAAAGAATATTTGAATCGTGAAATTTATAATTTTATAAAATCGAAAGGAATCGAATTATTGCCATGCCCACCCTATGTCCATGAATTAAATGGAGTAGCGGTAAGATATAATAGATCCGCAATGGATATGGGCAGATGCTTAATGCGAGAAGCCAAAATTCACAGACGATATTGGCCCGAAATAATGAAAACAGTAGTGTACTTTAAAATCGTACAATTGCAAATACAGCGGAGAATAAAACTCCTTACGAAATATTTTCAGATAAAAAACCAAATGTAAACAATTTATAAATTTATGGAAGTTGAGTCTTTGTTAGAGTTCCGGAAGCTTTAAGAAAAAGTAAATGGGATGATAAAGCACAATTAGACGTATTAGTAGGTTATGTTGAAAATGGCTATAGAGTCTTAGTCAATGGTAGAGTAATTAATGCTAGACATGTACAAATAGTTGAAGATAATACTCAAATAATTTGTTTAGAAAAACTTGATGATGAAAATGACCGAGATTTGGAAAATAGCAAATCTATAAATGAATTTACTGAAAATGAAGTTGCATCAGAAAATGATATAGGTGCAAATAGGATTGATCAATCATCTTCTACTTCGACTCTCGATTCGAGTAGGGATGAGAAAAACGTTCGTAAAAATTCTGTGAACGATTTTGCTAATGATGATTCGGACAACGAAGAAAGATTGACTGTAAAAAGAACGTCAAATAGAAAGAAAAGTCCTGTAAATAGATATGGAAATCCTGTATCTCATTTTATTTATGTAAATTATATTGATGCGAATGTACCGAATACATTCAAGGAGGCGATGAACTCCACTGATTATAAACAATGGCAAATTGCGATGGACTCAGAAATAAATAGTTTAAAGAAAATCAATACATGGCAAGTAGTTGAAAGGCCAAAAGATAAAAAAGTTATTGATGTAAAGTGGGTTTACAAAAAGAAAAATAATAATGTTTATAAAGCTAGATTAGTTGTAAGAGGATTTCAACAAAGAGAATATGTTACTGTTGTAAAAATAAATTATCTATAGAGCAAATGGATGTAGAAACAGCATTTTTTAATGGTCATGTAAGAACAGAAGTGTATATTAATGAGCACAAAGGTTATGAAACTGGTGACAATAACGCTTGCAAATTAATTAAATCACTTTATGGTTTAAGAGAAAGCTTTCGAACTTGGTATGATTGCTTCAACGAATTTGTTGAAAAGTTAAATTTTGTTAGAATTAATTATGATTACTGTCTATATGTAAAAAATACAAGCAAAGATCCAATATACATATTAGTTTTTGTAGATGATCTCTTAATTTGTTGAAAAGATAAAAATAAAATAAACAAAGTAAAAGCTAGTCTAATGGAAAGATTTGCAATGAAAGACTTGGGAAAAGTTAAGAATTATATTGGTATTGATATAGATTATAATGAAAATAGAGATAAAGTGACTTTAAGTCAAACCAAATATATAGAATCTTTGGCTGTAAAATATAATTTAGAAAATGCAAAATTATATGATACTCGAATGGAGTCTAACCTAAAACTAGAACAAGCTAGTGAATTCGATGAAAATATAAAATATAGACATTTAATTGGCGAATTATTATATATAAGTACAGGCACAAGGCCAGATTTCGCGTACAGTGTAAATTATTTAAGTCGATACCAAAGTTGTTATGATCAAACGCATTATAAATATGCAATGCGAATTCTAAAGTATTTGTATGAAACCAAAGACTTAAAACTAACTTACTGCGATAATGTTAATATCGAAATACTAGACTGTGTGGCAGATTCTGATTATGCAGGCGATAATATAGATAGAAAATCTACAATAGGTTTTGTAATTAGATTATTTGGAAACTTAATTTTTTGGAAAACACAGAAACAAACTACAGTCACAAAATGTTCTACTTTCGTCGAATACGCTGCAATGTCAAAAGCAGTGACAGAAATATTATTTGTTAGAAATTTATTAAGCGAATCATTTAATGTAAAATTCGATAAACTTATTAAAGTGTATGAAGACAATTCAGGTTCAATGGCTATTGCAAAATATGGAAATTTTACAAAAAACTCAAAGCACATTGAAGTGCAATATCATTACATAAATGTAAATTATGAAAATGGAGTATTCGACATTGTAAAAATAGATTCTCAGTTCAATTCAGCAGATATATTAACAAAAAGTGTAGACAAGACAAAATTTATAAAAAATAGACAAGCGTTAAGATTGATTTAAACTACGTATGTAAAAGAATCAAGATTGTTGATTTAAGGAGGCGTGTTGTAATATAAAGGTAAATACAACAATCTTGACTCTAAGTATCATTTTGATACTCGTCGAGCCATCTCTTGGTACGCGACGATTACAAGCATGCAAGCAGGCAAGCTCACGCGAGAGCGAGCGTACTCCACATGTCTCGCGTCTATACGATATGTACACGCTATACTATAGCTACTCGACTACAAGACTCCGATGTGAGCGCACGTATTGCCGACTATGCTATCGCTGACTGTATATATGTTACTTCAATATATCTGTTTTATTAATTAACCTCAGTGTCTTTATTACTCACCCACGCATTCCAATAAATATGATTACTTAACGAAGTATTTGGATCTTGATCAATCGTTATTATCCTATATGGTCATGTTTTTTTTGTGTCTCATAACTCGCTCATATAGCCGGAGATTGTGGAAAGCTAGACTAGCTGGTCGGCTAACCAGTGTCTGGGGGGGGGGAAAGTTGTGACGGTTTTACTGCTCATGCAATTATTATTATACTCCCTTCTAAAACGTCACAACGCCTCTCCGGGCGAAAGCCACATATTTTCTATGTATAATAATACTGTATTACAGCAAGCATCTGGGAGAGAGACCAGCCGATACAAAGCGCATGACTGTACGATTGGTAAGAGAGAGAGAGAGAGAGAGAGAGAGAGAGAGAGAGAGAGAGAGAAGAGAGAGAGAGAGAGGGAGAGAGAGAGAGAGTGTGTAGAATCTGAGCGCAATAGCCGCGACGCGACACATAGGGCTAGGTCAAGGCCGGCCCGCGCTCGCACGATTAATTCCGCTTTGCGCTTCGAGTCTACGCGGCGTCTCATGCTTCGCACGTGTGAAACAAATGCGGCTGACAATATCCGCGAAGCTACAGAACGACGACGCGCGGAATGAGAGCGGGCCTGCGACTTCAGCCGATATACACAACGGGCGCTAGCTCACACCGGAGGGCCAACCTCGAGCGGCGACGACGACGCCAGGACAGGACACACTTCGATGTAAGTCCACCTCTCTGATTATCTCTTACGCGACGCAGGTGAGTACGCTTCCTGCTCTTTTACATCCACCTCCACCGCTTTGCACCACACAACACAGCGGGTATTGTGTTAACTGTATTTGCGCTACCGTGAATAAATTCTCGTTCCAGTTCGACTGCAACTAATATGTGGGTTCTTTGAAACTCTCCTTACCCTTGGACGGCTGCCGCCTACGTAAGCGCGCGTATTGCTTGCATTATCAGTGGCAAATCAACTTTAGTATACTGCAGAATTTGAAGCTCAGAAAATCGAGCTTTTGTAAAAACAAGACTAAAATTCTGATATATTACGTATTGCATCCTTACATCATATTTATTAAATTTTTTTAAATCTTTCATGTATCAAATACATTTGGTACGTTATCAAGTAACTATATCAGATACTTTATTAGGTAAATAATAATTAATTATAAATATACTAAACTTTCAAATTTTTATTCTATTTTATATAAAGGCAAAAATACTGACTTCACAAAAAAATAGTCAAAATTCCTTTATTTCATCAAATTCTACCAATAACCCTGACAGTCCGTTAGTCCCGCTTTCCAAGTCAAAAAGTGGCCACAGTTAAAATGGGCATAAAATACTATACGTAACTCGACAAAAAAGTCGCTTTTTCCCTCGGGTGATACTGCCCGAGCGAGCAAAACGAAGCGAAGGCAATAAACTCACCCGCGGGAAAAATATTCGACTTTTTGCCCTTGTTACATAATATACTATTAATATATTTTAAAAAATTGATTAGATCTTTGAAAAAAAATAATAAAAAAAATTTTAACGAACAAATGCTCCGCTGTTTTTGTAATACGTGTCAAAAGAAGTCAAATAACCGTTGAAAAAAAAAATTCGTATACTATGTCACCTCGAATCGTTGTGAAGATCAAAGTTCTTTTAACAAATATGGTACTGAAAATAGTGATTTATTGTGATGTGTACGATCAAGATTTTAAGGTTTTACAACGGTTAAATTTAAGATATTATTGTGTTTTGATAGCATTCAAATTTTCAGAATAAATGCATTTAAACATAGAAAGTCTTCTGGACTCGTGAAAGAAAGTCTTTTTTTGGGTTTAACCCAGGCCTGCCCTCTTACAGAAGTAAAATTTTCTTTTGAATCCTGTTTCATTATTAATATAAAATGATAAGAAATAGTATACAAAAATAAAAATAAAATCGTTTTTTTTACCAAAAACCTGTATCTTCTTCCCTTAAGGTGGTCCTATAGTAAATTTTGAAAAAGTTGCTAGTTACATGATAAACTTTTTTTAATTGGAGGTGTTACGTATGAATGAGATACGAGGTAGGCAGCGAAAAAAGTAGACGACGGGACTGGAACCTAAGTCCCCAGTGTACGGGTCTCGTGCTCACACCACGGAGCTAACGTCTACGATACAGACCAAGTACATCGTAGGCCGGTTCCACTTATCACTGACTCGTCTCATATGCTTACGCTGCAAGCATTGCAGGCGTGTGTGTCTGTAACAGAGGTTATATTTATTGCCTAAAAATGAAGTTTTTTTGTAAATTTACATACAGTTTTAGCAGGGTGCCCATAGTTATGTAATACTAACAATTTTCTATGAAAATTCGTGTTTCTTCAAAACTGCCCTAGTGCATCGGAATGTAATTATAGCATTTGAAAAAAATTGTGTAATATCTAATACCTGTACCCTATAGAACTGTGAACTACAATTTAAAAAAAATACAATTATAAGAAAAATGAAATTACATTGAATTTTCATTGTAAATAACCTATAAAAACACATTTTTAACTATATTCATGGGCAAAACTTTCTGAATAAATTTTTATTGAAAAATCGGAGTTCATGGTTATGATGCGAATAAGTTGAATAAGATAACCTTAAGGGGTTACATGGGTTTCGCAATTTTAAAAAATCGATCGTAAAACTTTCGGAGTTACAGCTATTTTAATAACCGTCCATTTCCGTAATTGTCTTATTTGAATATACACTATATAGAGAATATTCCCAGAAAATTTTAAGTCGGTTTAAGTCGGTTGTAATAAAACTTCAGAAGATAGAGCCACATGAATCACCTCCCATTTAGCTTATTGCTTCGTAAATGTTTCGAAATATCTGCTTAGATATTGTTAATCTCAATTTCTCCGTATACCTCATTATTCTTGAATGTTTTATTTGAAAGTATTGTCATTAAATAATATTCTCGGAAAGATACAAGTCGATCGTACTAAGACTCTAGGAAATAGAGCAAAAGGAACTCCGCCTGTCTAGCTCGACTGCTTCAGCGCGTCGCAGGTACATCGGAGCAGCTGCCTAGCTATTGTTTATCTCCCTTTCCCTACCTTTCTATTATTCGTCAGATTCGCCTTTTGTGATCCGTAAGAATTTGGATGGAATGTACAAGTATATATAAGTAGGGAGAATTCATAGGTAGATTTAGTTTGGCTTCGTTTATCGAGTCACAAACACAGTTGTACGTTTGTGCAGTGAAAATATCTAAATTTTATTTGCGAAATGGAGCCTCACAAAGTTACGAAAGATGAACGAATCTCCAAAAATACCAGGAAGGATAGACCTAGAAAGAGGAAACAAAGTTTCAATCCAAAAACGACAGAAATAGATGACGAAACTTTCTCCAGTACGTCGATGAAAAAACTCAGACATAAAGATTTGGAATGTGTGCCATAAGACTCCACTTTTCAGTTTGGAATCTTGGATTTTTACTTAGTTTTTTCTACTCTTGCTAGTTTAGTCAAGTGCTCGAATATTATAAATGACAATGGTGTGGAAAAAGTGTGTGACAGTAAAGTACAGTTTCAACAGTGTACAAAGGAAGGACTTGGTTTTAAAATTAGAGTGGAGTGTGAAAGATGTGATCCTCGATATATTTTATCGTGTCGCAAGATTGGAAAATTATATGAAGTGAATCGTAGATTTATTTTTTTGATGCGGTTATTAGGCTTAGGTCTAGCAGGATGTAGGAAATTCTGTGGCTTGATGGATATAAGTAGTGCTTTTCTAAACCAGTCCACGTACGACTTTTACATAAAAAAAATACACGAATGCGTGACGACTGCTGCCGAAACACTCTTCTCTTTAGCTGCAAAAGAAGAGAAAAATTTGACGTGTGAAGAAAAATGTATTGATGATACGTCGGAAGTCACGGTATCAGGCGATGGCACTTGGAAAAAACGTGGATTTTCATCGTTATATGGCGTAGCTATATTGATAGGATATTATTCTGGAAAAGATTTAGACGTAATAGCAAAAAGCTCGTATTGTAAATTATGTGAAACTTGGAAGAATAAATCTAGGTACGGCAGAGTTTGAAGAATGGTATACAGAACATTTAGAGAAGAACAAATGCAGTGCTAATCACCAAGGACCAGCTGGAAATGTGGAAGTTGGATCAATCGTGGCAATGTTTCAACGTTCGGTACAAAAACATGGCCTGAAGTATATAAATTATATCGGTGACGGAGACTCTAAAACATATTCCGGAGTTATTAGTTCTAAACCCTACGGCGAAGATTGTCAAATAAATAAAAAAGAATGCGTTGAACACGTTCAAAAAAGGATGGGCACTCGTTTACGCGATTTGGTAAAAAAAACTGTTGAAGATAAGCAAATCAAAGGAAAAACAATCAAAAAGAAAACTCTCTCTGGCAAAGGCAAGCTTACAAGCAAACTTATTGATAAATTAACAGATTATTACGGACAGGCCATTCGAAGAAATTGCGATTCAGTGCAAAAAATGAAGGATGCTATATGGGCAACTTATAATCACTATAGCTCAACGGATGAAAAACCTCAGCACGAAAAATGCCCGAGCGGCGCTGACTCGTGGTGCGCTCGGCAACGTGCTTCAGCTGAAAATGATTTGGAGTCATACGAACACGATTTTACTGCTTTGCCGAGTGATGTTCAATCAGCTATCAAACCAATTTATGAAGAACTCAGCAAGGATGCACTTTTGGAACGGTGTGTTGGTGGATTCACACAGGACAACAACGAGAGCCTGAATCAGCTTATATGGAAAATCACGCCAAAAATACTTCCTGCTGGCTCAAAAGTTGTTGAAATTGCTGCCTCAGTTGCTGCCTCTACTTTCAATAAAGGAATCTCATCTTTGTCTCAGCTTTGAAACTTGGACGAACTATTCATGAATATGCTAGGAAAGAGGATGAGCAGCGCGTACTCCTAGCCAACAAGAGAGCTGAGTCTGTGACTCGAGAGGCCAGAATTCGTCTCAGACAAGAGAAAAAAGATGCCCTGGACATTGCAGCTGCAGCAGGATCTTTGCTTTATGAGGCTAGAATCGACGACTCTATGTAAGTTGAAAAAAAAAATTTTTTTTCCCTGTCTTATTTGTACTTGAAACTTTAAACGCGTTTTTCTCAAAACTACTTTTTCAAAGTCCGTGGACACGATTTCTCGAAAACTAATGTACCGATCGTTCTGAAATTTTGCATACTTCTTTAAAATTACATTGACTAGTGATTGAACGAAGTATTTTCGTTTTTTCAATCACAATTTATTTTACAACCTATTTTGTGCTCAAAATTTTACCGATAATCGAACTTTTTGCAAAAATCTCTCCCAAAAATTCAAAATTTAATTTTTTTCTTATCCCTTCGTTCAATTACGAGCTATTACCATGTATTACCTGAAAAATATTTTTTTTTTATTTCAGATGAAACCGACATAAGTTATCATGTCCACCGCAACGACACTCTTTTTTTGGGGCTTCGGAAAATGCGCTGTCTACGGCTCAATTTTCAATTTTTTTTCATCAAAATTTTTAAAATGTTGTTTAAGATATATATTTTTATGTAGTAAAAAGTTGAATAAAAAAAGTTTTTTATTGTACCTAAAAAAAATTCGTGAAAATTTGCTTTTTTTTGCCTCTGAAACCCATGTAACCCCTTAAAGATTCAGATTGATTTATTGTAATCCTAAGCGCATATTACTTGACGAACATTGGGAAACAATAAATGAAGAAAATCTCACTTTTATAAAAATAGGAAATAATTTTCTGATAATTTTAAAACATTTCTTCTATTGCAGAATATGGATCAAAATTTTTTTCAATAATTTTTATGTTTTCTTAAGTTTGCCTGCATAGTCCAGAGTAGATTTGGGCACGGGTTAGGATTCGGTTAATTTAGGAACACTGGATTGTGTACAATAAAGGTCGGAGGAAAATAGGTATAAATAACTATTAAGTTCATTCAATTGTTTACTATGACCAATATTGCCAATACAAAATGATTTTCTACTCTAAAAATATACAAAGTATCAGAAAATGAAAAAAATCGAGTTTTTCTTGGAAGCTGTGGATACTTGTACAACTCCCACGTGCGGAAACTCGTAGATATTGGTCTATCCTTTCCGATGCAGTCTAGCAGTCGAATATTACGTCTGTCGAATAGGACGACGTATGGCATCAACCGCTCGACTCCATTCAACTCTATCTTAACATTTTCTAAAATGTTCTCGTGAACTGTTTGCAAAACAGAATTCAAATCGTTTCACGATCTCGCGAGTATGAGCACGTGCTTTGCGCGTACTATAATTTTATGGTAGTCTTCGGCAAATCGAAGAATCATGCTCTAAGGTATGGAAAGGTCAAAGTAGCCGTCATCGTGGTGGACTAGGATTGAGCGACACCCATTCTTTCATGAGACTCGTCAATCCAATGTTCTTTCATTTATCGATGTCTATAACATTCAGCTCGTAATGAATCTCTTCGAGTATGTGACAGATGACGTTGTTCAGTAAATTGATTCTTTCCACTGCTGTACCATCCATTTTAGTCAGTTTACCGCACAAGAACAACAACAAGCTTGATGCTGAATGGATATACGAATCTCGTCGCTATTGTTGAATGATACCGTGTACGGCTGATGTGCGTGAACTTTGTAGTGTGCAATGGACTTATCGTACGTGACAGGTGACTGTATGCTTAGAATTTCTTCAATTCTTCTGAAAGCAACAAAAGACTATACATGTGATTTTCCACCAACAACGACAATTAAGCAAAGACTTTTGCGAAACTGAATGTTCTGACGTGTTAGCGCTTTGACTGTTCGCTGACGACGGATCGCTCGTCGACATGATGCTCTGTTTATGTAGCAACCTCTACCGACTTTGATGTATACGATACCCATGTTTCTCACGTTGATTGCTTGATGTGAAGTCTGATTGATATAACTTATCCACGAAAATTAACCAACTCTCCGTCTTGATCGACTGTGCGCAGCTGTATGTGATCTATGCTCTTGGCAACGATCGTTAAATAAATTACGTTTGATGAAACTTCGATGATCTTATATCCTGGAGGAACGGCCGAAAGAACTCGTGTATTGTGTGTACTCTCAGTCCGATTATATAGGCACCAGTCGTGATGCTACACTCTACTTGCAAGGCGTTCACCTTGAGAATGGTTACAGGTAAGTCGGAGCTGTGAGTCATGTTCGGAGCGAGCACTCGTTGAGTACCCATCGGTAAGACAAGCTCTTCTTCCCCAACGTACAGCTTGTTATTACCTATGTCGACGTTTGGTATGTTTGGATTTTATGTATGTATATTTTATGTATGTTTTGGTACGTTTGGTTTTTTACGTTTGGAATTAAAGGTGAGAAGCTCTACTAATCTGAGAACGAAGTTCTTATTTGGTTGAAGTTCTATTGGAGGAAAGTAATACGTTTCAAGAACTGATGACGTACCGGACAAACTCAGCATTATGTGTCTTCCATGATGGTTCAAATCTCAATGATGCGACTTCCTGTGATTTGTTTTTATATACCTTCCAAGCGTCTGCACAAAAAACTGTAGACAAAGATGACCGTAAATGAACGTATCAAAATCTTGATACCTCTCGTGATTGTACTTGATTTTATCTACTCCGGGATACAGCCGGGATAAACTTTCGAAATAGACTACGTCATTTCCCCGCTTTCGATAGGCAACCCGGTGCGTTCCAGGTCCATTCTTATCGTCCAAATTAACGATAGCAGATTAACGATAATGACGCCCACTGCTCGGTAAAGAATTGTTCATGTACACTCAATGAAAGTATAGAATTTAAAAAAATTTAGCGTACTTCAGCAAGTCGGCATCCATGAGTGCTCGAAGGGTAATCTTACTTCTTCAAACTTTATTTTTAAACCTTTCCCCGCATTAAGTTTCAGATAAATACCTACACCAGTTTTATGTCATTTAAGATACAAACCTTTACCTTGCGCCACCTGCTAGTGCACAGTATTCTACTTCGGAACTTTCAAAAAATCGATTTTTTTTTACATTTTTCGAAAGTATATGTATGTAAGAATATCATACTAAAATTTCAAGACGATACGAGCAGTCTAACTGTACTTTTCCATCCTTCGAACGTATCTACCTGAGCGATCTAATCCGACTTAAAAAAACTTCAATCTCGTTTCTCTCAAAACAACGTTTTTACACCCCATGTTAACGAAATCTCAAAAACTACTAAACCGATTCTTATGAAATTTTAAACACATATTTTGTACACTTATATTAACCCATGGAACTATAATTATATAAAAATTTTCATTTTAACTATATTTTTTATGCCAATGTTACGTCTCCGTATATTATGAATGCGTGAACGTATACATTCATGCGACGGTTGTCGAAAACGCGTTTACATAATTATTTTTTTTTCTCTT
The DNA here is from genome assembly GCA_949152435.1 of Gastracanthus pulcherrimus. NCBI lineage: Eukaryota > Metazoa > Arthropoda > Insecta > Hymenoptera > Pteromalidae > Gastracanthus > Gastracanthus pulcherrimus. The sequence continues at coordinate 90,295,040 of OX424575.1, forward strand.
TCTTCCTCGGTCCTCTCTTTTCCTCTTTTCGTACTCTTTAAGCATGTTTGTCTCGACTTTCTTTTTGTCTTCTCTTTCTTCCTCGGTCCTCTCTTTTCCTCTTTTCGTACTCTTTAAGCATGCTTGTCTCGACTTTGAGAGGGTTCGACAGCTGCAAGCCAGCAGAGAATCTTTCCCAGGGTCAAGACGAGTAATCTGTGTGGTGCATACTCAAAACTCTACGGATCCGATAAGCAATTCGAGACCGAGGGTTGAGAGTAATAAAACTGCACGTGTACGGACTGATAGAAAGGCGGTCCTGGGAAAGCGTCTCGAGCAGCGTCTCGAGTCGGAGACAGAGTTATCATAAAAAAATAAGCTTGGCGGATGATTAGGGGCCTTCTGCTCCCTGTCTCTCACCACCCGCATGCTTGAGCCGCTCGAGTGCCTAAACACGCCGAAATTGCAATCTATACGTACTGACAAAAAAACCGTTAGCTGTGCGTAGCTATTGGACGCCCTCATTTCGGGAAAAATCCATTGCTACAGTACAATCTCTACTTTTTCCATTTTTAAAATTATTTTTATTATTTAAATATTATTATCAAAAATCACTTTTTCCTCTTTAATTCACTAAATTAGATTATATTTTTACTTTCAATGTACTGTAGCAATGCAAGGTATATTCGGCCCAAGGCGCATAGAAATATCATTCGAGAATACATACATTATTATTTAGCCTTTATAAAATATCCATTGTATATCTAAGAACTTCGGATTAACTAAACGAACACGCAATGTAAATAACCTTATATTTAGTTATATTAATTAAGATTTGCGTATGTATTAATAATAATAGTTCGTGTAAAATATTATGAACTATCGAAATAATTAGTAATTTCAACATTTGTTCTATTAGGTTAAGCGCAAATGGAAGATAAATCGAAAATATAAAAATAAAAGTAACATTACTTTATAAATAATTATTTTTAGCATAGATTAAATAAGTGATAGGTATTTTACAAAACTTTTTTTTTTTTTTTTTTTTTATTATTTAACGTCGCCATGTTTGTGCTTCTATGTGGTGCTAATCGACGATGGGGGTCTGCGGTGTGTTTGTAAACAAAGCACATGTAATTTTTACAGAGGTGCTTGTATCAATCGGCAGAGACTAGGATTCGAACCCGGGTCACCGACGTGGGAATCCGACACTCTACCGACTGAGCCGCCGCAGGCCCCATTTTACAAAACTATAGGCAATACATATATTAATATTATACTTTCTAGATAAGCTTGAATAACAAATATAAATAAATAATAGTACGATAAGTCAATTTAATGTTGAAATATTTCTACTATATAAAAGTATGTCTAGCATAGGAAAGAACATTATCACATTATACGTATATCCGTTTTTATACAAGTGCAAATAGTTATAAGTAAATGATACACATGTTACAAACAAATAAATGTCAATTTAAAGTTTAAACTATAGTGTTAAAACAGTTATGTAATAATGAACGATCTTCTCTCACTCTCTAACGATCTTCTCTCTCTTTCTAAACGATCTCCTCCCTCTCTACCCCTACTCCGGAAAAGAAGAGGAAAGGATCCACCACCGAAAATCGATAGGAAAAGAGAAGAGGAGGGGCTTGGAAGGAGGCCCTGGAAAGCTATCGCTCTCCCTTTGGCTGCCAGTCCATCGCGCAGAGCCAATTAAGGGTATGCTTTCCGATTAGGCCAATGACAGTGAGGCCCGATTTTCTTCTCCTACGCTTGAGAATCTAGAGGGTTAGGTCAGGGAGAGGACCGGAGGACACGAGCCTCTAAAGCTTCTTCTCAGCAATCAGTCTCAGTCGAGGTGCATCCTAGAGCATCTCGACTGCAGCATCACCCAACTCAGCAAGCTCAGCAGACAGTCCGATCTCAGCAGTCAACAGGAACAGCAACCATCACTTCAACCACTCATTCCGAAGCCAAACCCAGAAGACCACACCATCCGCCAACTCCGAAGAACTTGAATTGAGAGAGAGAGAAAGAGTGAAAGTAAGAGATAGATAGAGTCCTGTCAACCTTTCATTAAATAAAAGTAAATCAAAATTCATAAATTTAACTATTTTATTTTCCTGCAGTTCTTTACTTTTTCTCTCCTATATTTATATATAAATATTTTAGCAATTTTCCTCCGCACGCACAAAGTTCCGATAGCAGTACTTGTGCGTGTACCTATCCTCTCTCTCCCGTAACTATTTACCTAGTTCCGTTAAGCGGTACAGGAAATAGTTTTCCTTCCCTTCAATAACACTTCCCCTAGGAAATTACGGAAGAATAACAGTTAGCATCCCGCGCTATTACACGGAAGTGTAGGCGCAAAAATACAAAATAAAAAATACTGACGCGCTCCACCTCATGGAAACGTCACACCAAAAACAGCGCAAAAAATAACGATCTTTTTCCTTTTCACCCGCCATTTTGTTATTTTTACATGTATATTAAAAGTTCTAGTTCCATGGATTGCTGGAGTTATACTGAACCTAAAACTATTTGATTTTTCTGTTTCAGGTCAACCATTATCGAGATTTCGTTAACACCGCACACCTACCTATTTTTCGAGGCGTTGACTGTAACTGCAGTTTTCGAATATAAAAAGTGCATAAATTGAATTTTAAAAAAATGTTTAGTGTATTTAAAAAGTGTATTTTTTATGCTTTACGAACCCTACATTAATACATTTAATAATAATCTAAAAAAAAATTCACAAAAATACCTTATTATTCGAGCGTTCAAAGTAGAATACTGCCTTAAACCGGCTATTATAGGTACGAGAAATGGTAAGAATCGTCCTACTTTTAATGGATCAGGTAAAATTCGTGGAATTTTTAGATTCTTGTTGTCACCAAAGTTTTTTACTTCGCTGCCAGCACCCTTGAGAGCAGAACGAATCATTTTGAATGCAGACGTACTTGGAACGATTGATTTGGAAGCAGACTTTACTACCTTGCTGAGTGTGATAGAAGGCTTCTTCTTCGTTTTTCGTGAACCCATGCCAAACTTAGTACTCAGTTTCATTGCGTTAGTTACGGCATATGTAGCTACCTTCTCACCGATTCCTGCGTCTGTAGATGTAACTCTTTGCCAAGCTTTGTCAGCTAACACGCTGTCTGCAGCGTGTCTCGCCTCAATGTCAATTCGATTTTTCGTGTAAGCTAGGTCGTCCTTGCAGGCTACGTCGAGAGGATTAAATTTGGGATCACCTCGTGTTAATCTCTTCTTTAATTTTGTACCAGGTCTGCAGTATTGATATCCGGGTAGATATAGTTCCACTGGAAGCTGTTGATAAATTTGTTAATTAAACCACGACCCCGTTGGCGTTGCATATGTACGATGATTACTCTTCGAAGTCTGAATGACAACTGATGCTAAGGTATATAAACTGCTCTATTTCTAGGCGGAGACTCAGATGTGACTCAGACGTTGTACTGCATACATGGATTTTAAAGATCAGAACGTTAAACTTCCTGTAGCGAATTTCGACGGTATCGTCAAACAAGAGAAGAGATTTAAACGACATGGAGAATTTCTACCTTACAGTATACCTGCTTTATTCTGTGGTCCATCGAATTGCGGAAAGACAAACAGTCTGTTGGCTCTCATAATGCATCCGAATTGTATCAGATTCGAGAACGTGTACGTCTATTTTAAGTCGTTCATTCAGCCAAAGAATAAATTACTAAGTAAGCTCTTAGAACCACTAGTTGGAGTAAGATGCTTTCTCTTCAGTGAATACGACTTACTAACATCTTCGAACAATGCTCTTCCCAACTCAATCGTGCTTTTCGACGTCGTAGCCTGTGAGAAACAGGACAATGTCAAAGTTTTCTTCTGCCTGGGCAGACACTAAAATATGGATTATTTTTATCTATGTCAGTCATACGCTCAAGTTCCAAAGCATCTCGTGAGAGATAATGTAAATTTTCCCGCAATATTTCGACAAGATGGCGTAAATCTCAAACATATATACGACGATCATGTGAATTCCGATATGACGTATGCACAATTTATAGATATGTGCTCGAAAAGTTGGACAGACAATAGGTATGAATTCTTCGTAATAGACAAGGATAGACCAATCAACACAGGTAGGTACAGAAAGGGCTTCGACTGTATTGCTATAAATATATCGCGCACTGCTTAAAGTCAACAGTTCTTTCTGAGTCATTGAACCGTCAACATGTTCGAACGAGAGAAAGGCGTCCTTAAACAGAGCGAAAAAGCTAGACAAGCAATCAGAAGAAAATACATGCTGTTAAAGCATAATAAGACGAGCTTCGAGAAACTTCGAGATGAAACACTTAAACCAATTGTGGATCCGTTAAAAAACCTCGTGAATGTAGCTCACGCGACAAAGGATAATAGTCGTACTAAGTGTACAAAACAAAAGGTTTATGAAGCGGACCACATACTACAGATTTATAATATTCCAACGGTACTTTCGAATTCCAGAATAACGATGATACATTGGAAGCCCAAGAAATATCTTTTGAAACAGCCGGTAGTGATGCCGAAAATAAAATAAAAGAATAAGAAAAGAAGGTGGATTCGTGTACCAAAAACTATCTTATAATGCTTAAACAAAATCTTAAAAAACAATATATATGGAGTTCGAAAACTAGGTGATATGTTTGTAATAGGCAATGCTCCTATAGCTGTGAGAAAAAACATATTAACGTAAACGGAGTCAAATATCCATAATCTGTAGGGTTGTTAGAACTGCTCTTCAGGAAAGAACCTGATGAAACTCTGATCAGTGACGATGATATGAATGATTATCGCAACATTATCGAAGTAACGAGTACGCACAAGCGAAAATATAGAGAAGATGAAGCTATGCGCACTTAAAAAAGTAAAAATACAATATTTTTATTGCTCCGTTATTCAATAAGTATAATAAAAGAAAGTCTATCGTTGGATCGGGACTCTTACCTCCATACAAGATCGCTAGAAAAGATACCACGATGGTCTATGTGTACTGGTACGATTCAAATGAACTAGTCCATCATCTTCGATTGCTCATAGCTGAACAATCAGCTGAAAATCCGAGCCATATCAACGAGATTCATTCAATCATTGAAGAACTGCGTGAGACGGGCTATGTATATTGAGATGCAAGAGTGAAATCTATTCAGTCTCAATATGAGCATCAACATTTTTGGACGGTAGCTAGGTAGGGCTGAAGGTAGTCGTGGTCCTCCTGGCGTTAGATTCAATGTCACCGTTGATGGTCAATATGATGTAGAGAAAAACAGAATACAGAATACAATCTGGCCGCACCTAACTTGTTAAGTGACGCTGTAAATTTAGATGCCCTGCATCGTATTATTGAAAATGAAATTCAAAAAGTAAATGATCTAATTTCTGGATTAAGAAGTGATCAAAAAAATTTTGATCAAATCGTAGAATCTCACTGAGATGAAATCGATAACAAATTCAGAAGTTACGATACTGAATTTCGTACTATAAAAGATGCGGTGCGTCAAATTTCAGGAAACATTCACTCAGTGGAAGCTAACTAACTAACATCTAAAGATGCAATAACAGAGAGTAGTAGTGAAGGTGAACCACAAACCTGCTAGATGTAACTATCAGCGTCGAAAGTTTGAAGTGCGAGTCTGAGAACAAAGGTTACACATCATGCTCACCATCATAGGCATATTCTTCGAGTACGCGTGGGCCATGTTAGTGAAGAAATACAGTGGTGAAGATGTAACATCAGCCATGAAGTCTATTCTTCGTCAGGGTAGAGTGCCTCAAAATTTGCACACCGACAGAGACCAGGAGTTCTACAATACGATTTTCCAAGAACTCATGAAAAGTTACAAAATTAATCTGTACTCAACGTATAGCAATGTCAAAGCATCTATATGTGAGCGTTGCAATCGCACGGTTAAGAGCAAGATGTGGATACAATTTAGTCTTCGAGAAAATTACAAGTTGTTCGACATCTTACCAGATTTGATTGTAGCTAACAATGACAGAAAACATTGTACGATTGGTATGAAAGAAAGAGATGTTACTTCTGTGAACGAAACTCAAGTTGTGATATGATTCTCTTGCCAAATTGCACCTGTAAAGAAACCAAAATATAAAATCAATGATGAGGTACGTGTAAGGAAGGTGAATCTAATTTTTGTAAAACGATATACACCGAACTGGTCGACTGAGATATTCACAATACCTAGAATATCTGCAATTAATCCAATAACTTACCATATGAAGAACTACCGAGATCAACCTATCACTGGAGATTTCTACGAGCAAGAACTCTTGAATGCCAAATATCCCGATATATATCTCGTATATAAAATAATCAAGAAACGTGGAAATCAAATATACGTTAAATGGTTCGGTTTTGTAAAATCAGATATGTAAAATAATAAAGAGAGAAAGTGGCGAGAGCTCCCACCTACGCACTTTACCTGTGAGGAACAACCATCCAAATCATCACTTGTGTGCCTTGTACAAGAACTAATTCAAACAAAATAAACTCGGAACTCGTCTTCTTCCCCGTGAACTTTCTGTTTTTTTTTATTAACATATTTACATATTTACATATTTACATTTATTTAATTGCAACAAAATTCAATATTACTGTCACCATGATACAGTATGAATAAAGCATATCTATTGGTCTTGCTAGACACTTCTTAGAATAAATTATCATTCTTCTCCAGAGCTCTTGACACTCTATCAGGCAGGAATACTTGGAATTCTTCATCTATCACAACTACACCTTTCAATCCAAACCTGGTGCTTACTTGCTTTAGCGCAGTCACCGTATATCCAACAATCTCTTCTTTGGAAGGAAGGTGTTGCAATTATGTTGAGCATTTCAAGGTCTATTCTGAAACTCAGAAATAAAACATTATTATGTTCAAATTGTAACAAGTCAATAAATATTATACTTTCATCGATGTGTAGATTGAAGCGACTAAATCTTAGAATCTCGGTCTCTTGCTAGGAGGTTCACCGTTCTCTTGCTCGTCGAGGTGACGAACGTGCCCTGCAATCAAATTGAGCTCCTTGTGTAGGACTCTTCCCACTTCGGTGGCTACCCCCTCTCCATCAACCACTTGTGCAATTAGCTCTTCCCCCTCTTCAGACTCGAACATCTGCATCAACTCCTCCATAAGCTGTTCATCCAATATGCTGTAGTGTCCCCACAGCAGGGGTCAGTGGTGTTCGGTAACAGATAGCGCTTATCGTCGTGGGCGCTAAAAGACACTTTCTCTTCCCCCTCTGTCCTGGCGACGTGTTTTCTAGAACGAATCTTGTTCTTCTGGCGCTTTATTATCGCCTGGTTAAATAAAAATTCTCGATAATCGTCGAATATGATGCTATTCTTTATCACATTTCCCTTGACTCCTTTAACCTTCTTGACCAGCTTCTCATTTTGCATGAGAACGCTGCACATCTTGCAGCGCAGTCCGATTAATTCCATCATCATTTTTCGATTGCACTCATTTTTCAGGAATCCTATGACCTTCTTGTTCTTTCGGCGTATTCTAAACTGATTATTTTCAGCATAGTCAGATGTATCGAACTTGTCTATATGAGCTTTCATGATCTAATTCATGTTAACACCTCAAATCTCATATATAAGACTATCTCTGTCAATGTACGAAAGTTCACTCTTATTACCAACGCATTGTCTCATGTATGAGTAATGAAAGTCATATATTAGTACCTTCAAAATATCAAGCACGCACAATTCGACATAAATCAGTTTTCTGATCGTAATTTCCGTACGTGCCAATTGTACAGCGACGAGTTCGTCGGCAAAGACTGAGCGACTGTAGAAATTCATTTTGGCAATTAATGCCTCATCACCATAGCGCCCTTTCCACTTGCTAATAAGTTTTACGTCGACTTGTTTCCTCTTCTCCATATTCAAGTCGACGTAAAGCTTAATTCATGGACACTTGAATCATCGAGCTCTGTGAACCTTCTTAAGGACGAGCTTATGTTTGAGAGCTTATTTCAAGGCACGATAATGTATGATATATCGTTCCTTATCGCGCAACATCGTCATCAGTATCTATTGTTTAGAGCATGATGGAACCAAATGTTTTGGATACAGCGGCAGATCCATGTAATCATTGTGAATGCTCTTCGCATAACGATTGCAGCATTGACTGATGCCGCCTCCTATACCTCTTTTTATGAAGATCAGCATATCTATGTCCGTCATTAACTCGAGCTCCACTTGCATGTATTTCAACATGGCCTCCCATGACGAGCCAGGAGTCGTGTACTAATGTGCGGGATCCAGTTCATGTGCCTCGATGCAAGTCGATCGAATTCTCAAAGATATCTGCTAACAAAAGCACATCGGTCTTGAGATATAAATCAAAATACTCATCGAGCGTTCTAATGTAGAATGTGTTCCACACATGTTTCGCGTGATCATAGTCTGCATCAGCGATGCCACTGTCGTACAGTTTGCTGAAGAATCTTGTTTGGATGACAGATCACGCTCATTCAACTTCACGCAGTCATACGAGAAGACCCCCTTTCTTAGAAGTAATTTGATTTGATCTGGGGTGTAGCCATCCTCTTTCTCGAACATGCTTCTGGTGATGTCGAATTTATATAAATACGACGCCAATTTTTCGAAGATTGAGGTCATGAAATGAAAAGAATCTGTAATCCTAAAATTGATATCGCTACCATCGATACGCTTTATGAACGATATGTATCGTTCTTTTGTTCTCTGAGATAAGTTTTACATGTTCCTTGTAGGTAGGAACAGTCGCAATCTCTCTGATGATAATGTGAGAATCATATCCAGTGAGATTGTGGAACACCACTGGAATGAATCTCGAACCCTTGCAAACCACTCAGCCGGAGTCTTCATCTCTGGATTACCATGTTTTTTCCTCTTCTTGTCTGTAGCTTTTGTAGATGAAACAAGTGTCGTCAAAGCTACATTTGATGAATAATCCTATGCTGCAGGCCTCGTGCTACTAGAAAGCTTTGAGGTCATCTTCTACTGGTTTTAGAAGGAATTCAAAATCCACATAAATTACATACGGCACCTTTTCTTTGCGATTAAAATTATTGAACTTAAGAATGCTATTTTATTTTACAGGTAAATGAATTCTGCACTTATTGAGTTGAGCACAATCCTTCTCATATTTTTTAAGCTTATTCTTGAATTTGAAAAAATGTCGTCTATCGCAAATGTAATACTTATTTTTACGTTTCGTCAATTGAGTTCTTACCAATCTCGATAAGCTCTTAATCGACACGTAGTGAAACTTTGGGATTAGAGCGTCGTCGTCATCGGCTTCCTGACTCTCATTATCCTCGTCTACGTAATAGTCTTGCAAAAATAGTAAGTTTACAAGCTTTTCTTACTTCGAAGATGTTAAGTGACATGCTGCTACTTTAAAATTATCATCATGCTTATTTAAAATGTAAATATTGATGGAGACATCGTTCAGCCTTTCAAATTTACTCATCTGCCTCAAAGTCACTGGGAAATCAATTCCCTCGAGGTTTTGTTCATCTTTGAAAGGCCTATAATCACCGACACGACCAGGATTGTTATTCGGAGGATACAGAGCAAATAGTACAGCCGATCTGAAGCATTCGTTATCTTTATTTTGCACGTTTACACAAGAAACTTTTTTCTTAATTCCATTAGCTAGTGGAATGAATAAGCTATCCCTCATCGGATTATGAAATTCTGCAATTCCTTTTTGTATTGGCACCCGGATATGATCCTCGAACTACTCCTTCAAATCTGTAACTTTGTTGATAGAAGCCTTCTCGGTATTAAAATACTTAACTTCCGCAGTTTCTGAGTCGCTTTTCTGCACAACGTGTTTTGCAGCAAGCTCAGCACTCACCTTTACTGCGTTGTACTTTCCAAGAGCAATGTTGATTTTCGATTCGAAGAGAGTTTGGGCATTACTCATAAATGGTACGATGTCCAGGTGTTCGAGATTCGTAATGATCCTCGATGACATTCGTCCCTCGATGGCTGACTGCATATCGTCCCAGCTGACTCGCTCATCATCTTGATGCTCTTTCAGCGGTGATGGGTCTACTCGTAATTCACCTACTGTCTTTAACAAATTACATAATTTATGTTGAATATTTAACAAATGTGTTATACATGTCTGACACTTTTGTTTCTCCGGCCTAGATAACGTTAACTAAGTCGTGAACTTCTTCAGTGCCTTAATAGCCTGGTAGGTAAGGCTCAGCCATCTCTGTAAGTCGTCGGAATCCGCATCGCCATTTTCTGCATGTTGTAGAGATCCCCATAGCATTTTCACGGTCGCAGTGGAGTAGTATATCGATGTTATGTTGTCCACTTGACTCGAAGCGCTGGAATAATGGTAGTCCATAGCAGCAGGTCCCTTATATTATAGCCTGGTTGGTAGTAGAACAGCTTGAAGGACTGGGGAAAGAGATCATCTAGTTATTTTATAGACTCACAGGTCTGTAACTATCTCTCGCAGTAGAAGATGTGTCTCCTTTGTCTCAAAGTTCTGAAAAGATAAATTCCTGCAGTCTCGTCTCAATCGACATCGAAGCCAGCTAGCAGGAAGAGGTTCTCGGAGCCGTGCCGCTGCAGCGATCAATCTGGTGGATCTCTCGGTGAACCCATTCCTGATGATGGACCTCTTGGAGAACCTATTCCTGGTGGTGAACCTCTCGGAGAACCCGTTCCTGGAGATAGACCTCTTCCCTCGTGGCGAACCGCTTCGTCATCGTAGTAGAGCTTTGCACCTGGTGAAGCTGCTGCTCGGTCGGCTTGGGCTGCTAGACTGATGATAGCTCAATAATCCAAGATGGTAGCTATTTTCCAATATTTGAAGATATTTTCATAACCAATAAAATTAATAAAATGCTGCCAACTGCTTTGGCACTATGCTTTCTCAAAGAGAATTTAATTAAAATTATTATATGAATAAGAAAGAGCTGCACAGTACCGCCCATCGTGGTTATTTTCCTGTCTCACTATTTTCATTTAGTGATTTGTGCCTACAGATAAATGAATATTTTTCGACAAACATGTTATCGTATATATCGTATATCAGGTTGTCTTTGGTCAGCGATGTGTGATTGATTCTAAAATCTATTTTTATCTATGAAATCAACTGAAATCTATACCTATAAAAGATTGAATTATTGTTTTTTTTTTCTTTCATTGCAAAAAAATGCATGAGACACAAGAAGACATCATTTTTTTAAATCATTCATTTATAGAATACTCTATTATAGATAGATACAGATTAAGTATTGCAAAAATATATTCTGTCATTATTAAATAATTTTAAACGAATCACAAAATAATATTTTTAATTTTTAATATAACATTATCTTTCCAATTTTTTGATTTTTAGAAGTGTAGAATACTAAATCTTATATATAATGAAACGTAATATCTACAAGAAAAAGCACAAGGATAAAGTTTAGTGATGTGATATACAGGGTGAAAAACTACCGTTTAAATTGAACAATCTCTAATATCTCAGCGGATTATGAACCAAATTAGCTCAAAAATATTCAGCCAATAACCTGGCAACTAACAAATATTCTCTGAAATTTTTAAGGCATTACGTCAAGTATTACTCAAGTTATCGTAGTCCTAAAAAATGAAATTTTTTAACATTTTATTTTCTTTTTCAGAAACCCAACCATCTTATTACCAAAAAATTATAGGAATATACCTGTATATAAAACAATTATACAGTAAAAATTTGACTGAAACATTTTGTCACACAATATAGCAACTAAAAATGAAGGATTTTATGAATACTTTATTGTGTAAAAGATTTGCTTCCCAAAAAGCATTCTTGTATTTAAGAAAATTCAAAAACCCGAAATTTGAAAATTTCTCAATTTTGAAAAATGAACAAAAAAAAATTTATTTGACCATTTCAAGCGCACACCGGGTATTGATAGCAGACACCTGTGCAAAGTTTGGGAAAATTATACCGCAGATTGAACGAATGGTGATGTGTCACATACTAACGCACACACACATACACACGCGCGCACACACACACACGCGCGCGCGCGCACACACACACACACACACACACACACACACACACACACACACACACACACACACACACACACACACACGCAGGCACGTGCACATACAGATACATTTTTTAAGATTAGTGTATTTGGACTCCCCAAGGCATAAAACATGTTTATAAAAATATGTTTAAGTTTACATAAAAATAATTTTACCATCACAAAACTTTCTCCTTGGGAAAGCAATACTTAACGTGGCCTCCGGTGCATTTTTGAAAAATTTCATTTTTTTTTCATTTTTTAAAAGTTGCTTTTACTCTTTTTTAACAAGTAGAAACAGCAATATAATGATATTTTACATTTTAAGCTTAAAAATTTCATGGTTTAGTCAAAGCTATTTATTGCAATTTCACGTTCTTTCGCCAAAAATCGATTTTTGTTTTTTAGGTTACAAATGATCTATACTTTCTTTTAAAGGCTTTCTATTTATTTTTATAAATATAATAAAGTTTGGTAAATTTGTAGTGACATACTATAAAATAAAGCTACATTTTTCATTATTTTTTATCAATCTCTGTTTTCTCATTATCTAAGTTTTCAATCTACAAAATGTCGTTGGCGCATTCCAAAATAATCAATTTTGATGAAACTTCTAGGATACGTTCTTTGAAGCATTCTCAACATTAGTTAGCTGAAACATTTTGTAAACATCCATGACAAAGCCCATGTTAAACGAATCTATTAACAAATTTGCACTGTTTTTAACAATTTTTAATCAACAAATATTTATTATTTTTAAAAAACACATAGTTCAGTAAAAATTAGCAGTTTTAGATAACTATTTATTTTACTGTCAAAAACACTATCAAATTATTTGGTTCATAAATGCAATTCTGGTATGCACCAACAACGTTTACCGTACAGCCTAATTTTACTTAAAATAAACCTATTATTCTCAATAACTTTAATATTATTTGATAAAATTTTAAAAAATTTGTGCATGATTTGATAATATAATTATAAACATGCCATGTAAATATTATTTTGTTAGCCTTAAAGCTACTGAAGTTTTATTTTTCACCGGAGAGCCCTCTTAACCCATTTCTTCCCAAGCGGCCATTTTATAGTCGATTGGTTTTTTGCCTAAAAATTTGTCGAAAAAAAAATAATAATAACCAATAGCACTTTTCTGAAGTAAAATTGTCCTCTCTTTCCGATTCTGAACTCAAAATTATGAAATTTCCGTTGGAAAATTTCAAAATAGCGGTTTGAATTTGATGAAAAATCTGAAATACATTTTTTAACATTTCGACATGCTTGTTTAGAATAAAACGGGTTCAACGAAGATCTTGATATGGATTCATGTTGCAAATGATATTGTTCATACATTTGACGTTTCCAAATTTTCCCGAAAAATTTTCCAAGGCGCATGTGACATCATGAAATAATCGAAAACTTGATATATTTTTGAAAAATACATATATACTCCTCACATTCATTACAATAAATATTTGTATGTTTTTTTGCAATGATTGTAAGCTTTACAAATTCTGTGTGATGATTTTGTGGATTTCTCGTGGATATGATGGATTTGTCTAAAACAAGTATCGCAAAAATGGTTTTTGCACTCAATGCAATAAAATACCTTTCTTAGGCTACACTTTATACAAACTCTTCTACGATTAGGTATTGTAAGTTTTAAATGCTTTGATAACTTCTCTGTAGATGGCTCTAAATAAGAATTCGCAACACTTTCTGCGAAATCTTTACTGGGTATTTTCTTTTCATTCACCATATTGTACAAAGTCAAAGCATTCGTCAATGAAGATTGATTCAACCTGCACAAAACAACCCATGTCTATTTCTTTGAATCAATATTCGTTATCTTGTCACTGCAGTATTGGTCATGAAGGTCAACCCCACCCATAAACTTATTATACGTCTTGAACTCTCCAGGAAATTGAATTGGTACTCTACTTTTATCTGTTTTATCAAATCTTTCCATTGAAATTGTAGGATTAACTCCAATAGCCGTAGATAATATAGACACTGGTTTTTAGTCCATTACAGTAATATCATTTATACCACTATTATCCTCATGACTATTATCGTTTTTTTTTTATTTTTTATTTGCATTCTCCAAAACTTTAGGAAACATATCATTTGTGAAGACACGATCATCTCTAACCATTCCTATTGCACGGAGATTTTTTTTCAAATGTACTAACAAATCAGGAGATGTAAAATATCTATCGAAATAAAAATGATATTTTGCAACATCTCTTTTGGAGACCGTAATTAGGAAAGTGTAAAGCATTTTCATAATTGCCCTTGATCCTAAACTGCATTTAGAAAATTTTACATCATTTATACCATCATTCTTTCCACAATAAATATCTAATTCTAAAACAAATCTATTTGAATTGCAGAGGGACCATAGTTTTATTCCAAAACGTATTGGTTTGTGTTTGATGAATTGTTTTAGAAGGGTCCGACCAAAAAATTGAATCATCATTTCATCGATTGACAATGATGAGCAAAAGAATCCAAATTGTTTTATATTTTTTCTAAAAATATTTAACAGTACACGTACTTTCCAAACTTTGTCACTATCAACCTTATCCGAATTTTTTGAAGTTTTCAAATTAGACTTGATTTTTTCAAAAGAATTTCTACTCATCGTATTTTAAACAATATCAGAGTGCAACATTTCGTCTGTTGCCCAATAATCTCTATAACCCTTACGAATATTGAAAATAGAAAATATAATTATACCTAAAAATTGGTTGAAATTGTCAAAATCCAAATCAAAATCATTTTCATTGGTAGCATAAATAATTTGATTTTTCATTTCATTACAAAAAAACATTTCAAATAATTCTCGAGGACTTTTGTCTAGGACTTTCTGTTTTATTGCGTCAAAATTAAATATTTATGAGTCTTGAGAATTGTATACTGTTTCGTTATCTAACCATTTGTAAGAGTGTGACTCTTCTAACTTTTTATCATTCGGGGAAAAATTTCGATAAACTACTTCGTAAGAAGAGACTGTTGCATAAGTGAGAGTATGACGTTAGTCGATTTCATCATCACTGTTCAAACCCTCTACGTCACTGTTTTCATCGTTTGGTACAAGTAAAACTTCTTCATCGGTATGTTCATCTTCACTGTCATAATCATAAACATTGTCATCTTCAATACTTCTATCAAAACCGTCATTCTCTGTAGACTTACGTTTCGACATATTTGCGAAAGTTTTATAAAACTTATTTATGACAAACTGATGAAAAAATTATCTGATAACCTTGGAAAAATTGCTACAAGAATAAACGACTAACTGTGAGAAACAGCTAACCTGCTATCGTGAACAGGATAGTTACAAATATTCCAATAAAGTAGATATCCTCTAACTATCTGGAGAAAGACTGTTAGAGAAATAAACACTTTGCCAGAATGGAAAACTCGCCAACTATCCTGAAAAGAACTGTTGGGAAAGCAGCCAAGGAAGAAAGTTCCAAAAATTATTGTAAAGAATGTGACGAATATATTATGTTCAAGTTGATTCGACCCTTACCACATTGAAAAAAATGAATAAATTCTTCAACCATTATTTCAAAAGTAAATATACAAAATTGAATCCAATTCGGTTGACGTTTGAAAAAATGTCGGCCATTTTGGATTCACCCTGTTGAATTTTTCAAATCTGATTTCAGATTCGTTATCAGCGACCCTGAAAACCCCCGTATATCAAATTTGGCCCAAATCGGTTGACTTTTGAACAAAATGTCCGCCATATTGGATCCGCCATCTTAAATTTTTTAAATTCGATGTCAGATTCATCATCAGCGACCTCGATAACCTCAGTATTCAAAATTTGGTATAAATTAGAAAATTTTTGAAAAAAATATGAAGTTTCCGATTATTTCATGATGTCACAGGCGCCTTGGAAAATTTTTCGGGAAAATTTGTAAACATCAAATGTTTGAACAATAATATTATTTGCAACATGAATCCATATCAAGATCTTCGTTGAACCCGTTTTATTCTAAACAAGCATGTCAAAATGTTAAAAATGTATTTCGGATTTTTCATCAAATTCAAACTGCCATTTTGAAATTTTCCAACGGAAATTTCAAATTCTGACTTCAGAATCAGAAAGAGCGGACAATTTTACTTCAGAAAAGCGCTATTGGTTATTATTATTTTTTATTCGACAATTTTTTAGGCAAAAAAACAATCGACTATAAAATGGCCGCTTGGGAAGAAATGGGTTAAGGGGACAGGCCTGGGTTATTATCATCATGCCACTTAGAATCGTGTGAGGCGCAAAGTTCCTTTAATAAATATGGTATTGAAAATACTGATTTATTATGACGTGTATTTTACAACGGTGAAATTAAAGATATTACTTAGCATTGCTTCCTCAAAGAGTAAATTTTTGATAAGAAAAAAGAGTTTATAAAAAAACATGTTAGAAACATGTTTTAGGACCCTTTGTAATGAAAATACAATATTTTAAAAAAATTTATGTATGTATGTGTGCACGCGTGCGTGTTTGCTTGTGTATTTATACGTGTGTATGCGTATGTACGTGTATATGTATATATACTCCAGTTTTTCTTTCTGAAAGAGAAAGCTTTGTGATCGTAAACATTTTTCTTTGTGTTTCTTTAATGAATAAACATGTTTTATGTCTTTTTTGGAAAGTTATTCGGAAAAAGTTATTACGCCAATGGTCAATCGGTGTTTTGCCAGCTCGCGGTTATCGATTGGTAAATAATCAATCAAAAAGGGTAATCGAGTTGCTACCCTCGACAAAAGCACAAGCGAAATTGGTATATTATACATGCTTATGACAATCGCGAATTCAAAATTCACGAGGGGATCACTGTAGACGGGTATTTCAAAAATAATAATAAATATGTATTTCAATTTAACGGGTTCTTTTGGCATGGGTGCCCTCGTTGCTATTATATTAATCGTGATAAGAAATTGAAATTGCATAAAACGATGGATGATCGTCTTTCGAGAACTGAAGCTGTATCAGCCAAAATTAGAAGTTTTCGTTTTAACTTAATAGAAAAATGGGAATGCGATTTTGTTCATGAAAAAAAATTTAACCCTCTCATTGACTAATTTTTAAAACAGCAAAGAATTTTTTTTATTTGAACGTCTAAGTCCTCGAGATGCATTTACGGTGGTCGTGCTGAGAACACTGTAAAACTGTATGAAGTAAAAAATTCTGAAAAAATTAAATACGTAGACTGAAACGCGGTGAGAAGGTCTTTAACATTATCTGCGTTACTCACGTATGAGTATGAAATTAAAGACCGATTTTCTACCTTGCGCTCTAAATTAGAAAAAGCGATTAGAGTAAATACTGCGTAGGTTCGAATTTATTTTTATGGAAAAATCATCTCTTTTCACGGCGAAAATCTGGCGCCATTCTACATGAAGAAGGGCCCAAGAAGAAATATTCCCGCCGCCTCTCGAAGGCAGCGAGCCCAGGCACGCCTGAAATGTCCAGAAATCTCGTAGCTCGCCATATTACGTCATCACCACGAGCATTACCGACAGCCGCCAATGCTGGCCAAAAGTAAAGTAAATTATCTATCAACCAACGTAGTAAGAAGGGTGGTATAGAAAGACCCCTATTGTTCTCTAAAATAATTGATATAGCTAGTATAGCTAGAGAGAGGAGGGGATGAGAAGGCTGGTATGGTGGGAAGTATACTGGTTTTTCTGTCCAGGTGTTTAGCACATGTGTCTTAGCATCCACACCTGTTTAACCCTTTTAGCGCAGGTGAAGGGGTTAAGGTCAAGTATTAATCAGGTGGTAGACGTAACACAACGAAGCCTTTTCTTTAATAATAATAATCTTGTATAACAATCAGATAATTATAATAGAATTAGGTATTGAACAGGCTTTCTTTTCATTGAAATATTTTGTGGTTCTGAAAAGGACCTTTTTTTTTATTTATTTATAATAAATATAAGAAATTGAAATCTTTTATAACCATTTTGATCAGGAAGAGAATATGTATTAGTAGAAAATCTCTGACCGTATTGATCCACTGTGAATCAGATTTTTTGTCTATCTCCTTTTTGCTAGTATTACTTCCCTGCTGGGTGTTCCGCGTGTTGCAGCAGCTGCTGCTGATCTGATTTTGGTCCATTGTGCGCGGTGGCTGTTACAGTGGCGATGGTGGTAGATTGAACGTGAATGAGACAAAATTAAGGACGCAAAGACTATTTATTGAAATAGGTATTAGCATTATTTAAGATGACTTTATCTCGAATATTGTTGTTGTGCATTTGAAATCGATTAATTATTTCGAATTTTATAACGTAAAATTCTCTGTAGGTTTCTATTTTGTAACAATTATCGACAATGTGCGAAGATGCAATTTTACTTATACACTGCCCCGTTATTGCTTCTAATAATGGTCTCACAAGGAATGCTGATCGAGTATTAGAAGGGCGTAAGAAATAATAATAATAATTTGAATAATTGAAGTAATATATTTTATAGAAGTTTTACACAGCCATAATAGAATCTCGCAGATCTTTCGCTATCATTGGTAAATTAAATGCCAGAGTTTCCGGCAAAACAATTTTTAAATATGGACTTTTATAACAGTCGGTGTCATCGACCAATTTTTCTGTGATGAATCCCTCTATATCACTGTGATGGATTGAATAGCATTGTTTGAATGCTTTGAAATCATTTGGGATACTTTCAACGTTTTCCATTTCTTCTTTTTCAAATTTGACTTCTCAAATATTCTAGTATGTAGTCCACATTGCGATTGACTTTACCTTCCAGTTCTTTTTAAATGCTAAGCTGAAGGTCTATCAAACTGCGGCGGATTGGCAAATTCTTTTCTCTTTTTAGAAGGGGGTTAACCCACACTAGCTGATAGCTGTTCTTATTCTTCGGAATCGTGATTTTTTAGCGTTTTAGGTCTTTGATCTATGGTGATCGATTTAATACTGTATGACGATGTAAAGTCGAGATCGTGATTCAGTAATAAAACTTTATTTGGCCTTCTAAAATCTGGGTAAAAAGAATAAGTGTTTAAAAAATAGGCTGATATTGTGTCGAATTCACTTTTTAAAAGATCCCAAAAGTTTTGATGAAGCGTAACATTCTTGTGTAAAACACCATAACTATTTAGTTTAACAATCTCATGGTAGTAACCGACCTGTTTTCGAGACCTACAGATTTCTTTTTCGAATTTAATTTGATGAGTGCGTACGTAGTGACGAGTAAAATGTTTGGTAACTCCGCTCTTATGGTGAATTTATCGTTTGTTTGACAATAAGCCATTTTCAAATGCTTGCATTTTTTAAGTATGAAATAAGCAAACTCTGAATCGCACCAGCGCGTCGTGTATGTAACCGAATGATTCGAGATCCAGGGTATAACTAAAATTACCGGAGAAGCAGGTTGCGTTCTATATCTTACAACCCCCACTACTACTCACTGTGTTTTTTTATTTTCGAACAAACGATTCAAACCTTTGTAGAGATATAATAAATTTACAAATGTTAGAAGGAGTCGTGGTTTACAAAGAGAAAAGCAGTTGTCGGAATGACGAAGGGTGCGTAAGAAACTTGCACAAAAAATTATTTGAAAAAGCACATTTATTAAAATGTTTTAAAAATACATAATGTTCCAGCAGCATGAAATTGAGGAGTACATGCCTGATTACAATATCCTGAAGCGAGAGAGCGCATATTCGTAATTGCGACAACTCGTTTACATTTTTTATACTTAATTGTTTTCAAACCTTTTTTGTAGAAATTTACAGCTGTAGTATCGTTCCGTCTAATATCCAGAGAAATGAAACACCAGAATGTGCAAGTATTTTTCGAAATCCAGTGAAAACTTTTACAGTTTTTACGAAGACGATCTAAATGATGTTTTGAGACTGGTGTCTCACCAACGTGGTCGATATTTTTGTAAAATCAAAATATTCTAAGGAACGTCAACATTGGAAAAAATATAGCGATACTGAGGAGTACAAGGAATGGGCTGAAAAAGATAAAGATGAATGCCAAGCAAACCACGAGGGTTCCTCTGGAAGCATGAATATAAACACCGTTAGTGAAATATTCCTGCGCTCAGAACATTTGCACGATACGAAGTATGCACATTACGGGGTTGATGGTGACTCGAAAACTTATAAAGGTCTCTTGGACTCGGAGCCCTATGAAAATCTCATAGTTTTAAAGAAAGAGTGCATCGACCACGCGCAAATGCGATTGGGAATTCGCCTTCGCAATTTGAAAAAAAAAACGAAGGAACTTGGAGGATAAGGCAAGTTGACAGGAAAATTAATCGACGAGCTATCCATTTATTATGGCTTAGATATTCGTCGCAATCACAAATCTATCGAGAAAATGCACAATGAAATATATGCGATGCTAGATCATAAACCAGTATTATCAAAAGAAGTTTTCAAAGCCATTAAACCCGTTTACGAAGAACTCAGCAGTAACGATCTGCTGACTCGCTGTGTAGGTAGCTTTACACAGAACAGCAACGAATCTTTCAATGCAACCGGCTGATCAATTGCTCCAAAAACAGTCTCCAGTTGAAAGAATGTTCTTGACACTGCTGTGTATATTTTTGCAGGCATATATAATTCTAGTCTTTCAAGCGTAATGAGACTTATGGAAGATTTAGGCATCAAAATCGGACCAAATTGTTATAACTTCTGCGTCGGAGCGGACGCGCGCCGTGTAAAGTTCCCAGGGCGATCGCTGACTGATGCTGCTAGAGAGGGTTGTTTATCCATAAGATAAAAGAAGAAAGAAAAAGAAGAGGAGAATATTAATGTGGAAGGTCAAATGTATGGTGCAGTCACAGATTAGAGGTAAATATAAGTTTTCAACAATTTAAGTGCTACAAAAACGTTAAAAGCGATTTTCTCGAAACCGCTTTTTCCAAACCGGGCGGACAGATTCTTCATAAACGATTGCATGGATTCGTTTCAAATTTTGACTGTGCCTTCACAATAACATTTTTTATTGTAGTACGTAGGTTTTTTGATTTGGCGTAAAATTTATTTTTTATAAACGATTTACTGTCAATTTTTTTTTCAATTATATACTTTAAGAAAAACTTTGGTTTTTTATTCTAGGATTCATCATGTAAGAGAAAACTGTCCGCCCGTTTGAGCAACAACAGAGTAACGGCCTACTACGGGCTCCCATGGCTGCCATTTCGAAAAAAAAATTCTTTTTTACATTTTAAAATCACTGTAGTAAGGTTACGAGTGAACTTAATAATGTTAAAAATAAAATAACAGATACTAGTGAAACTTTATTAAATGAAATAAATAATATAAATATTGGCACACTCACAAGTGAAGAAATCAATGTTCTTAGTTTAAATCATAATAATAATGACGGGGATAATGATAAAATCATAGCAACTACGAATATTGAAGAGGTTCTAAACGAACGTGATATTAATATTATAAACACTAATGCGGCCTCCCCGTCAGCGGTAACTACCAATCTTAATAAACAGAAAAAAGCTACTTATCCGGCACGTAGAAAAAGGTTCCCCTTATCAAATGAGAGGGTATTCAATACAAATAAAAATGATAAATTAATAATTTCTAGTATATTTGAGGGAGACGCGAGCAATCATGAATCCATTGCACATGCAAAAAAAGCGGGAGTAGACGGTCACCGTGGAGTGTTACCCTCTCTCGAGCCGATTTAGTAGATAATATTATGCGTGCTAAGCGCACTAATACTAGTTATCATATGGGGGATATTGACGTCACGTATCTTGACCAGGAGACTAAGGATCAACTTTTAACGGGGAAAATATTTATTAATTAAATGTTAGACAGTACCACCTTCCTAAGCTATAGGAGTTTAAGAATGCAAGTCAGTACTCTTGGTTTCAAGTACGTTTGGCTCAGGGGGGGACGTTTCCTCGTCAAGATACGGGACGGTGGTATCTCTCATGTTTTCACAAATGCTGCCGAACTACAAGCAATCTATTTATTATATTGCAACAAACCCGCGCTACCAGACAAACAACGCGATTGTAACAGAGCCTTTTAGGCAGGAGTACCACGCCCTTGCCACAAGAGTAGAGCAGTGCATTAAGTCTCGGTTAGAAGCATACATTCAAGATAGAATATTTGATGCCCTAGGCAATAAAAGGGACATCTGGAAGGAGCTTAAGGGCCTAGGACTCCTGCCAAGATCACATGACGAGCTTCATGGTTTCACGCCCAATGAGCTAAACTCGCACTTTGCGGGTATATCGATCTCCCAGACTGAAAATGGCGTTGATTTGGACATTACCTTGGATTCCGCCAGTGATGACGGCTTTACATTTGATACAGTCATTCGGGGCAGACACAATTTGAACAATCATATGCGCGAAGTCTATGTAATGGTCAGTTGATCCTAGAACCAAAAATTCCAAAGGTGAATCGCTTTCATCGCTGAGAGATGATACAGATTTGTAGTAGATAGAAACACTATTCTCGATAGACGTTTGCGTCAGAGGAAGGCTAAAGAGATAGAGTTCGCTCTTCATCCCCTCACCACTGCAGGCGTGTAAAAATGCCAGTTTTCACGATTATAATTTAGGTCCAAAAATATCGGTTACGCTTCTGGTACTTTTCCTTTTTTCGTAGACAACGTTCTTTATTTTCTTTCTCCTCTTGACATAGGCATTGGCTGGCCTCATCTTTTGGATTTTTTTCTTTCTCTTCTTGCTAACGCACGGCATATAGCGTACTGATACACGGCCTTTTCTTGACTGTCGCATGCGCTTGGAGACAAGCCATTTATATCCACTACCCTTCATCATTTTGCTGATTTTACTGGCTGTTTTTCGTTTCAGATTTTTTCTAAACTCTCGAGCACGTCTGTGTACAGAGTGTTTGAAATTGAGACCGTTATTTGCGACGTCGTCCAGTACGTTTATACTAGCGCGAACAGCTTCTTTTGCCACGGCCTTGGCACCGCTTGGCCAGATAAGGGGCAACTTTTTGCAGGATTGACCCCCAAGAAACTTCCTAAGCCTGAGCCTCGTTGATACGTCGACCCAGTAAAAACTTTACACTTCTACCTCCTCCGATTTGCTCGTTATAGTACAGCACATAATGACTCATGTTTTATGAGAATTACCAATTACGCTTGAAATTAAGCGTAACAGTCAACGTTCGATACTGAACTGATATTGTGCGATCGTGCTGATCTCTTATATTAATCATATTTCGAAAATTATGGTGTAGTAGCGGTATGTAGTGAATCAGTGCAAATTGTTTAACCACATTACTACAAAATTTATACTTTGTACTGTCGAAAGATTCTATATCACCAACGGTATATGGAGCACACACATCTGCGTATACGTACATCTGATTGGGTATAGCTTTTAACAACTCGACCCCCCTCGGATGCTCAAGAGCTTCACCAGTGGTCGATTTGGGGGGTTAAGGATAAGAAGTGATTAAATAAATAGTTATGTATTTTTATGATTAAAAATAACAAAAAAAGGTTTTATTTTACCAAATTAAACAATAATTAAATTATAATAATAGTAAAAAATAATAGATAAAACAATGAAATAATAACAAGAGTAATTTATATAATAATAAGGAATGAAAATTTAAATGAATCGACTATGGAATATAATGTTAAATAATATACTTTCGCAAATAAGCTACGTCCATTTAGCATCGGCTGTCGTGCGACTTCTCGCTAAGCTATAACATAAAACAAAGAAGATACCAAAATAATCAGACTAGAGTATTGTTAACTTATAATTATATAGAGTATGTTTGTGTGTGTATCAGACCGAGGAGCGCCACGAGTCAGAAGGCTGGGAACCGGCGTAAGTCGCAAGCGCGGCCGTAGACTCATCTATTCTTGGGAGCGATCGGATGTAGTGGTGCGCTACCAGTCCGCTCGAGCGTCCGCGGATAGACTGAAGTCTTCGACCAACTGTGGTGAGGCGACACGATTCTCGCTCTCATCTCCCACCGCGCGCTGCCCGCCCGACTACTCTCTCATTCCACCTCACTCGCTTCGCGCTCACGAAGGGTTTCCAAGCGTCGAAGCACATTTCAATGTGCGTGCACTTTTAATTCTTGTGTACGCAATTATATTTAACGCGACGAGGACACTTTCATCCCAAGCTCTTCCTAAGCAAGGAGATCTACTCCCTATGTTAACGGAAATTCCCGAGTTGGATGTTACAAATGTGCCTGTCTGCCTATGAACATCGCTTTCGAAGCTGAAAACGCGTCGAATTTTTTTATTAAATCTTGTTTAATGCGGTTCTTTGCATTGCTAATTACGCTTTAGAGTGTAGTATCCTTTATGAAATTTGGTTGGTATAAGCACTTGATGATCATGCACGGTATGCGCGTTATTTATCTCTTCGGCGAGCTGTTCAACGCTCTCGTATATACCATGTGGTAAGTAGCAAATATCGTTATTTTCATGAGATTTACTGTCGGCGCTACCTAGGTTGAAAGTCTAGTATGCCTCGGATTCTTTAATATGCATTATAGTTGCAGGTTTGTGAATTTCGACAAGACCTTCGTACCAGCTGTCCCCGGTCAATCTTACTTCTCGACAAATTGTATAATGAAACAAGTAGTTGTGTTTTCTGGATCATACGATACGCTGCTGTTGCTGAAAATCTAAAAATCTTCTTTTTGAGGTTAGAATTCCTTCCCATGCATCTATCTCTCTCTTTGGGCACGAAAATACCACGAGGCTGCTGCGCAAAAATTTTTAATTTTTGCCATCCGAGTGCAGTACCATAAATTTCTGGATATTCAACAAGTTGGCAGTATTGGCAGATTAGAACCGCCTTACGCGCGAATTTTAAATTTTCTTGGCGCGAATTTAAATCATTTTATGCGCGAAATTCGAATTTATTATATAGATTGTTTGAGAGGCTCGTTTAATTTAAGATTTTATTGAATTTTTGTAATAGCTTATTTTATTTTTATTTCTTATTTTTGTTTTTATTTTTATTTTTGTCTTAAATGCGATAGAATGTGATAAAGGATAAACAATTTTAAACTTTATTGTGTGACATTTTAATTTAGACTTTTCTTTCCTCTGTAATATATATATTTATAAGTACCTGTATGTATGTGATATTTTTATAACTTACCTTTATATTATTTACTGTACTGTTTGATCTGTATTTACATTTATTTACTTGCGAAACGGCTCCTGTTTTAAATGTAAGAAGATACCGAGGAAAAATGCTGTCTTGCGTAATTGCTATGTTTGCAAAAAAACGTATTACGATATATGTCAGGTCATGATAGCGTTAGAGGGTAGCACATACATATGTCAGGACTGTAAATTAAGATGATTAAGCCAAAACAGAAATAAATTGTATTATATCAAATAATACGGGTACTGACCAAAATTCTACTAATATAAAAGCATTGAAACACAGTTGTGAGATGGAGGAGTGACTTGTTGCTTCAACTCCTACTACTGTATTATCAAAAAATATCACAGATGAAAAATATAAGAACGATAATTCTTTAGTTGGATCAGGCCTTATGACCTATTGCACTATGCCATCGACCATGCTAGATTTATTCAATACGCAATTTGAACTGTCAAAAATAATAGAAGATTTTCAATCTCTCGTGGTGAGGAAACTTGAGGCTGTTGGTAATTCTTTAACCACTGCAATAGCAACAGAAGGAATGAATGACAAACAAACAGTTCAAGTTTTGTCACTAGAGAAAAAAATTGACGAACAGTCTTCCAAGCTGGAGAAACTGCATAACGATCGTCTGTTTTTATTGCAGCAAAAAAAAGTTCTAAAAGAACAATTGGAAAACTCAATAATCAAAGTTGGAGCCATGGTCGATGGTATAAATCATATAAGCAATGACAGTGCAATCAATTTCAATGATGATCAAGCTGTAAATGAATCGCAGGTATATGTGTCTTTTAGGAACGTGGATAAATCTGCGCGCCGTAGACGCTCGTGTACTAACGAAGTGGACTACATAGATCTTGCAGTACCCAGCGAGTCCACCGTAAACGAGAATCAAACGCGAAGTCGTCGACCTCGAGAACTCACTCCGAGTTGTGATGGCTGTAAGTTCGACCACGTCTCAGTGCCTGCTCATGGAGGAAGTGGACCTAGTCACATAGGGAGGGAAGACAGTAGCGGTGACGAGAGCAGTAAGCTGATCATCACAGGTATCGCTGACTGTTCTGAAAATGAGACGGATATCCTTGAGGTCGCTCACATTGTTCTCCGCACCGCTCTGCCTACCCTCAGTAAAAATGATATAGTCAGTGTAAGGCAGCCTGCTCTCCCTACAATGAGGAGCAAGACCTCCAGGGCAGATACTGCGGACTTCAGTGGACCAACACGTGCAAGAAATGACAGACCGCCCCCTATGATTGTCCGTCTGGTGAGCGCGGCTAAGATAGGATAGATTAACGGATGCAAAAACTACCTTAAATCGCTTTAGTACAAGGGATATCAACCGCTCGCGGTTGGGTGAGGAGCTTGCTAAACATGTGTGTCCTACGAATATTTTTATAAAGGAGCCGCTGAAGCCAAGTACACACTCAGAATTTATGAGTTTACGGATAATAGCTAAAAATCTTGGTTTCAGATTCGTATGGTACAGGCGGGTCAGGTTTCTTGCTCGACTGCGATAGGGCATGCGAACACATACATTCAGCACTGCATCGGACCTCAACACGATTTATAACTCGTACAATAACATCAATCGTAATAATAATAATAATATCAACAATAAAAACAACATTAACAATAATAAAAATAATAACAGCAACAATATCGAGCAAAAATAACGAGAGAGTAATAGCAACAACAATAATTCAGAAACGATACAAAACATACGCAAAAATTGCAACACCGGAAACAATAAGTACAATAATAAAAGTGAAAAAGAACAACAAAAAGAGAAAGCACAAACAGATGGACAAGATAAAGAAAAAACTCACAAAACGGACAAGGGAGTGAACATGAGAGCGGGTTTCTTCAATGCAAATTCTATAAGACATTGCATTGAACAAATCCGTCAACTTCTTCGTGTAAACTCCTATCACTTATTCGGAGTAGCTGAAACGTGGCTGGATGACGAAAAGACCAACGATCCCATTCAAATCGATGGTTACTCGCTTGTTCGACAGGATAGAAACATACATGGAGGAGAGGTTGCATTTTACATTCACGGCAGGTACAGTGTCAAAGTGCTTACTGCATCGAACACTGGAGGACCGGATAAACTAAATAAGTCCGAGTACCTCATGTGTGAGATACTGTATATGGAACAGAAGCCTGTAGGTGTTTCGGTCATCTACAGGGCCCCTGCCATTGCATTTCTCAAATATTCGGATCTTGTTGTCAAATCGAGAGAATATTGTGATGCATACAGTCACAAAATTATTATGGGTGATTTAAGATGCGAAGTTTCTCCGCAAACTTACTGCTGAACTGTCACTTCAAGTTGTGCAGCACGGAGCAACGCATCATACTCAAACGTCGCACACATGGATTGACGTGATACTCGTAGACTGTAATTACATCGTGAAGGAACATACGAACCGTGACGTGACTTGGCCTAGCAAGCACAACATCATTGATGCTGCCATAAATGTGCAAGCGCCCGCTCTGTGCGTGGATCCTTTCTTGTACAGAGATTATAAAAGCATCGATCCATCTGAACTACAGTCTTTATGAGCGAGTTGTGACTGGTCGGTCTTGAATACACGTCATGTTAACCTTGATTCAGTGCTGGACTGCCTTAACAACAACTTATTAGGTGCAATAAACAGCCTTGCACCGTTAAAGAGGGTTAACCCTTGGAAAGGCAGTTTAGCTTGGATTGATGTCGATATTGAACAGCTCAATAAGAAACGTGACGCGACATACAAACGATACAAAAGGACCGGGGATGTACGATTTTACGAAGAATATCTAGAATTGTGTAATGAATCTTTAAATAGAACAGAACAAGCGCGTATTGCGTATTATCAGGGTAGGCTATTAGGAAGACAACAAAGTAATACATGGAAAGAACTCCGCAATCTAGGTCTCTTACCCAAAGTTAGAGAGGGGTTGCATGGGTTCACAACGGAGAAATTTAATACTCACTTTGCGGGTGTATTCATATCTAAATATGAAGATCCTAATGAAATAGATAATCAACTGAAAACGACCTATAATGACGGCCTTAAATTTCAACCAATCGGCATTGCAGATGTCGTACTTGCGGTCACACACTTCTCCTCGGAAGCGAGGGGCGACGATGATGTACCGCTGAGTGTAGTTGCAAAGGTATTTCCGGTAATTGGGCAATACGTGGTGAACCTGTTCAACTCTTCCCTGGGAAAGGGAATATTCCCTAACCTATGGAAGAGAGCACGAGTTGTGCCGCTTGGAAAGTGTACTATACCATCATCAGTGTCGAATTTTCGTCCGATTGCATTGCTGTGCTTTCTTTCTAAAGTTCTGGAAAAAACCGTATACGATCAGATAGTAAATTACATGAGAACAACGAAGCAACTTGACCCTATGCAGTCCGGGTACGAAATGAATAACTCAACGACAATAGCTTTACTAGGACTCACTGAAGATTTATGAACAGGAATTGACAAAAGACTCGTTACTCCACTATTACTGTTCGACTTCAGCAAGGCTTTCGACACGATCTCGCCAGCCGAGCTTCTAACAAAGCTGCGAGTACTGAAGTTCTCCAGGCATGCTTTAATATGGATAAAATCATATATACTAGGAAGAAGACAGTCTGATGTAACGCTCACTGACACCAAGTGATCCTGGTTGCCCACAAATCTTGCAGTACCCTTGGGTTCAGTGTTGGAACCCTTGCTGTTTTGTCTACACATAATCGACATCAAAGAGCTGCTCGTCAACTTAAATAAGCATCTTAAAAAAGACGACCCAAGACGCATCAAGTATTTGCTTTATACTGATGACTTACAAACATACTTACAGATCAAACCAGAGAACTTCTATGAAGGTGTGCAGATCCTGTCTAGGGTTGCGCGAGCGGTTGCTGATTGGGCTGAAGGCGTCGCTCTCAAGCTAAATAAGACCAAGACTAAAACTATAAGTTTTGCTTCTTGTAAATATATTAACTGTCTTGAGTCGCAAGGTATGTCGAAAATAAGCTTGGGGACTGGGTCTGCATACCATTCTCGCAAACTGTCACGAGCCTGGGAGTTATACTAGATTCTAAACTCACCTAGTAACTCAGGTAGATATAGTTGCTAGAAAGGTTAACAGAGTATTATACAATTTGAGATTTCTTATACCACTCAAGAGTTGCGCAAACACGTAGCCGTAGCTCTCGTTTTTCCGCACCTTAATTACTGCTCTGTGGTTTATTTAGACACGTCTCTTGAACCACGTATTCGGCTGCAAAGACTACAAAATTAATGTATGTGCTACGTATTAGGTGCTAGAAGTGATGAGCACATAACCCCTTACAGGGCGCAATTAGAGTGGATAAAAGTGGATACGAGAAACTCAATTTTTATATCTACATCAATGCATAGAATTCTAAATATTAAAGAGCCGAAGTATTTGGAATCACTTTTCACAAAGAACAAATCGAAGCGCCCTGTAAGAGGTGATGCAGAAGAACTCTCTATAGCACATATGCGCATTGAAACTGGAAAAAGATCCTTCTAGTACAAGGTTCACTCCCTTTTTCAATTCATACTCGACCTTCACTGCAATCGTTTAAGGTGACGGTCGAAAAATACTACTCGGATTTTGATTAAGTATTTCGTCGATTACTCTATATGTGTTTTTATTTATTAATTTATTTTTTTTTTGTTTATTAATTTATGTAATTTTATTATTTCTATTTATTTTTTGTTGTTGCTTATATGTATATTTCAACTAATCGACAGGAATAATTTTCAGGGTGTGCGTACATTTATTGTATGAATGGAATTGAATGAATCACGCTATGTAAATAAGTATTTTAAATAATGAATGATAGGTGTTATGTATAGGATGAAATTGATATATTTTTATGATGATGTAGTGCAAATATTTTATGTACCTGAAGTGCAATAATTTTATATCGAAATCGACACTGAGATAATTGAAGCTAAATGTTAAAAGGTTTATAATAAAGCTAAATGTTTAAAATAACATGTATTTTGTAACAATTTGCAAAAAAGTATTATATATATATATATATATATATATATATATCGCTTTCTGTCGCTCTGTCTCTCTCTCTCCCTCTCTCTCTCTCTCTCGCTCTCTGTCGCTTTGTCTCTCTCTCTCTCTCTCTCTCTCTCTCTCTCTCTCTATCTTTCCTCTCTCTCTCTCTATTCTGTTATTTTTATATGTTATCTCTATTGTATTTATTTTATTCTATGTATTATTTTTTGACGAAGCGTGTTTCTGTGATATCTGACTATGACTAGTTCATTACATTTAAATTTTATAAACTGACGAACTGATAAAGCTAATAATATTATTTAGTAAGAAATGCAATAAGTGAACGTTAAGATAACAAATACATAAAATCGACTGATATTTTAATTATAACTACATGTACATGCAATTGTAAGATTTTGTCTCTTGATGAATAAAAAGTATATCTATCTATCTATCTATCTATCTCTCTCTCTCTCTCTCTCTCTTTCTCTATCTCTCTCTCTCTCTCTCCCTCTCTTTCTCTATCTTTCTATCTCTCCCTCTCTCTCTCTCTCTCTCTCTCTCTCTCTCTTCTGTCAGGTATACTTTCTTGTCATGTCTTCGTCGGCGACCACGGCGCACATTTCGTGTTAGCTAATCACACGTGTGCTCTGTATTAGCTAATCCCCGTGATAATAAGCTCATTTTTTATTAACATAGTTTAGACTTTTAAAATCTTTTTTTTATCCTTTAGTATGAAAATGACTAGGATTTTCTAGCATTGTTTTATAAACAAGATTTGATACAATTTTTTGTTACAAATTATTTCCATTCTTTAAATCAATTGGGAGAGACAGATTTCGAGAGACAAACCGCCTTTTTTCAAGATCTTAACACATCCATCATGTCACCTAGAAGATTGCCTAAAGGTGGTTCATATTCGTCGTAATTATTATTATTTTTTACTAATAGGCAGCTATATGTATCACTGTAGAGCAACCTCGAGCTGGCTCATATGTTTATACAGTTCGAGTCTAGCTTGAGCCGTTATGCAAATAGCTATAACGACATTCGTATGAGGTGGCGGATTCATTTACTACTAACGTACCTGAAAATTCCCGCTCGGAAATACTTTCGTGATTACAATCGCTTTGCCGCATTTCTTCACAACAAGATCGACAAAGACCGAACAACAAATGCCCATGCATTTTGATAGGGTAATAAAGTTAAATACAAATTACGAGGTGGCAAAACTTTGTATTTGACAAGACCCTCTAACTGGCTGACGTCGTCATTAATTTTACTTATCAACTCGTAATATTCCTCTCCTATGTAAATTCTTGAATGACAGATAGGATAAATTCCACGTTTACACATATCAGGATACAGAGAACATATGTCGTTATATATTATTTTTTCATCTTCTCGAACTTTGTAATAAGGAACGAAATTGTCTGTACGACCTTCAAAAAAGGCGTCCCCGTCCCTAGGATTTCATGTAATTTCACACAATAAAGGATGATTACTCACATAGCTCACGATTTCATGATTTTCAAACTTCATTTCATCGAACTCACACCCGCACATGTAGCGAACCTCATACCAGCATTCTTGAATTATCTCCAATTTTACAAGCGTATTTTTGTAAGCTTCGTCGAAAGTTCGTCCATAAGCTGTGCTCTTATCTCGATTTTTGTCAATATATTTAGGATATCCATGTGTATAGCAAGGAAATCTTCGGGTAGCATAAACTCCCGGCCTCTTCCTGCGTATATAATCTCACGACCAAGCTCACGCTCGCACTGTCATAACCACTCTATAGATTTTTGAGAGTGGATGTCGGCACACTGGTAACCGATATGAGGTATAATACCCATAGTTCTCGGAGGTAAAAAATTCTCTCTATAAACTAAAGAGCAGGCGCTTGCTATGTTAGTCGCTAAAGTAAAAGGGCAAATTTTACCAACATGTAAAAATATTTTTCTGACTGGTAAGCATGCACGTCTCAAGATATGAACATCAATCTTATAGTAATCAACAATCTCCTTACTCAGATATAATTCGTAATTGGGCGTGGTTTCGGTGTACCATCAGAAAAAATTATCTCTCTCGCTAGCTGACATTGAATCGGGCGCGTAAAACTGAGGTATGAACCAATGTAATCTTCAGTCTTCTCGGTATTGAATAAATGCGGAAAACAACCTTGTTTATTAATCGACCGAAGACCAAATATTGCCGGTAATGCGCTTAATTTTATGTGAAAATAATTTAAACTATCGATAAATTTAGTGCGACCGCATAATTATATTTTGACCATTAAGAATCACGTGAGGTAAAATATGTATACGCTCCTCTATTAGTTCTCTCAATATAAATTGTGCATCGAATCCTCCAGCATTATGTGCTATAACGCGTGGCTCGGACTGCCGTGGGCATGCGGCCCGGAACCACGGTATAGAATGAATATTAGATAAATTATTAAGAAAATTATGATTAATTGCCAATCGGCATATACCGTCAAGCAATCAAACATAGACCTCCAAAGGGTCATAATTTTATTTAAATTTGAGCGCCAGACACCGTATTCCGATTTAGTTAAAATTTTACAAACGTTGACGAGCAGTGCCCCTCGTCATATTCTTTGAATTTATTATTTGCTTCTTCCCCGAAAGGGAGTTCTAATTTATATTAACTACTTTTAGTGTTCACACTTAGACACGGCTAGCTAAGAGTTGTTTCTACACGCGGAGAGTCGTGGGGTCTAGACG
This sequence comes from Gastracanthus pulcherrimus, assembly GCA_949152435.1. Classification (NCBI taxonomy): domain Eukaryota; kingdom Metazoa; phylum Arthropoda; class Insecta; order Hymenoptera; family Pteromalidae; genus Gastracanthus; species Gastracanthus pulcherrimus. The sequence goes on from OX424575.1 coordinate 90,328,037, forward strand.
GTTACAGCTTCCTTGCATTTATTTCACCTTTACACGCGAAAACATAGGCGAAGCTTGTTCAAACAGACACACATAGGAGTGAGGCAACACAAAAAAAAATAAAACAGTATGATCTCTATATCTAGATTTAAAATGAATGCAATGCCTTTTATTTCACTGAGAACCTATGCAAGTGGGAGAACACGCTGTAGATTTTATACAATACCGTTTTACCGGATCTCCATCGAGGCACCTCGTTGAAAGTAACAAAGTTTTTCCGTGAGTTAACTAAATTCCAATTTTGAACCAAGGTACAATTTTACAAAAATTCGCCAACGAGATTATCGCTACATCCACCTTAATTCTGAATCTTACTTTTTATCTCTAAACCGTACTAACTTTAACGTATCTAATTTTTCTACTTTAACTTTTCCTTAAAATTAGTCTTAATTTAAATTTAATTAATTGTGTAAAAAATTGTATCAATAAAATTGTATGAAAAAAATAGTATACGCCCGGGGCAGGAAAGGCAACCCGGCGTCGAATTATTGGCCCATATTAGGCACAAAAACGTGGTGACTTAGATTAGTGTCCTTCTCGTCGATGGCTTGGAGGCTGAAGAGAGTAGCGCAGTCACACGAAGAGGTTCGGCGAGAAGTTATACAAAAAAAAATTAAATCAAAGTTACAAAAAAAATATAATTCGTATAAAAGAATAAAAAATTATACGACTGAACACAAGAAAAAAAATCAAAGTCCGGAAGGGACTCGCAGCGCGGATGTTGGATGAAGTCCCGTAGCCAGGAAGGTGTTGGTCGCCCGGGAGGCCGGAGAAGAGTCTACCGAGTCTGAGCTCGCTGCCGGCTCGAAGGTCGCGGACTTGGACCCGCCTTCCACGTCGCTGCGTCTGATTGGTGACTTCTCGTCGTCGCCAGGCTCTCTAATTTGAGAGCAACCCTCACGTCAGGTTGGAATCTCCGCTTCTCGCCTCTGATCTTCTTCTCCCCGAAATCGCCTGATGCTGTAACAATCTTATTGCGTAAGGCACTGGAAATTTCCACGCTCGCTGGGGGAGAGGTTAGGAGACATTGTATATAGAAATGTCTATAGTACATTGCCTGGCAATAGTTCGTGGGCTGTTACGTAATTGCCGTACACCCTTGGAAAGAAAAATAAGCTTCTACACTATGGAGTATTTTGCCTTACTAGGCAGATGCTTAGAACTGAGAGAGACAGAGTAAGGAGAGAGTAGCTGTGTTCTTCGAAGATTTACTTAACTTGTAGCTAATGCTGGCGGCCGACGGAGACGCTCGTTGCGTTGATATTATACGGTGAGCTGCGAGGTCTTATGGACGTTTCAGGCGTGCCTTAACTCGTTGCCTTCGAGAGGCAGCGGGGCACAACTCTTGATGGGCTGTTGATGATGACTGGCGCCAGATTTCCGCCGTAAAAAAAGATGCTTTTTGTTTCCTAAAAAATTAATTCGAATCTACGCAGTATTTTTTTCTAAGCTCTATGATTCAGAACGCAAGGTGGAGAGACTCCTCTCCCGGTCGTGGCAGGATTTCGTCTCGAAATCGGCCTTTGATGCATTAGTCACGCGTGAGTAACGCGGAGAAAATTAAAAATCTTCTCACCGCGTTACAGACCCCCCCCCCCCCTCCCCCCCCGCCTAAACCAGGCATGGGGTTTCAACGAACCAGCAAGACTCGCTTGAACTACACCACGTGCGATATAATATGCGACCGGGGTGCCTTCTCCACGTAGCGTTCTGAATGTTCTCATTTCTAGAACAGTCATATTTATTAAGATTTAAGTATTACTATCTGTTAAAATGGATTTAGCGTAGATTCCAAAGTATATCTACCTAACTTTAATAGATATTTTATTTTTATTATTACGTTTATCATATAATAAAGAAAATTTTGGTAAAAAAATTTTTCCAAAGGAATTATAGAAATATCTCTTATAGAAATAGTGTTATCTAACTATTTATGTATGTACAAGAAAATTATGACTAATTTTTAATTTTGAACTGCCTTATTTGTATGCAGAAAATAGGAAAGAATTTTTTTTTTTTTTTTCTTTATTTGAAAAATGCAGCAGCAGCCAACTGGTCGATTCAAGCCGCGTTAAAGTGGCGTTGCGTCCTTTCTTTTTTTCTTCCGTTCCTCGCGGGACCTTAACGGATGCATCGGCCCTCGCTGACCCTTAGTGCGCATGTATGTCGCGCGACACTGGGGGCAAGTTGCCAATGTATGCTCCGTGAAGCCACATCACCTGCAGAAGGATCTGTCTCTTTCTGGACATGCTGGATACTCGTGAGAGTAGCTCCAGCAGTTCTATCAGACTCCCTGCATGGGAGGCCGCTTATTTGGTGGTGGCGTGGGGAAGCGACGCTGTGGCGGGTCTACGCTGCGGATTTTTTCGCGGCTTGCGCGGGCGGAGCTGGGCTCGCCAGTCCTCGGGGCTAACTTTGTTATCATCCGGGGCGTCGCTAGGGCCCTCGCCTCCGAGCTTGTCTTCGGGTTTGTCGCCGCCGCTCTCGCTGTCGGTGGAACTAAGAGCTCTTTCCATGGCATTAGCCATTTCACCAAGCGGGTGCAACGTCGCATCGTCTCCTGGAGATCAACGGTTGGTGTCGGCACCCCGTTGATGGCTGTTGCCGTGCTCGAAGACGTGTCGAAGTCGTACTCCGACTCCGGTATCGGCGAGAGTACCGTGCGGCCCGCCATCGCGATCATGATTAGGCACTGTGGGACGAATATAAGGCTTTAGGTCTAGCGCGCTTGCCTTCGCCACGATTTTCCCGGAGGCATTCGCTAGGAAATAAACATTTGTTGATAGGCGTTCCGCGATCCAGTAATTTGGGGTGAATTTAACGCTTATACTAGCACTAATGCCCTTAGCCGCGGAGGACAAAATATGTGTCCGACTCCACACTCTATCTCCGATTTTGAAGGAACGTTCGCGTCTATTTTCGTTATAATATTTTTCCTGCATTTTGGTCGCCGCTTTAATATTTTCCGTTACTTTGTCTCGCAGCACGGATACACGTACCATGTGATTTGCCCAATCTTTCGGCGAATTTGGGATTATTTCGACCGTATTCGATTGTGTCAGCGTGTTTTCCGGCATGCCTGGCTCTCGTCCGAAATTGAGGACTGCGGGAATTACTTTTGTTGAACTATGCACGGCCGAATTTTCTGCTAATCGGAACTTTGACAGATGTTCGTCCCAATCCGTTTGGTGTTCGTGCGCAAATGACGTTATTATTGTTTTAATCACTCGATTCACCCTTTCCACCGGATTTGCCTGTGGATGGTAAGCTGGGGTAGTCGAGTGCTTAATTCCGTATATATTTAGCTCCTTTGTCAAAGTGCGATTTGCGAACTCGGTCCCATTATCCGTGTGTAATACTTGAGGGGCTCCGAAGCGAAAAACGATATACTCTTCGAACGCTTGCGTTATTGTCTTCGCGTTTGCGCGTCGTAGAGACACGACTTCAACCCAGCGAGTATATAGATCTTGGAATACGAGCACGTACGAAAATCTAGCTTTTGATACGGATAACGGACCTACCACGACTGCTGCTACTATTTGCCACGGTTGTTCGACTACTCGATGTCCCATCAACCCTACTGGTCGTGCTTGCTCGACTTTGCACGCTTGACAAGTGAGGCAGCTGCTAACAAATTTTACCGCATCCTCATAATAACTGGGCCAAAAGAAGCTAGCCGCAAGTCGACGGAACGTTTTTTCTTGGCCGATTCGGCCTGCCGTAGGTACTGAATGTGCATCATGTAGTGCTTTTTGGTGTAAACCTTTTGGCAGTACTAACTTCCATGCCTCTAAGTCACCGACGAGTTCGTCAATACAAACATCGGCCAAGGTCTGGCCGATGTTTGAATAATTTCCCGTCAACTATTTTCCAGGCCGGGAATTTATTCGGCTTTGTTTCGACTAATTTAAATTGTTTTTCGTACGCCGGGTCGGACGTCTCTGCAACAGCTGCCAGACAGTCTTCGTCGTCAGAAAATATGCGTGACAGCGCGTCAGGCACATGGTGAAGAACTCCACGGCGATGTACGACCTCGGCGTCGTATTGGGCCAATTTCATAGCCCACCGGGCTAGTCTACCCGTGGGATCACGCAAATTTTGTAACCACGTTATAGAGCTGTGGTCCGTAACAACAGTAAATCTTGTGTTCTCTAGGTATTGGCGGAATTTCTCGACCGACCAAAGAACGGCAAGGCACTCTCGCTCAGTTACCGTATAGTTGTGCTCTGCCTTGGATAGGGCGCGCGAAGCATAAGCTATAACTCTTTCTGTCCCCTCTACTTCCTGTGTTAATACTGAACCGATACCAGTGGCGCTGGCGTCGCACTGTATTGAGAACGGCAATTCTGCGTGAGGGTAAGCAAGGGTTGGTGCCGTTGTTAGCGCTTTTTTGATTGCCAGTAGGGCACGTTCTCGGTCTTCTCCCCAATTGAAACAGGTGTTTTTGCAGAGTAGGCGAGTGAAGGGCTCTACCGTTTTGGAAAATTTGTCTATAAAACTACGATACCAAGATGTCATACCTAATAAACGACGTAGTTGTTTAATATTTTTCAGAGCCGGGTAATTTAAAATTGGTTCAATTTTTCCTGAGTCTGGTTTGAGACCTTCCTCGTCTACTCTGTAAACTAAATATATCACCGACGAGCGACAAAATTCGAATTTTTCCCTCTTTATAGTTAGGCCTGCCTCTGTAAGTTTTTTCAAGATTTTTTCGAGTATTACGAGATGTTCTTCGAATGATTCCATGACAATTATTAAATCATCGAGATAGGTTAAGACATATGGCTCCATCTCCGGACCAGTCAAATTATCGATTAATCTTTGAAATGATGCGGGGGCGTTAAATAAACCGTATGGTAGAACATTAAAGTGGAATAAGCCGTAGAAATATATCGAGCTTTTCTTAACTTTTCCAGTATAGAATTCATATAAGGTAGAGGGTACGCGTTTTTACGAGCAATGTTGTCAATCTTTCGGAAATCAATACAAAATCTAAATGTGTCGTTAGATTTCCGTACCATCACTACCGGACTCGACCATGGACTTCTCGACGGTTCAATTTTCCCCGATTCAAGCATCTCGTCTAACTCCTTATGCATAGCTTGTCGAACGGGCTCCGATACTAGATAGTATCGTTGCTTGATCGGGGGATGACCTTGTACGTCAATCGCGTGTTCCGTGAGATTAGTTACCCCTGGTTTCTCGGAGGGCGGCGGCAAGGATCTAGCAAGCAGGTGATCAATCTGCTGCCGTTGATCTGTGACAATTTCCGCAATCGCTGCACAGTCCGAGGCCTCTTGGGAAGAAGTAATAATAGAAAAGTTCCGCGAGGCGGATAAATTGAAAATCTGATAGAAAATCTATCCCTAGAATGCAATCATACGCCAAACACGGCAATAACCGTCAGCAAGTTGCACTACTGGGGTATAGGATTTTTGCTTTTATTCCGGCAATAAAGAGAAATTTTTGTAGGCAAATAGAATCTTGTATCATTATTAGTGCGGTCTTTTATTGATACACAGTATTCGCAAACGCAGTTTATTGTTGCTGTATTTGTTGGTCGATATTCGTGGGGAACGACGTCGACCCATAGTACCGTCTCCCCCGTCCGTTTCCCTTTAACTTCCGACGTTCAACACAATTCGGATTTACACAGCTGCGAACTGTATAATTAGGGGTTTGACACCAGAAATATACGATTGGTTTCGTTGCAGCTGGTGCTCCGCCGTGTTGAACTCCGGGAGAAGATATATTTTGAGGTCGGGTATTTAATGACGGCTGGAAAGCTACTTCGACAGCAGGTATTGTCGTGTTTACCCCGAAAGACTGGGCTTGAGACTTACCCGGAGTAATATTTTTTATCGGTGCCATCGCTGAAGATTGCGAATTTGGCCCTTTATATTTCTTCCCAGCGCCTTTTCTCTCATTTTCCGGCATTGCCACTTTTACGTGGATTTCGACGGCCGCCGCGACGGCTGATTTCGCCTGTTTGCCTCTGTAGGCATGCTCTGGGACCATTGATTCTTCGGGAGTCGGGGGGTGCCTCCACACGCGGCTTAAATTCTTTGCAGCTTCAAGGCGTTCCCCTTTTCTTTCCAAGTCTTCGAGCGCCTGTATTTGATCCCTTTCTATTTTATCATGATATTTTGCGCAGAGGTGCGTATAGACAATGTCGATTTGCTCGCTTAACGATTACGGGGGAACCACATAACTCATAATATGTCTGAGTCCGACTAAAAAGTCTGCTATGGGTTCTTCAGGCTCTTGAAATCGACTACGCACCTCTTCCCGTGCTCGAAGTTGAAAGTTAACCCCTCCGAATCGACGGTGCAAGGCTGTTAAAAATTGATTCCGAATTTCCCATCGCGGCCGCTCTAATCTAAACCATTGTAAGGCAACTCCCGCTAACAAATTCGGCATAGTATCTAACAGTTCGATTTCCGTGAATCTTGTCCCTTTTCTGTATTCGTTTACCCGCAGTAAAAATTCTTCCGCCCTATGATCGCGTTTCCCATCAGATTTTAACTGCCATTTTCGTACTATTTCCCCCGCATCTAAATTGGATTTATTTCCCGCGTGAGGTTCTGTTTGTCCTATCAGTGGAGGCAGTACGGGTGGATAAGGGTTTATCGAATAATTATTTGCCGGTATGAAACTCTGTTGTGCGGGATGTGGCAGAGGAGGTGCTGGTCGGTAATTAGTAGGTGATTGCCTGTTGGTGGAGGCCGGAGGTGTGGGATTGTGGTTACGCACTATTGGAAAGGGTGGAAATTGTGTAGGATTTTCTTGCCCGGAGTTTGGAGGTATATTTTGGAAGTTGGATACTGGAGGCATATTCGTGGTGTCCGTACGATGGATGGCCAAAGAAAGACATATTGGCCTCTGAGGCGGCTGTACAAGTTGGGGTGGCTGTAGCAAAATTCTCGTTTCTCACCTGTGGTGGTGCTTCAAAATTGAAGTACGAGATTTCATTTTGCGCTGCTCCCGCCCGCGTGTAAATCCCTAGTGGTACCGCTCTCCAAGGTAAGGACACCGAGGGGATATTGCCCCAAAACCGTCCTGTAAATGTGCTAATCGGTATGGTAGACAGCGCGCACTGGGTTCTAACTCCGCAGGCCCATGAGGCGCAGGCATGGTAAGCGGCTGATTTTTCCAGGAGGAAAGTATTAAGTATTATTGCGCGGTATATGGACATTATTTCGCTGCCAGGCTTCAGTAACTATGTTTTCGGCTTCTAGGTCACCTACATCTTCTTGATACCATGAGACTATTATGTTTTCCTCCGCGCGCTACTGATAGCGTATCTGCCGATACCTGCGCTCTGACTCACTTCCGCTGTCGTTCAATCCTAAAGCGCGTAAGGCCGCATCTAAATCAGGCACTGCCAAGTTTTCCACCCACTCAAACGCCGCATTTCGACCGCCGGTGGCCATCCTACTCCAAAGATTGAGTTGGTTTTTAAACCACCGCGAAATGTCTAAATATCTGTGCCAAACGTGGCACGTTCGCGCTGTATGCTCCAGGTATGCCGGCACAAAAACTACCTAATTCTACAATATTTGAATTATTTTTACTTAGTGTTAACCTATTTAGTTAATCCCCCGTGTATCTTGGCTACCACCAGAAAAAAAACAACAGCCATGTTTTGCCTGCTTAACCAAGGCACTTTAACGTTGTGTATTACCCTAAATATTATTAAAGAAATTTCAGGAGCGAAAAAATATTCGTGATTTTTGGAGTCTAATGATCAAATGTAAAAAAAAGAATTTTTATTATTAGTTATTTTTAAATAAACCGACCAGTAAAATCTGTATTTATCTAGTAAATAAACTTTATTGCTATTATTTTTATAATGATTTTTAGAGACAGTAATGTTTTGTTAGAAACTAAAAAAAATTTTGAAATTGTATTAAAAAAAATTTCTAACTAAAATTCTTACCAAGTTTCATAAAATTAATATTTTACCCTGTTGAAAGAATAGTTTTATTTGTAATTTATTGTGTACCGATAACTATATTATATACTAATTTATATCGGACTCTTATACTCCATAAAAAAAAATTATTTTGAATTTAGTTACTGTACTATAGAGGCGATCAAGTAAAAAATAAATTTTAATTTTTGAGCACGAAGTTAAGGAATTTAGTTATTTTCTAGAGAAAAAGTATGCAAAAAACTAAAACAATCTTTGACCGGACTATCACGATTGTAAGTATATAAAGAACAACAGAGAAAAGTTTAATTTTCTATTGGAAAACATTCCAAGATATATTTGCTCCTAAACCGGCAAAAAAATCTACTAATGTTATTTACCATTAGACACTGTTATTTACTAAGTGTTCTCTTCCTTTAACTTTTATTGCTATAGTACTAGTTATACTAAGCTTATTATTTATTATGCCTATTATTATTATTATTATTATTTAATAAGCCTATGATTAATATCAATATTAATATTTAGCATTATTATTATTATTATTTATTATTTAATAAGCCTGTTATTTATTATGTATTATAAATATTTCTACATCGTTGAAATAACGGAACTATATTTACCGTAAATAACTACTTGGCTTTCGTCAATACTACATTATACTTATTTATGGCCAATATAAATAACGGTTTTGTATACTAAGAGTTCTGTATATTATTCGTTTCAACGATACTCCGTATTTAATATCAATATTATCACCACTAACTAGCACATATCGTGTTTGTTATTACTCAAGGCAATATTCAGTAATAACTGTTTTTCGCCGTATATTTATTTGCCTCCTTGCTGCGGGGCTATATGTGCTTGAAGCTAGTCCGACGGGCGACTTCGGGAGCTCAACGAAAGAGCTAGGCGCAGTCGTATTGTTAACTGCCTTTTCTCTAGTGAGCAGCTGCTCGCGCCCTATACACGCCGTCCGACGGGCGGTGACGATGGCTTCTGCCTCGCCTGCTTGGGTTTTGCGACTCGCGCGCGCGACGCAGCGTTGCAATTCTCTCCTGATGCTTATTCTCAATAGTTCGTGGTTCTGCCGGAGGCAGTTATCACCCTTTCCCCTTGTCGCCGCGGCTAACGGAGTATGCCTTTATTGTGTGAGCACTTTGTTGCTTATTTACTTTAAAACTCCGTGAGTCGCTGCGACCGACAAGAAAAAGGTGTATTGTACGCGAGCCAGTCGCTGCGCTGGACGTCGCAAGATGGCGTCGTCTCGTAGCGATGCAAGCCGTTAGCTTGCGCCGACGTCTCTGCTTGCGAATGCCTCTGAGAGAATCGCGCAGCGCGAGAAAAAAAAACGCAAAGATATGACGAGAAATGAAAAAAATCCTACGTGGCTCCTCGTACTATCAGGTGCGCCCTACTCAGGATCGCCCAGCCGATGTCGCACTGCCAGCTTCCTACGGGAACGGGAAACAAAATTAGCTCGGCTTCTCGCACGCCAGCTGGTGAAAGGAAGAAGGTGTGGCACAAGTTGTTCGTGCCGCGCTTATTACACTCACTCCTCGCACTTGGGATCACCGATGACCCTGTCACTCGCATGCTGCATTGTCCGGGTCGACCGTATGTACGTGGCGTCTACGGCGCGCTCGAGAAGGCACTACCTCTTTACTGTCACGGGACTGACGGCTCTCTCCTCACGCTCGGGCGATTCCTATAGTGTGCGTCGGGATACTTCGGCGTCGTTCGTTTTCGTCGTCCGCATTACCATCGCTCGGTGGGAGTGATATTCGCTTAAGCGCGGCCACGTTTGCCGCTGCTGCGCTATATTTAAACTTGTACTTGGGTCGACATTAGCGTACCCTTGTACAATATATATTTGCCTATGTCTGAATTATTATTTTTATATTTTGCCTTTGTTCGAACAACTTCTCCTATGTCTTACCCACTGATTTTGTCGTAAAGCCCTTTATAACGCGTATGCGTCTTGCACCAAAAAAGTTTGCCAACAAAATTTTATTAATGTACTTTAGACAAAAATTTAGTCCGTCTATAGCCCTTCAAAACGTTGGGTGCCATTTATGACGCGATTAGTCCGTCTTTAGCCCTTCAAAACGTTGGGTGCCATTAATAACGCGTGGCTCAGACTGTCCGGAACCACGGTATAGATTGAATATTAGATAACTTATTAAGAAAATTATGATTAATTGCCAATCGGCATACGCCGTCAAGCAATGAAACATAGACCTCCAAAGGGTCATAATTTTATTTAAATTTGAGCACCAGACACTGTATTCCGATTTAGTTAAAATTTTACAAACGGTGACGAACAGTACCCCTCGTCATATTCTTTGAATTTATTATTTGCTTCTTCCCCGAAAGGGAGTTCTAATTTATATTAACTACTTTTAGTGTTCACACTTAGACACGGCTAGCTAAGAGTTATTTCTACACGCGGAAAGTCGTGGGGTCTAGACGGTTACAGCTTCCTTGCATTTATTTCACCTTTACACGCGAAAACATAGGCGAAGCTTGTTCAAACAGACACACATAGGAGTGAGGCAACACAAAAAAAAATAAAACAATATGATCTCTATATCTAGATTTAAAATGAATGCAATGCCTTTTATTTCACTGAGAACCTATGCAAGTGGGAGAACACGCTGTAGATTTTATACAATAACGTTTTACCGGGTCTCCATCGAGGCACCTCGTTGAAAGTAACAAAGTTTTTCCGTGAGTTAACAAAGTTCCAATTTTGAACCAAAGTACAATTTTACAAAAATTCGCCAACGAGATTATCGCTACATCCACCTTAATTCGGAATCTTACTTTTTATCTCTAAACCGTACTAACTTTAATGTATCTAATTTTTCTACGTTAACTTTTCCTTAAAATTAGTCTTAATTAATAGAAGAGTCTACCGAGTCTGAGCTCGCTGCCGGCTCGAAGGTCGCGGACTTGGACCCGCCTTCCACGTCGCTGCCTCTGATTGGTGACTTCTCGTCGTCGCCAGGCTCTCTGATTTGAGAGCAACCCTCACGTCAGGTTGGAATCTCCGCTTCTCGCCTCTGATCTTCTTCTCCCCGAAATCGCCTGATGCTGTAACAATCTTATTGCGTAAGGCACTGGAAATTTCCATGCTCGCTGGGGGAGAAGTTAGGAGACATTGTATATAGAAATGTCTATAGTACATTGCCTGGCAATAGTTCGTGGGCTGTTACGTAATTGCCGTACGCCCTTGGAAAGAAAAATAAGCTTCTACACTATGAAGTATTTTGCCGTCCCAGGCAAATGCTTAAGACTGAGAGAGACAGAGTAAGGAGAGAGTAGCTGTGTTCTTCGAAGATTTACTTAACTTGCAGCTAATGCTGGCGGCCGACGGTGACGCTCGTTGCGATAATATTATACGGCAAGCTGCGAGGTCTTATGGACGTTTCAGGCGTGCCTGGGCTCGTTGCCTTTGAGAGGCTGTTGATGGGCTGTTGATGATGACTGGCGCCAGATTTCCGCCGTAAAAAAAGATGCTTTTTGTTTCCTAATAAATTCATTCGAATCTACGCAGTATTTTTTTCTAAGCTACTATGATTCAGAACACAAGGTGGAGAGACTCCTCTCGCGGTCATGGCAGGATTTCGTCTCGAAATCGGCCTTTGATGTATTAGTCGCGCGTTAGTAACGCGGAGAAAATTAAAAATCTTCTCACCGCGGTACAGTGCTATACATATAATTTGATCAAAAATAGATTTTTCTCGAATACAAAAATTTATGAGGTGTTTAATAGGATGTATCCGAAGGATATACTCATGAACGCCACATGTATCACATCTCTGAGATAAATTATCTGTCACTGGACAGTTGTCGCACACCTGCTGTACTACGCAGAGATTAGGGACATGTAAACGAGTTGTAGCATGACTTTTGTACGGAAGGTCTTGTATAGTCTCTAAATCGTAAAATATAAAATGATTTTTCTTTTTACTCTTCTTTTTAACTGTTCCGTAGGAGACTACATTGCCCCCGTCATCATCATCGCCGTGTATAGGTTGCATATAACGTAAATCATCTACAGAAGGTTTTTCTTGACAAAATCGATACCAATTAACACTACATTCATATTTACCTCAGTAAATATGAACGAGTTTTCGACAATATCGATAAATTTTAATAAGTTCGAAATTTTTTTTATTTTTCTTATTGTACGTACCATTGTTTTTATGATTCTCATAACACAAATTACCGAAAAAATTTCTAAAACAATTGTTGCACTTTACAGTTGCAGTTTCTAATTTTTTCAAAGCTAGTGATACAAAGCAGCTCAGACAATTACGAGAGCATTCATGTCGATCTACGTACATATATCTTTTGTTACAGTACGAGCAGAAAAAGTTACTTTTTGCAGCTTCAGTCAAATTTAAAATTGTATCAAAATGATGCTCCTTAAGATCAAAACCCTTGAAAATCAATAATATACCGCTCTTCGTGCTCATGTACAAATGGTCGACCGTTGAAAAAAGACGGCTACCCTACGCCAAAAGTTGTCTTGTCGAAAACCACTATACCAATCCCGATCTTTGCATAATGTGCTTGAAATTGTTCTATTTCCCAAAAACCACATTCTCTTTTAGGTATATTTAACTCTATGGCTATCACGAGCAGCAAAGCACTTAGCTTTTGCAGTTGTCTTCTACTGTCACGAATTACATTCGACTCTTTTTTAACCTCGCTAGATCCGGTATTTTTTAAAGCAATAAATGCTTCGGCTAAGTTTTACCTACTTTGTATTGAAGCTATAGATCTTTGTCCAACTCCATCTACAGTCAAGAGTTTTCTACCGCGGCCTCTCCCGATCGGTACATTTACATACGTTGCTTCTAAGATTAAACTATCGTCTATTTTGAAATTTTCGTTACTCTGCGTTAAACTGCTTATAAGCTCTCATAAGTCATCGTAAATAAAAATTTGAATAGGTCTTAATGACATTTCCGCCGGACCGTGCATGACAGTTACGCTGTTAACATTAATACCTATTAAATTCTCTTCGGTTTCTATTGAGATTAAATATGTATGTATGTCACGTATAACTAACTGTAACCAAACAATTGGATTAAAATTTTGAGGTATTGGCAGTAATATACGTAAAACTAAGCACCTACCATTAACTTGAAACCTTTGCACATAATGATTTCTTTCTCGCAGAATGACAAATCTTTCACCGGGTAGTAGGATCTCGAATTCATTAGACTCTCTATTAAGCACCATGGCATTATCGCCGTCGATGCCGTCACCGCCGTAGGCCCCTGTTGCCCCACAATAGAGAGCTTGGATGTATATTTACGGACTCCGTATCGCTGGTAGTGGTGATGGTGTTGCTTCTGCAACTATCTTCTTCTCAGACGCAGAAAGTAGATTCTTTGAAAATTGAATCGCGCTTCTAATGATGATGATGACGAATAGTATGTATCTACGAAATAAAGAAAATTAAGAGTTAATTTTCTATGACTTATCTAATAAATTCTTTGATTTTTATTGAAATTACTTATATATTATGGCTTTTTGTATTTACTTGTTTCAAAAATTAAAACATAGTAAGACTTTTTTTTTCAGAAAATATTCAAGAATATTTTTGAAAGCAGGTACATTCTTTGCTTTTGTTTAGTAAATACCGATGCTTTGAAAGTATTCAAATTTTCAATAAACATAATCATTCTTCTGTTGGGCCATTTAAACTCTCATGTACGCCCTCGGGCCCCCTTCCAAAAAGAGTCATGCATCAAACAACGTTCGAAGGATTACGTATTCAGAGCAATTTGATAGACCTTCAGCTTAGCAGTTTAAAAGAACTTGTCAGTGAATTTAATCGCAATGTGGACTACGTACTAGAATATTTGAATAGTAAATTTGGAAAAGAAGAAACGGAAAACGTTAAAAGAATCCTAAATGATTTCAATGCCTGTTGGAAAAGTCAATATTTAAAAATTGTTCTGTCCGAAATTCTTGCATTTAATTTACCAATGATTGCGAAAAATCAGCGAGATTATATTATTGCTGTGTAAAACTTGTATAAAATATATTACTTGAATTATTCAATTTATTATTATTATTTCTTATCCCCTTCCAAGACTCCATTATCCTACCGTAAATATAAGCACTTATCCAGAAAAGCAGCATTTCTTGTAAGACATTATTAGAAAAATACATGGGACAGTGTACAAGTAAAATCGCATATTCGCACATTACCGAAAATTGTTACAAAAGAGAAACCTACACGGAATCCTACGTTAAAAAATGCGAAAAAATTAATAGTTTTCAAAGGCACAATAACAATATTAGAGATGAAGTCATCTTAGATAATGCTAATACCTAATTCAATAAATAGTCTTTGCATCCTTAATTTTGTCTCATTTACGTTAGATCCACCACCATCGTCACTGTAACAGCCACCATTCACAATGGGCCAAAAATAGAGCAGCAGCAGCAGCAACTGCATCACGCTGAACACCGCCCAGCAGGGGAGTAATACTAGCAGAAAGGAGAGAGACAAAAAATGTGATTCACAGTGGAAACAATAATCATAAATTTTCTACTAACACATATTCTCTTCCTGGTTGAAACGGTGATAAAAGATTTTAATTTCTTATATTTATTATAAATAAATAAAAAAGGTTCTTTTAAGGACCACAAAACAATTCAACCAAAAGGAACGCCTGTTCAATACTTAATTCTATTATAATTATATGATTGTTATACAAGATTATTATTATTAAAGAAAAGGCTTCATTGCATTACGCCTGTCATCTGATTAACACTTGACCATAACCCCTTCACCTGCGCTAACAGGGTTAACCAGGTGTGGATGCTAAGGCATATGTCCTAAGCACCTGGACAGAAAAATCAATATACCTCTCACCATACGAGCCTTCTCATCCCCTCCTCTCCCGACCTCAAGAGAACAATAGCGTACTTCTTTTCTCCCTATGCCAACTTTTTTAGAGGACAATAGGGGTCTCCCTATACCACCCTTATGACTACTAATGAAATTTATTTTTGCACTTCCCTTTCTCCTGTATATTTCATTATCAGCCAGGCAAAATATTCCATATTTTAGAAGAAAAGTTATTCTTTCCGATGACTTACGACAATTACGTAGTAGCCAACTTGATTATTGTCAAGGAATGTACCGCAGACACTACTATGTACAGTGTTCCTTAGCCTCTTCCTACGAGCATGGAAATTTCCAGTACCACACGCAATTCGCCTTTTACAGCAACATGCGACTTTGCAGAGAAGAAGAGCGGAGAACGACGAGAGAAAGAAATTCAAACATTACGCGAGACGCAACTCTCGAATCAGACAGCTTGGGGACGACGGAAACTAACTAACCAGAATCAGTGACGTGGAAGGAATGTCGCAGTCTTCTAGCTGGTGGCTCTGACCCAGGACTCCTGACTCTTCTCCTAGCCTTCGATCAACTACCATCTCTGGGACTGCAAAGTTCCTTCTGAACTTCTATTTTTTTAATTTTTTGTTGAGTTGTATTTATAATTTTTTTCGGTTATTTTTTGATAAATAATATTTTGTGTAAATTAGTTTTGGTTTATATAAATTCTCGCCGAACTCATTAATGTATCTGTGCTATTCACTTCAGCCGCCACACCATCAGCGAAAATCAAGCTAAGTTACCACTTTTGTACCTCTTGTTGCCCATTAGGAATGTGAAAGGGTGCCTTTCGTGTCCCGTGCGTATTTAGTATTTTTGTACTTCTTTATTGCCTAGAATATAGTTTTGTTAACTATTTACTTAAATTTGAAAAGTCAAATCAGTTTAAACGAAAGTGAAGTTAGTTTTAAATAGTTAGTAATATAATTTTAAGAAGAATAATTGTGCCCATCACAGTAACATTTTTCGTAGTAATTCTCTCATAATTAAATCACGTCAGTGAACATTAGAAAACTATGCAAATCTCTTTTATATTTATTTCATGTAAAGTAAAATCCTAGGAAGATTGTAACGTGTAAATTTCCAGCTATTTATCAAATTTAATTCAAATTTCAATAAATTCGATAGCGAGAGCTGCTCCGACGAGAGCAGTGCCTAAATTGTAAAAATACACCCCTCAGTTGTGCGTTTAAAATTTTTCCGACTTATAATCGAAGATTAGTCATGCCTTCATATTTAAAAGATTTAAGTCTTGTATACTAAATAAAATATGGTGGCGACTGACGCTGCTCGCCAACTTTGTTTAACTTTGCAACTCTCAGTGTCTGGCGCCCTCAATTTAATCATGCAATTGGCATATAAAATATATATTTTTGGCCATAAGTTATAAATCATTCTATACGTCGATTCCTGTAATTACCCATGATTATACGAATCGACTGGTTAGGAGACATTTGCCCATTATACCCGTATGTTTGCAAATACGGCGAATTTCCAGGCCATCCTAAAGTGTTTGTTGGCCAGAGATGTAAAATTTTGATAGCTAATGAAAATAACATTAAAAATGTAAATGGTATAGTTAAGTGGAATATTTTACCACCTAAAAGTCTCTATAACCTTATTCTGCCTATCAAAATGCACGTAATCCTATTATTTGCGCTATGTAGAACATGTTGCGAGAATACCTATAAAGGTTTTTGTACACATGAATTAACAGAGAACGCTCGTTTAATGGAACATGCGAAGACGAAAGTTCGTGTAAAAAACACAAAACTTGTAAATTTGTTTATGCAAAGAGATGGTTTGTGAATAATGAAATGTTATACCCCTTTGGATATAATAAATATTTATCAAAAATCAAATGTAAACGTTTAAATTCTTTAATAAAATACCATAAAGTACAATGAATATTTTGTGTTAATTTGTTTAATCAAGTTGTTATTATTATAACGTCTGATTTTTTGACATGTGAGCTTATTTGACATATAAGCTTATTATTTGACATATAAGCGTATTATTTGAAATATAAGCTTATTATTTGACATATAAGCTTATTTGATATATAACCTTATTATTTGGCATATAAGCTTATTTCATATATATGCTTATTATTTGACATATACGTTCATTTGATATATAAGCTTATTATTTGACATATAAGCTTATTTGACATATAAGCTTATTTGATATATAAGCTTTTATTTGACATATAAGCTATTATTAGACATATAAGCTTGTTTGATATTAGCATATTATTTGACATATAAGTTTATTTGATATATAAGCTTGTTATTTAACATATAAGCTTATTATTTGATATATAAGCTTATTATTTGACGTATAAGTTAATTATTTAACATATAAGCGTATTATTTGAAATATAAGCTTATTATTTGATATATAAGCTTATTATTTGACGTATAAGCTTATTATTTGACATATAAGATCTCGATCGGTATATAAGGTATTTCAGCGATCAAATAATAAGCTGTTAAAGCGCTAAATAAGTAGCTGCTTACCCCGCACGCGCCACCGCCGTCGACGTCGTTGCAGCCTATCTAAGCTTATTAAAAATATTACTGTATTAAAACAACAGTCATAAAGACTTTTCTTAAATATAGAAGTAAAATGTTGATACCATTATTACTAGAATAATTTTTTATGATTCTTAATGGCAACCTATCTATGCAGAATTTGATGAATAAGTTGAATTTCATGAGGGTTTACCACTTTTTATGCGATATTTACGAATTTATACGTGAATCAGACAATAACGTTATTGTTGATTTATTCACAAAAGTCAGTCATTATAAAAATCTTAGTATAATTTTTATTTCACAAAATCTTTTTTATAAACCACGGCGAGATATTTAATTAAATGTATCTTATCTTGTAGTTTTTAAAAATCCTAGAGATCGAGCCCAGATCCAACATCCGACGCGACAGCTATATCCTGAAAATCCATTATTTATAAGAGAAATCTTTAAAGATGTAACTGCGAAACCTCATTCATATTTACTTTTGGATATCCCCCAGACTACCTGTTCCATCGAAGGCGCAATGGGATACGTGGCGCCATATATTCTTCGCTCGGTCGATAGGTGGACGGAAGCGATGTTGACCGCCGCCGATAGAAGCGGGAATAGTGGGGGCTCTCGAGGTACTGGAGCGACTAGTCAGTAGCTTTCGAGCATCCGAGCAATCAGCACGTTTCTCGAGAGTTCAACAATCACGAAGAAAAAACCGTTCATCCGTCTCGTATATGGGATCATCGTCGTCATATCGTTTCATATTGTCCGGGTGCACCTAAGTAGATTCATCGGTTCGCGACTTGTTCGGTGGGCGGTTCGGGTTTCGCGGTGCGAGTCTTCGCGAATGGAAACGCGGTTTATCCTTTTATTACGCGTGGCTCTTGCCACTTACGACGCGATTCGCAGTCGACGCGAATCCGTGTGGCCCTTGCCACTGCGACGCGATTGTACCTAGTGCGAATCCGTGTGGCCCTTGCCACTGCGACGCGATTACACCTAGT
Source organism: Gastracanthus pulcherrimus (assembly GCA_949152435.1). Taxonomy (NCBI): domain Eukaryota; kingdom Metazoa; phylum Arthropoda; class Insecta; order Hymenoptera; family Pteromalidae; genus Gastracanthus; species Gastracanthus pulcherrimus. The sequence continues at coordinate 90,346,475 of OX424575.1, forward strand.
GCTGTCCATGTGGCCCTTGCCACGATAACGCGGTCTCACGACCCATAGGAGGTGCGCACTCCTGACTACACATATATACACACATACATACACACATAGATCCACACTTATCTTCTCTCTACAACTATAAATATTACGAGAAGGGTTTCATGCCGCAAGGCTTTCCCTTCTAAAAACTAAATAAATTCTTTTTCTTGTGACACAAAATTTACATCTTTATTTTTGTACCCAAATTTCCTTTCCTTTCCTTTAAATTCGAAACTATCGGGAATTTACAACGTTAGCAAATTCTCAGCCACAATTCACTACCAGTACCGAACTTCGATTTCGTACTTGCATTTTTCCAAACAATCAAAATGAATGCGTGTATGTACAAACAAATACAAATCGTCGAATTTCATCAATAAATCATCAGTTTATGATTTTTAATAGCTCAGGAAGCACGCTGCCCCTTTGCAAGAAAATATGTAACAGTTTTGCACGCCCTCTATTATGTTAATAAAGAGCAGAGAAATGCACTTTTACGAAAAACGAAATCAAACATTATAAAATGCATATGTGAATGTACATGAAATATTTTATTCGGTAACACTCTTCGCAGTTTGGCTCATAGGAGTGGTACATGAAATATAAAAATATGAATAATTATTAAAAAAGTAGAGGGTAAATTTTTGTTGTTACTTTTAATTCCAGTTATTAACTCAATTTGCGATATTGTAAAATAAATAGTTTGAAAATCATGGAACACGCACATAAAACGGTTTTCTTTTCGGAAGAAAATTTCAAACAGAATCATCGTGTAAATAAAAGTAATAGATTATTTGAAAATAAAGTGAGAAGTAAATTTTCTGCATTAATAAAATCTATGTAAATACCTGGAACAGTCTGCTCACGCTTAGATAAGGAGATCACTACAATTTTGAGCTCTTCAGATATAAATGAAAACGATAAATGGCAACTTTATTGTCAAGCTCTACAAAGAAAGATAAAGAAGAAGTATAAGAATATATTAATAAAAAGAATTATCAATAATCGGTCTGCATATTATTGATAGTGTACCTATAACGTTCCGCTCCAGAGCAAACAATTATTTCCTCGCCTCCATCGGGCTTCGCCTGCAAAGTTTATACAAATGGCAAACCGATTGAAAATTCGAATATTGTAGGCTTAGTCCATGAGGCTATTACAGCAAGAAAAACTCGTGTTACAACTGGGCATACTCAATTTGCACAATTACTTAGAGAAGTAGGTGTACCAAGAGAATTTGTAGAAAAAGAAGAAGAAGAAGAAGAAGAAGAAGAAGAAGGAGGAGGAGGAGGAGAAAGAGGAGGAGCAGGAGGAGGAGGAGGAGGAGCAGGAGGAGGAGGAGGAGGAGGAGCGGGAGGAGGAGGAGCAGGAGAAGTAGGAGGAGGACGAGGAGGACGAGGAGGAGGAGAAAAAGAAGAAGATGAAGAAGAAGTAGAAGATTAAGTGCTGACTAAAAAAGAAAACAACAGGTTTCCTTGGTCTACCGGAAAAATAATAAAAAATAATTAATTTTCCGTGATAATGAATGCAAAATTAAAAAAAGCTAAGAAGCATACTTGATCAACGATCCTCGCCAGCCATAATTTAAAAGAAAAATGTTGAAAGATTAAATTTCACAAAGGAATGGCTAGTCTCAGGATTCGTTACACTACACAGACATATGTCAATATTTTCATCGTCACGCGTTTGGGATGCTGATCTTACATCAATAACATTATATAATGACGGTTTTTCATATATTCTTGTTGTAATTGATATTTTAAGTTAATTTACTTATGTTAAATAACGTGATAAAACTTGTGTAAATGTCGCTTCTACATTCGACGGTATTCTCTCCAGAAGCAACAATCGCGTTCAGTCAGATATGGGAAAATAATTTATTGGATCGCGATTTCAAATCTTAGTTAAAGAAAATTATATTATTTTTGAGTTGTTATAAGTCCCGACATAAAGCCAGACTGTAGTTGAAAAATTTAATTGCACTCTGAAAGAGCATATGTATATATATTTTACCAACTTTAATACTAAAAGATAAAATGTCAATATTTTACAAAGTTTAATAATAGCCAATATTCAGGAATAAAAATTGCTCCGAACCGAGTAAATCTACAAAATTCGTACGTAGTCCGAGAAAATTCGGGACATAGATATGCTCAAAATTTTACAGAGAAAAAGCCTAAATATGAGTTGAGTGATCTCGTTCGGATCAGTAGTCTTAAGAACACCTCTGTGAAAACATATGAGGGAACTTATTCAGAAGAGCTCTTCAAAGTTATTCGTGTATAAAAAACACGAGCATCATTTATTTATCTGCTGGAAGATTGAACAGGAGAAGAGATAGACGGTATATTTTATGAACAAGAACTATCTCGTTTTCGTAAGAAACTAGAAGAAGATACGTTTATTATAAAAAGAATTATACGTAGTAAAGGATACCTGTTAGTGAATTGCGAGATATAAGATGAAGAACGAATTTACAGTTATATTATCTAGTAACGACAGCATAAAGTACTTTCCTGAAAATGGGCCTTCACATATTACAGTACGATTGCCTTATGAAATACAAGTATAGGGTGTGTGGAAAGTTGTTCTCCTTGAAATTCAGATCTATAGACTTTATTGCATGTTTCATACTGTTTAAATAAAACTTGGATTCAAGTAACGACTAAAAAGATTGCACTCAAAGAACATAAAGATTTTAAGAATTATTTGCGCGTACCAGCAGCATTAATAAATAAAACTAATCAGTCCTATTCTATGGATATTGGAGAAGAAACTGCATCGAAAATAATTAATAAACTTGCGATTTTGCGTGGCAACTATAATAACCTGCAGGAAATTTAGAACGAAATAAATAATTTGTACATTATGAAGGGCCATTAAAGATTCGAAATTATTTCCGGAGGATTTGTAAGAATAACTAAAATATTCGAAGAAAGTGTTTATTACAAAATAGATATGCCCAAGTACATTAGATGAATATTACGATCGATATCTGAAGAAACTATTTATATAGATGATAAAGCAGATTACACGTTTCAATACCCAGCGTCAGTAAAAAATAGTTTACCATCTATGTTATTCATATATTCATATATATGCGAGCCCTGTATTATCGGTGATACTCAAGCACGTTTACTGAGCTCTCTCACTTGATAAATACCTATATAATTATGGTTCGAGCAAAACTAAAGAATTCATGTTGCGAAATTTACAGCGCTCGGAATTTCAGACTATAGAAATCAATATAAGAGCACGGCGCGCTCCGATCAAGTTTAAATAAAAAGATATTGCACCTCGCGAGTTTTTTTATAAATCATTCCTGGGATATCTTCCGATGATTTTAAGCCTAAAATGAAAATAATCCCTAGAGGGATTTTCAAATAAACTCGATATTTGATCATTTTCGTAGGTTATCGTGACTATTTTCTATATTGCATCTTGTATTTAGATTTCTTAGGTTTTAACAATATATTTCAACATCAGAAATAAGTTTATAAATGCTCAACAGGTATTAAAAATTTTAAATTCATAAAAATTTTCAAAACCGTATTCGAATTTTCAAACTTTGCGATCATTTTATTACATTAAAAAAATATCTTTATTATGTACAATAATTAAAATGAATGTAAACTATTATATTCACATAAAGCACGTTGCAACCTCTCTGCATATTCTGGATGGTTCTTAAAAACTTTATATTTCTCCCACATAGATTTGAAATCAGCATTGACAGATTCCATAGCCTGTTCACTATAAAATCCAAGTCCCGTCTGAACTTCTTCGCAAAAGTCAGGCACATGAAAAAATACTGCATGAATTTTGGGCGTTATTGGTACATTTAAATGTAAATAACTTTGCTTGAAGGCATTAATCTTATCTTTGAAAGATGGGTCAAGATTTTTTTCAAAGCAGGCATGTACAACATTTTTGAAGTGCTCAAAAGCATTTACATATTTCAAACATCCCAAATTGTGATTTCGTGAACGCAGGAAATCAAGTTTGTCTAATAATATCTTGCACGAATTGCCATTATAACTTGTATTACCTTGGCGTATATCACGAGTGACATGGCATGATTGTGCCCATAGAAGAGCGTCTTTCTCGAATTCAGCCAATAAGTGTCTATACAATGTATTTACTACACCTAGCATCAAATGAAGTTCAGGTGGAGGTATTATCTGAAGAAATGTTTTGTCTACATCAGTTGATAAAAAAGGCGGATGAATACAATTTTTATGATTCTTCGCATCTTTTTTGACAGATCCGGCTTGATGCCAGTTTATATAATTTTGAAACGTATTATTTATTGTCCTTGGTATTCCGCAGCTACTTAAATCATTTTTCGATGCGAAACACCAAGTGCAGGGGTAAAAGCTGGTATGCGACATGATGCCAACCATAATATTAACAAGTTTTAAATCTGTCGCAATAGTTCCCTGAAAGTTGTTTATTTTTATTGCAGACCACAGCTGCGATACATTTTCATAATTTTCTTTAGAACTGTTTGCTAATGCTAGTATCAATAATTTGTTAACACCTGAATCTTTAAACCGTTTAGTATAAATACCATCTTCGAACTTTTGCCGGTGTCTATTTAGCTTTTCATTTTCTGAAGTAGATTGAATGGATAAACATATCTTCAGAAAACCTCCTCCCCCGTCAATACCAAACTTCAAGTGAAATTCAGACAATGAGCGTTTTTCTTTAATGTGTTCTATTAAACCATCAAGATTTGTAATCATTAAGCGACTGTTTCGGCTGCAGATGAAACTTTATCAGCCTTGACGTGAACAAAGTCAAAGTTTTTAGTACCAAAATAATTATCAACACAGTGACTTTTAATTGATAGTTTTTTTTTTTCAAATGCGGTTCCACGACCTTAGCATTTTTCGTAGCTACTCGTAAAGCTGTAGCAATCGCAAGTGTCTTCGTTTGGCTCAAATGTAAACTCGTCTGGATTTTTAAAAAATCGTCTGCAGAAAAAAGCTCAGTTTTGCTTAAAGCTTTGTTATTTTGTGAACCAATAGCTACTTTAAGAGGCTTACCGCGTGTTTGAGAAAGTGATAGAGTTGTAGTATTTTGTGTATTTTCTGTAATCATTTTGCGTTTAAGCAAAGACGAAATTACTTGATCTGTAGCTCTTGGGCTTGTTTGCATAATGTTTTCAGTCAAATTCTCCAAGCGTGCGGTAAAGTTACATTTATGAGATTTTCCTTTTCCCAACAAAGAAAAGCAGTAACTACACCGGCTTTCAACGGAAGGTGATTTTCTTTCATCTAGATTAAAATTGTATTATTATATTGTAGTTATTATAACTAGAAAAAGATATGTTTTAATAGCTTACTTGGAACTTTTATATTTGTCACATCAACAAGTATTCCATGTCGCTGAGGCATAACATTATTCTTTGCAAAGTTTAAAATTTTCCAGGAGGGGGTTTTCTCGCAAGCTCATAAATATGACAAGCACATAAAACATCGTCGCTTGATCTAGTAGATTTCTTCAAAGGTTGAAGATCAGAAAATTTTAGTAGATTCACACTTATATCTTCATCGTTTCTAATTCTGTATAAATCTCTTTTGCAACTACTGCATAGAACGAGAGGTAATCGGTCATCACTAGTATCGTACTCAAACTGTTTTTCAACAAGCACTTTTAATTCTCCTTTTACAGGAATCATTACTTTAGTTTTTCCAAAGCAAAGTAAACAAATTTGATGACGATTTTTATCGTGTGTTCTTGCCTTCGGCATTTTTACTAACCGTAAAATCAGCATAAGTTTATTTATCGCAGCCATGGCAACGGAATACCAAATTTATCCTCGATGATAGAAAAAAAAAGAAACTTCGAGCTCGCAGAAAAATATTTGAAATAAGAAGTTAAATAATTTAATTTTTGAGCAGTATTTAAGAAAATTTATATGAATTTTAAAAGTTTAATGAGTATTAAGAATTTATAAACTTATTTCTAATATTGAAATATATTTTTAAAGCCTAAGAAATCTAAATACAAGATGCAATATAGAAAATAGTCACGATAACCTACGAAAATGATCAAATATCGAGTTTATTTGAAAATCCCACTAGGGATTATTTTCATTTTAGGCTTAAATCATCAGAAGATATCCCAGGAATGATTTATAAAAAAACTCGCGAGGTGCAAGATCTTTTTATTTAAACTTGATCGGAGCGCGCTGTGAGAGATCAACACAATGAAGCTATTCCATTCGAGTACGAGACTCAATCTGTAACATTATACTTAAAATAAATATATCAATCATGTCTTCTTACAAGGCATATTTTGATGTTCGAGGAAAAAGTAGGTCGAGGGAAAGATTTTTCTCATAATTTAGGAATTGTTCATGCTGGAGAGAGATCACACATAAAAATAGGATCTCGGGAAGCCGGTAAAGAAACTGTTCGCGCTGGTAGAAATTAAACGGCCTTATATGTTGTCAGAATCAGCCATTTTAGTCGTTATCGAATTTTCTCTTATTTTAACTAATGTCTGTGTTTGAATTTTCATTTGATGATATTAAACTCTTACGATATAAGGCTTAAAAATGTTCGAGAGAATATAAAAGTTAACTTGCAGAAATTAGTTTAGATCGTTTGGATCAATTTTACGGTCTGGTGTGCTGAGAGAAACAGCTATTTTAGTCGTTATAGAATTTTTTAGTATTTTATCTAATGACAGTGTTTGAATTTTCATTTGGTAAAATTAAACCTTTACGATATAATGCTTAAAAAGATTCGAGGGAATATAAAAATGACCTTCTATACATTTTTTCCGACCGATTGGTTCTCTTGTACAATCTGATATGCTGAGAGAAACGGCCATTTTTGTCGTTATCTACTTTTCTCTTATTTTAACTAATGTCAATGTTTGAAATTTGATTTGGTAAAATTGAACCCATGCTGTTCAAGGCTTATAAAGGGTCGAAAGAATATAAAAATGAACTTGCAGAATTTTTTTCAGATTGTTTGAATTAATTATACGGTCTGATAGGCTGGGAGAAGGGGTCATTTTTTTCGTTATCGAAGTTTCTCGTATTTTATCTAATATCAGTATTTAAATTTTCATTTGGACAAATTATACTCTTACGGTATGCGGCTTAAAAGTGTCGAGGGAATATAAAATAACCTTTTAGAAATTTTTTCAGACCGTTTGGTTCACTTTTACGATCTGATATTCTGGGAGAAAGGGCCATTCTTATCGTTGTCACTGATGAAGTTTAGCGTCCGTTCTCGCTAACTCTGGTATCCTATATCATCGAGATAAGCAATCGTGTGAACGCCTATGTGCTGGCAATGCGCATTCGGTTTTGCGCGACGGCTTTGCGACGCGCGGCTGGCGTATCGCACCAGTTCGGCTTGAGCTGAGGACCCGTACATACTTCTCTCTCTAAGACAGCTAATAAACAAATTTTCACCTGAACTCCTCGTTATGTGCTTGTACCACCACTTCAACTACCGAAGACTGACTCGCCAGCACAGAACGAACCGAAGCCCTCGCGAGTAGTTTCTTAGTTTCTATTAGATATACGGCTTCAGGTGCAAGCCACCCACTATAATTCTTAGAGGCGACGACTTAATTAATAATGCAATCAATTTTTATGTAGACACGGAAGAAGATGTGTCTGTTAATAAATGTAGCTCTATTAGCACGAACAAAGGAATAGAAACGAAATTCTTACAATCACGGGAGTCAGTCCCGGTACAAGCCGGACTTTAGGTAAAACAAAAATAATTCTTCATGAACTTTTATGCGAAATGCACGTTGTCCCCGACAGCTTCCCCATTAATACAGAGGCACTGATCGGATGGAACATCGTAGAAAAATACAGTGGGCGCGTTGACGCCGCTCGTAAGAGTTTGATCCTAAGCATGATAATGATTCCATTCACTTAAGAAGAATGTTTCGAAATTCCGGCTAAATCGCGCTGTATTATGCATGCTAAAGTCCTTAATGTAGACGTAAAAGTTTGTTGGGTCCCGTTATAAGATTGAGGGCCACATATGCTATGTGGAAATTTTATCGCCGAGAATCAGGATGGGGCTGTCTATGCGGAATGCATTATAAAGTCTTTAGAATAAAGTATAAAAACAATTTTTTTTGGGTAAATTTTTTTTTATTTTTCAACATAATCTCCTTGGAGCTCTATACACTTGGTCAATCGCTTTTTAAGTTTTTTTAATCCTTCAGAAAAGTGCGTTTTCGGAAGTTCCTCAAAATAAGCACTTACAGAGGCAATGACGTCTTCGTTGTCCGTAAATCTCTGTCCACCGAGCCATTTTTTCAAGTTTGGAAATAAGAAAAAGTCACTGGGGGCTAAATCTGGTGAATACGGTGGGTGTTCGACCAATTTGAATTTTAGTTCTTCAATTTTAGCCATTGAAACGAAGCATGTGTGAACTCGGGCGTTGTCGTGATGAAAGAGAATTTTTTTTTCTCGCCAAATGTGGTCGTTTTTTTTAAATTTCTTCTTTCAGCTGCTCTAATAATGATGCATAATACTCACCAGTAATTGTTTTACCCTTTTCCAAGTAGTAAATAAGTATAATTCCACGTGCATCCCAAAAAACTGTAGCCATAACCTTACCAGCTGACTTTACGGTCTTTGCCTTCTTTGGAGCTGGTTCGCCTGTGGAAATCCACTGTTTGGATTGTTCCTTTGTCTCAGGAGTGTAGTGGTGTATCCATGTTTCATCCACAGTCACAAATCGACGAAAAAATTCCTCAGGATTCCGACTTATGCGCGCCAAAAGAGCCTCAGAGGCGACCACTCTATTGCGTTTATTCTCAGCTGAGAGCAAACGCGGCACCCATCTTGACGATAGCTTTTTCATGCCTAATTTTTCATGTAGAATTGAAACAACTGCACCTATAGATATCCTTGTGGCCTCAGCTAACTCACGCACTTTTAATCTTCTATCCTTCAACACCATATCGTGGATTGTATTGATGATTTCGGGAGTAGTTGCTTCTACGGGCCTTCCTGAACGTGGTTCGTCACTTATTGATGTACGACCACGCTTAAATTCATTTACCCAGTTATAAACCGTTGCTAAGGCAGGGGCAGATGTGCCATGAACTGAGTCCAATTCATTTTTTATCTCATATGGAGTTAAACCCTTTAAATGAAAATATTTAATTACCGCTCTGAACTCGTTTTTTTCCATTTTTCTTAACAAGCAATTTTTTTTTTTCAATTGGTTATAAAAACACGTAAACTCAGAAGATGTGGACTGTGACTGCACCATATATCTAGTCGGGAGTGGTGCTGACTGAAAACAGATGATTTGGAGCGATTCGCGCGCCATCTGTTGGTCATTCTAAAGACTTATTGAACTACCCTTATTAGCAAAGATGCGATTAAATTACCGATACCGCAAGTAGAATTAATTGAGTGCGAAATATCGAATGCGACGAGCATATTTCTCATCGGAGAGGACGATGAGTGCGATATAAAGAGCTTATCAATATTATGCGGTTGAACGGGAAGGATATAGATAGCGAACCGATGAACATTGCGGGAAAAATAAATTACTCGAAGATAATCCTGATTTACGAGAAGAAAGGGTAAATAAGATTATGGGACTGATAGATACAGAGGAAACTTCAGCCCGTGCGAGGGCTCGTGACTGAATTTACTGGTGTGTTTGGACTGGATGGAGAGCAACTGCCGGCAATCAACTTGCTCGCACATGAGATTAAGCTGATGACTGATAAACCTCTGCGCTCTAAGCGTTTCAAATATCCACCGGCGCTGAAGGAGTAGATTGCAATAGAAGTCCAAAGAATCGGCCCCAGTAGGGCGCAATTCAGGCCAACATCTGGAATTCTCACGCATCAGCATGGGGCTCAAGGAAGTAACAAATACTTTCGCAAGCTGTATGTCGTTAGCAATTGCAAGGCGAAGAAGTTGTAATTTATTTAGACGAATTTATGATTTTTGCGAAAAATTTTGAAGAGCACGGCGTGCGATTCAGAAGAGTAGTAAAAAGACTGATGAAAGCGAACTTGACTAGAGAACCGAGAAAGTGTCAGTTTTTGAAATGCGAGGCGAGCGATCTTGGTCACTTAGTACGGGAGATAAAATCTGTACAGACCCCAAGAATCTTGAAGTGGAGTAAAAATACCCAGACCCAACGAATGCTAAGAAAGTTAAGCAGTGGCTTGGATTCGGGGGATACTGTAGAAAGTTTATACCCAAGTTTGCTGACACAGCGTAGCTATTGGTCGGCTTCCGAGAAATTAAAACGCATACTCTGCAGCGAGCTGGTGCTAGCTGCACCTAATATATCTGAGCCGTTTATTATCATGACAGACTCATCCGATTTTGAGTTTGGGGCGGCGTTATCACAGTAGACCATTGGATCAGATGCCGCATGTCCTTAAGCATCATGACAACTGAAAGGCAGCGAGCTACGATATATCACATATGATAAGGAGTTGCTCGCAATCGTGTTCGGCAAAGAACAATTCAGGCATTACCTTTACGGCCGAAAATTCGCAGTGATCACGGATCACTTAGCCCTAAAGCATTTTTAGACATTCAATAAGCGAGATTTCAGGTTCAATAGACTAAAAGAAACTCTGCGCGGCTATGAAAACGATACCATGTACAAGAAGGGAGTGAAAAATTCCAATCCCGATGCACTCTCGCGCAACCCAGTAATCCCAGAAGGCGAAGAGGATCCCGAGCGCCCCAGAGCAGAGCTCTATGAACTTGTATACAAGCAGGAGCAAGATGATAACAACGCAGAGACAAGAAAATAAAAACATGCAAGTCAGACTCGGAAAACTCCGAAGCTACTAAACCTTGCAAAAAGAGATGCCCTGACGAACAGCCACTGTATTTCAGAGACGAATTACTGGCATTGTGGAATACGGCAGACAACATTTACCTGTAAATAACAAGTAGGTAAAGATGATATTTATTTCTTGGATTACGAAGACACCACGTTTTGCGCCTGCATTTTGACCAATGTGCCATTGATAATTTTAGAAGATGGAAAATTTCAGCTAAGTGATGAAGAGAACACCCGCATTCAGGCATTTCTGCGCATATCAATTGTAGCATAAAAAATGCAGACGGAAGAGCAACCGCTCGAGCAAGGTTCAATAGTTTTTAGAAATTAGAAAGACAACGAAAAACAAACGGTCACTACGATTTCTGACTCGGACGAATCCTTTGGAGAGGGCATTACAGAAAATCCATGGTTGATAAACAAAAAGAAAAGAAAAATAAAACAAAAATTGTAATCCGATCGGCATTAACCTTACAAGCCTATGCCTGTAGCTGACATTGATAACTCAATTCTTAGTATAGCGAGAAAGGATGAGAGATTGGCCCATTTGCGCCAAGAGAAAGGGCTGCAGGGCGTGAAAATAAGCAGCCCGCCGGTGGCCATTGCTAGTATATCCGTCTATGGAGGTAAAAATGGAAAGCCAATAAAACATAAAACATTAAATAGGCCGCATCCAGAGTTCCAGTACACACCGGAAAATGAAGAACTCCAGGATCGAAATTCACAGCCGCTGGAAATCGTCGCGCTGGAGCCCAAGTCAGTGCAGCAAACACAGGCAGTCGAGGATCCGCTGACAGCTCACCTGGTGGCGAATGCAGTGACACCTGAGCCGGCAGATAACACGCCGCTGTGCTCGCAGGTGTAGCGAGGTTGTAGTGAACTGCAGTCATTGCCGATATCAGTATTGCACGATTTAGCAGCCAAGCTACGCATTCGGTTAATCGTCGACATTGTCGAACACGAGGTGTTGCACAGGAATGCAATGCAGATTAATCCATAGGAAGCAGAAGCCAAGCCAGACATTGCCCCAAACTTCAATCGCATTATGCACAAAGACTTTGGCGGAAGGAATCCCGAGATGCGATACGCACAGCACGCCTCCTCTGCAAGGGATGCAGAGAAAGCCGCGGTGGAGCACGAAATGTCTACAGTTAGTGGCTTCCTAAAAGAATGTAAGGAACCAATAGACACATCCATAATCGATCTAACGAAAGATGGCTCTCATATCGAAGTTCCATTGATAGATTCAGTAGGGAGTAACAAGGAAATCGAAATATCCATGCTCGATTTAACAGGGTCAGATGTTCAGGATAATTACGATTTTCCTGATATCGATCCCTACGATCAAGGAATATGCGATCATTTTGAGTATGTGCCTTGCAATTTCGACCGTGTTGAAGCAAAGACCGAGTATCTAGTATCCTCCGGATCGGCCTACAAAGGGGACCTTCTGGGTTACGAAGCGAGAGAGTGGTGCGCAAACCCGCACGCGATTTTGGCCCGTGACACCGATATCCCATCATACCCGTCAAGGAACTGCCTGTTATTTTCTCTTATCAAGCTGCTAAAGCTGAAAATGACGGCTACAGAACTGCGTAAGCGACTACATCAGTCTTCAGCTTTTCCGACGTGTGGAAACACAGAAGAAATTAGAGAAATTTTATCTTGAAGAAGAAAATATGGGATCGTAACCTGCGCTTATATTTTCGCGCAGGAGTTTCAGCGAAATATATGCATCCATCGTCACTTAGAAACAGGAGGAGTAGATTTTTGTCATATAATTATGAATACGACAGAGGACTAAATTCATCTGCATTTAGTCGATCGGCAGTATACACCTTACGAGTGGAGTGGGTCTATTTTCGATGAGAATAATACCTAAAATCTAGATTAAGGAAAAGACGATGAAGCAAGTGGTCAGAATGAAGACAAAAGCAGAAAACCAAATAAAATCTTGAATCTGCCGCCGAACATAAAGATAAACGAAGAGCCGCCGATGGATAAAGGAGCAGGTGACAGCTCACCGTCGCACGACGAAGCTAGCGGATGTTGACAGTCGGGCGAGAGTGAGGGCAGCTCACCCCCCTCTGAAGTCAGTATGCACTACTCAGAGGCATCGCAAGTAGAAGTGGTAAGTGTGCGAGACAGGCAGATAAGAGCTCGAGGGCATACGAGTACCCGTTTCATTTTAAGGAAAACATCGTTTGTTTATTGACAGCAGATGGTTTCCTTAACACTGATATTTCGGAAGCATTGATCGAGCGGCGATACATTAAGGCATCCGACATCACAAAATCTAAACATAAGATTGCTGACATCTATGCCACAAAGTGCAAAGATATTAACATAATAGGCCGTTTTGTAAAAAATTATTTAGATGAAAAACCACTAAAGTCAGTCTTATCAGTCTGCATAAAAAAGGTAAAGGGGCACATGCGTGCTAATAGAATTTCCACCATTGGTGTGATAAGAGATCTGACCATTCTCATCTTACCAGAATGGACAAATTTTGTTGATCTTTTCGATATAATATTCAACAATATTATATTTAAATAATTTACCGATTCCTCCAGTGGAGGATCGATACAAGCTGCTCAAGGAATATCATGAAGCGGCCATGGGATCACGTAGAGGAGTGAACACAATTTACAGAAAAATTGCGGAAGATTATTACTGGCGCAATATGCGTCCTGATCTCAACAATTTGTATTGGGCTGTGTAGCATGCTAGACAAAGAAGCTGGTACATATAAAGACACATCTACCTCTTGTCATCATGGACGCCCTCCAGGCCCTTCCAAAAGCTTAGTGTGGACTTTCATGGCCCCCTCAAGGACTCACCTGAAAGCTATAAATATGTACTCACGGTCCAGGACTGCTTAACCAGATTTTGCGTCCTTATACCAGTCAAAAACGCCTGGGCACTTGAAGTGGCTCAAGCATTTACTGATAAGGTTATATACTACTTCGGCCCGCCAGCCGCCCTGCTTTCAGACCAAGGCATGCACTTTTTGAACAAGATGCTAAAAGGTTTTGTGGTTATTTTTACGGTAGATAAATACTGTACAATAGCTGATCACCCTCAATCGAATGGCGGAATCGAGCGTATGGATCATACATTAACTAAGTATTTAAAGAAATACATAGATAGAATAAGTGATTGGAGCAAGTGGGTGCCAGTTTGCCAACATGCGTACAATCGTACACGCCACGATTCCTTTGATTTTACACCCTACGAGTTAGTTTCCTCCCATAGAGCAACATTTAAGCTATGAAGATTATATAACCGATCTCATTCACAACCTTTCCACAATGTAAACCCAAGCTGCACTAAATTTAGTTCAGGCTAAATGTAGGTCGAAATACTATTACGATCGAAAGCTTAATGTTGTGTATTTTCGAGAAGCAGAGATCGTATACAGGTTTAAAGTGCCTGGAAAAGGCAAATATGATAAGGATTACGAAGGCCCTTATGAGATAATCGATATAGACTATCACCTTAATAAAGTCAAACTAAGAAACAGTGACGACATCAAAGTAATTAACCTCGACAAGTTGAAAAGAGCATCCGCTATCAAGGATCCACCTCAGCACATGAACAAAGAAACAGGAGAATACGCCTAGGAGCAAGAACAGTCCTTTTATTTTTTGATTTTCTTTTGAAATCCCACGAACGCAACGATATTTGATAGTTCGGGAATCGCTCTAGATATTTTACAGTATGCAAATCGTATGGCAAGATATAATACATTATATTAAAATGTCTAACCTATTTTGCAAAAAAGGATTGCAGGTTAAATTTTATTACGTCTAACCAATTACCTATTCAATTTACAGACATCGCTAGTTCGCTCAATTTGATTAGAATGCGGAAAGAACTTAGCAAGAGATGTCATTGGATAATGTGGATTCAGAATCTAGTAAAGTAAGACTTTCCATCCAACTTTTTTTCTGGCTCCTAGGAGTAAAATTTCAAGATGAAGATCAATTGAGTTTTCAAAAAAAAAAGAAAATCTCAATTCATTTGGCCCTAGAAACTCATTTCAAAATACTGGTTTAAAAGAAATATTTATTAAATAAACCGGTAATAGATTAAATTCAATTGAGTTTAAAAAAAAACAAATGAGAATATCAGTTCATTTGGCCCCAAAAACTCTTTTCAAGACATTAAATAAAAAAAATTATAAATTATCGAACAAGCAGCTGTTGAAAATTATTTAAATTCCAAAACAAATGTGTAAAAATCAACTCATTGTGCCCCATGTTTATTTCAAAATGTCATAATTATGAATTGTTTTCATACAAAGTTGACTATCAAAAACCAATTAAGTTTCAAAGAAAAGACAAGTGAATTTGAAACCACTTGGCAAATTTACATTTCAAATAGAGTAGACTTCTAAAACTAGGAAAATAGGACTTCATAAAAAACAAGTATAACTCAAAATTTATTTCTCTGAAAATCCACAATCGTTTCAAGGCTTAACACTTCAAAATAATAGATAATCTTCAAAAGAAATTAAAACTCAAGGCTTATTCGAAACAAGTGATTCAAGGATAATAATCACATTATAGATAATTTTCTAAAATTAAACTAAGACTTATTTCAAGAAAGTCACTTAAAAATAACAGTCAGGAAATGAATAATTTTCTGAAATGAAATCAGAATTTATTCAAGAATAATCAGAAATAATTTTCAGAAACAAATAACTCTCTAAAAAACCAAATGAGACAAAAATTGAAGCTTATTCAAAAGGACTTGAAATAATTGAATTATTGATCAAAGGGATAGCTTGCAGTGCAAACGATAACACGCACAGCCAGCAAGCCGATCTGTCGGAACACACAAACAGCTAGCAAGCCGGTCCGTCGGAACACTCACACATACCAGTATCGGCGCAACTGCACAAGCCAAGCTGCGTACGCTGTGCTTCACATCGCACAGCAGCGGCACTGACATGTTAACAGAGAGGAAAAATATGTCGTCATGTTGACATAAACCAAGGAAGTATCTTATGATATTGGCTTTCAGAAAAGAAGGAAATGGTCAATAATAAGACGAATTCAAGAAGCATTACTGTGTCACAATAATTAACACTGTCGGATAATA
This sequence comes from Gastracanthus pulcherrimus, assembly GCA_949152435.1. Lineage (NCBI taxonomy): Eukaryota > Metazoa > Arthropoda > Insecta > Hymenoptera > Pteromalidae > Gastracanthus > Gastracanthus pulcherrimus. Next base: position 90,362,425 of record OX424575.1, read on the forward strand.
GACAGTAAACACATTTTTTAACTACTAGTATTAACCATTAAACGAAAAAGAATGAATGCAAACGAATAAAATAAAATAAATAAAGAAATTATTTTAACAGTAAAAGTAATTTTGGATGAAAAAATTTTATTTTATTTTTATTTTCTGTATTGACAGTCCGTACGTTTAATAATGTGTGTTTTGTTAAATAAAGAGTAAAGGTGGCACACGAGGTGAAAAAGAGTGAGTGCAAATAAACAAAAAAAAAACAAATGATTAAATTACTTTAATGCGAATGGTTGAGTAGTATTAGCAATTCAAATGGTTGCAAATATACGATAACCTTAGTAATATATTAATTAAAGGTTGCTTGTAAAAGGAAAAATAAATAAAACAAATATAAACCACTTTGTTCGGTGAGTGTGTTTTATGCAAAAAAGTAATAAAAAAAATGAACACAATACATAGCGCAACACTTATATAGGCAGATACGTCGAGAATAAAATAGAACACACTGCACTAACACAATACACTTTTACTTTTGACACTACACGTAGAACACGCAATTATGCGCCGGCCTTGGAGCATTCCATGCTAAGGAACAAGAAGCCTCCATGACATGAACAGGAGAGGCAAAGCTGAAAAGTGACCTTGTCGTCCAGGGCGTTGCATTGTAGGACCATAAGCTTGGGTCGCGAGTTCAAGGTCTGGTCGTGAAGCAGAGAGTAATCTACTGTAGGGCAAGCTACGCCCGGATGTAGAATCTCGACGAAGGGCTGTAATGAGTTCGATAATTAATATTTTAAATCGAGTAAATAAAAGCAAAATAACGGATATAACATGCAGTGATATATTCACGTACCTTGTTACTAGGGCAGTAGAATGGGTGGAAGTTAACACTGCCGCACGTGACGCTTATCGTGGAATACGAAATCGGCAATCCGCCAGGAGAACCAGACGAGCGCGAGCACGGGAGCTCATAATAGGCTGAGCCCACAACCTCTTGGTAACCAAGCTAAAAATAAAAAATAATAGGAGTTTAGCGATGCGACTATAAGCTAACAGATAAGTAAATAAATGTATCTTTAACAATCAAATAAATAAGCAAATTAATAAATCTTTAAGCGGACGTACTCACATAACCATGCAAGCGGCAGTGGACGGAAAATCTAGCCATCTTCTCTATTGACATCAAGAAACGCCCGCCTGATAGGAAGAAGTGCACCCCCCAGTCATAGTGCGCTGTATATTCTCCCACATAATATATGTCGATATCCTAAAAAAGAATCATAAAAATAATAATAATAGACAAAAGAACTAATGCGAATTACCTATCCTTCCAGTGTATGAATTATCATTTGGTAAAATTAAACTCTTACGGTGCAAGACTTAAAAATGGTCGGGGAAATACAAAAATAAAGTTGCAGAATTTTTTTCAGATTGTTTAGATTATTTCAACGGTCTGATATGCTGAGAGAAAGGGTCACTTTTCGTTATCGAAGTACCTCGTATTTTATCTAATGTCAGTATTTTAATTTTCATTTGGTCAAATTAAACTCTTACCGTATAAGGCTTAAAAAGTGTTGAAGAAATATAAAAATGATATGCTGGAAGGAAAGACCATTTCTGTTCTTTGCGAATCTTCTCGTATTTTATCTAATGTATAAGGATAAAAACGAGTCGAGAGAAAATAAAAACGAACTTGTAGAAACTTTTTAAGACCGTTTGGTTCACTTTAACGATCTGATATGCTGGAAAAAATGGCCGATTTGTTCGTTATTGAATATTTTCGTATTTTAGCTAATGTCAATGTTTGAATTTTCACTTGATCAAATAAAGCTCTTACGTTATAAGGCTTAGAAGAGCCAAAGGAATATAAACACGAATCTACACAAATTTTTTCCGACCGTTTTAATCAATTATACGATTTTATATGCTCAGAGGAACGGCCCTTTTTGGTCAAATTAAACTCTTACGATATGATGCTCAAAAAGTATCGAGGGAATACAAAAACGAATTTAAAGAAATTTTTTAGACGGTTTGGATTAATTCTACAGTGCGATATGTTGGGAGAATGGGCAATTTTAGTCGTTATCGAAGTTTCTCATATTTTATCTGATGTCAGTGATTTAATTTTCATTTGGTCAAATTAAACTCTTAGTATATAAAGTTTAAAAATTGCCGTGGGACTATAAAAGTGAACTTGTAGAATTTTTTTTCTACCTTTTGGTTCACTATTACGATCAGATATGTTGGAAGAAACGGCCATTTTTGTCGTTATCGAATTCTCTCTTATTTTAACTAATGTCAGTGTTTGAATTCTAATTTGATCAAATTACACTCACTTGTTATAAGGCTCAATATATGCTCCTCGTTCCTTTTTCTGTGCTCATATCTTTTATATATGTTCCTTGTTACTTTTCTGAAACAGGCCCTTTATGTTTTCTGCAACATAACTAGACACTACACTATTTATATTTATGTCCTCTAGAGGCGCGCGCAACGCTCCGCGATGTATCAAGAACCCCTCTGAAGTTGCTCCCTATCGCAATCTCCCTTTTACAGATGGATTCTACACTGTTTATATTTGTATATGGAACTATACTGGAGTACATGTTTTGGAACCGATACATTTAACAAGGAAGAAAAAAAAATTATTTACACTGTTTGTTGCGGCCTGTTTTTTTTTTAATTTGGGATGCAAAAATGAGTGATAGTGAATGTTATATTGGCTCATTAATTGACGATGAATGTCATTTAAAATCATTATCAAAGAAAGCCTATTTGCATAACCTAAAATATTTGCCATGATCTAATACTGCTAGAATATAGAGTTGAAACTTTTACAAAAGAATCACAAGGTTTCATCTGTGATTATCATAAGGTTAAATATTTGGATTATTACTCATCGTTACAGCGTAAGTGCTGTGAACGTTTTGAGAAGCATGGTACAAGAACAGGAAATTTGAGAAATATTACTTTAGAAATTGGCAATAATTTCAATCAAGTTGGTGAAGAGGTTGTTTTTGATCCCCGGAAATAAAGTATGTCCTAAATGTTACGACATAGTAACTTCAAAAATCAAACCTTGGAAAGATACACAGCAAGCAACTGCAAATTTGTCTCAGGCAACTATTTCTGACAGCATTCCATCAATCGAATCAAGTTCAGGATCAGTTTTTTATACCGAGAGTCAAGAAAAGGAAAAAAAGGAAAAAAATGTAAAAAGAATGTTGGAGTTTTTCGACTTGTCACCACCTAAAAGACAAAAGCTTACAAAGGACCGTGTAAAAAAGAATGCTGTAAAATTAGTCAGTACTATTTGTCACCAAGTTACTAATGAGTTGAGCAATGTATATGATACTGAGTTTGATCATGCTACAGATCTCGATACGCTACAACAGGATCGCTTATCATTTCAAGCTGTTATAGAGAATATAAAATCTAGTTACGACAAAGCAAATACTGTCGAAGAAAAAATTCGTTTATTAACAATATTGCCATGTGACTGGACATATAATAAAGTGTTCCAACATTTACGTTGCTCACGTTACTATTTTCGAAAAGCTAATGAATTAAGAGAACGTTTCGGTAAGCAGTTACACTAATTAATTAATAAAAGTAATATTAAAATGTTATTTCTATATCTAATTTTTTTGAGATAAATTTTATTCTACAAGTTAATAAAAATTGGAATGCTTCTTAGTTTTTAACATTATATTGCATTTCAGGTGTGATGGCAGAAACTCCTCGAAAAATTAAACAGATATTTTCACCAGAATTTATTGAATCGATAAAAGAGTTCTACAGAGATGATTCAAATAGCAGAATTTCTGCTGGTGCGAAAGAATGTATCAGTGTTATTAACGAGCATACACAAAAACGAGAGCTCCGTCAAAAAAGATTAATTCTCTATAACTTAAAAGATCTTTATGAAAAGTCTGTAAAGGAGAACACGTCAAACAAAATACCTGGTTTTTCAAGCTTTGCAAGTTTACGCCCGGCTGAATGTGTCTTGGCAGGAAGTCCTGGAACGCACTCTGTATGTGTCTGCTCTCAGCATCAAAATGTTAAGCTAAAATTACAAGCCTTAAACTCTAAAATATATTATAGAGATATACTTGAACGTATGGTATGTTCAGTAGATAAAAGTAATTGTATGCTGCATTTATGTAACAATTGTCCTGAAAGCAAGCTGTTTACAATTATTTTAAACAAAATAATTTTTTAAAAAACGATAGCCATATAACCTATTATAACTGGAAGCCAATAAATATTGAAAATACAAAAGATGACCAAAAATCACAAACAGTTAGCAGAGTTACTCTTCAAAGAATAACTGAATTGTTGGATATCTTTATGAAGGACTTAGAAAATGAACTCTGGGAATTGTCCGAGCATCATTTTATAGCTGAAACTCAAAAAGATTATCTTGTTCATCTGAAAAAAAACTTAGTTTCAGATACATGTATAATAATAATGGGTTTTGCAGAGAATTATTCTTTTATTGCTCAGGATTCCATTCAAGCTTTTTATTTTAATAACATTCAAGCTACATTGCATCCATTTACAATGTGTTATAAAACTCCGAATGATGATAAACTACAATGTGCAAGTTCTTGTGTAATCAGCGATTACATGAAGCATAATGCTTTTGTTGTTAATGCTTTTCAAGAACCTATATTGAAAACGATTAAGGAAACGTATCAGTGGATACAAAAAGTCATCTATTTTTCTGATGGTGCACCTACTCAGTACAAAAATAAGTAAGTAAATATCAAAATGATTCTTCGTAATAGCGTACAAAAAATTTGTTATATCATTAAATCTACTGAAAATATTAATTTGAATGCATTATAAGATGTACAGATTCAATAAATGTGGGTTTCGAGTAGTTTACGAAGATTATCCTTTAGTCGGTCATTTGGTTAAAATTTCAACTTTTTTATTAAAAGAGATAAGTAAATAATATTGGCTGATTGTAAATAAAAAAAGAACACAAAAAGGTATCTATGATTTTTTCTGTAAACCCAATAGTTTGTGAATTAAAAATACAAAGAAATTGATTTTTTTTATCTTGAGCTATTTTTAATTCACAAACTATGGGTTTACAGAGAAAATCATACATACCTTTTTTGTTATTTTTTCATTTAGAATCTGCCAGTATTTTTTTTATTTACTTATAACTTTTAATAAAAAAGTTGAAATTTTAACCAAATGACCGACTAAAGGATAATTTTTGTAAACTACTCAAAACCCACATTTATCGAATCTATACACCTTATAATGCAATAAAAAGTTATATTTTCAGTAGATTTAATGATATAACAATGTTAATATTTATTTATCCAAACAAATGTTAAAAATGTAATATTGATATAATCTTTTTATAAATTTTTAGGAATCATCTGATAAATATCTGCCATCATGAAGCTAATTTTGGAATTAAAGTAGAGTCATATAATTTTTTTGCTACCAATCATGGAAAAAATCCATTCGACGGAATTGGCGCTGTAGCAAAACGGTTCGTAAGACGAGCATCACTACAAAATTCAGCTGACCAACAAATTTTAAATCCTCAACAAATGTATGAGTACTTGAACGAAAATTTGCACACCATTAGGTAACAAAAAAAATTACATGTATTTATAAAACCGTTGTTTTACGAAACAAAATAATGATAAACATTTTATTTTTGTTATTATAAACAGATTTTACTGGGTTAGTAGTGAAGTCATTCAAGGAAAAGAAGAAAAATTAAAAACACGATTCAACCCAGCAAAAACGATTCGTAACACAAGAAAATATCATTATTATAAGCCAGTTAATGAATCTACTTTAGAGGCAAAAGATACATCTTTTAATGAAAGCAAAAATGTTGTTAAATTATTGTAACTATAAAGGTTAATTAATTCATTATTAGTTTACAAATAAGGTATTAGTTTAGAAACTTAAAGTTGAATATATAATATTACATATTCATTGTATCATAAAAGAATTATTTTATATTTAACTTCCCCGCTATACCGCCGCGAGACGTTCGTTTATAATAAAATATAACGGTGTCGTCTTATTCGTTGCAGCGGCGCGAACGTCAGCCGCGTGCAATGCGGCTTAGATGACTCCTCGCTATGTAATCGAGACTTCTGTCTCGTTTTTGGCAATGTGCGAGACAAAGTGGACCGTGCACAGGTTGTCGGTGCAGCGGCTAGCGCAGGTATACGCAGGTGCGTCGGAAAGCGACGCATATTGCGTGTAATTATGCTCTATTTCAGCCAAATCTGACGTTAGAAAAAAAGTCACAGCTCCGAAACAAAGTCTAGGGGCAGAACGAAACTTTAGGGTGGTTTTATACTATGTAGAAATGTGCTACAGAGGTGCCAACTTCGCGATTTTTGAAAAATAGGCTACCTTCCAAGACCTATAACTCTAGTTCTAATCAATGGATTTTAAAAATCGACGTAGAATTGAAGATCTATCCAAAACGAACTTTTTGAGAGGTGTTTAGCCTAAATCGCCTGAAAGCTGATGGAATGGGGACCGATTGAAAATCACCAAAAAACCATTGATTTTGGTGTATACTGCTGTTCGAGCCATTTCCGCTATTTAAATATATATGTCATGGGAGTATTTTTTACTCAAATTTAACATAATTACCGACAGATTTCCGAAGAATTTTTTTTTTTTATAATGCAAAGTTGTGAGAATTTTTTTAAATTAAGCTGTATACTAATCTATAAAAAATACCTTTCTAAAAAGTAAAATCTTGGCAAGTATATGTTTCATTATTACAATATAAATTAAAAGAAATATGTTATTACCAAAATAAGACGTTCAATTATGAATTTCATGAATACGCTACAATTAAAATAGTAAACTTAAACTAATATTCTATTTAAAAAAATAATATAGTTTAAAATATTTCCATTTTTTACTAATTCTGATAATCTCAAATGAACGCTAAAGAAATGAATGAAATCGATTAATAAATTGGCAAGTATTGTATTTTTATTTGTATATCAATTTCCTTCTTTTATTAATTAGTATGGAGTATACAAATTATTTAAAAAATATTATAGTTTAAAATATTTCTATTTTTTACTAATTCCGATAATCTGAAATAAACGCTAAAGAAATTAATTAAATCGATTAATAAATTGGCAAGTATTATATTTTTATTTGTAAATCAATGTCATTTTTTATGAATCAGTATGAAGTATAAAAATTAATAATACCTTTCAAATTTAATATTGTAAGACATTAAATTTGACATAAATACATGTTGATAAGAAATAGGTCAAAAAGTCGAACCTCAAACACTGATCTATAATACTCTCGCTACATTACACTCGCGTTATATGTAGTGCTCATATGGCAATTCATGTCTATTATAGGTAAGCTAACTGATACTTTTTGAAAACAAGCCAATATAATATTACGGACAAACAGTTTATACCTTATCTAGGGCTCTGACTAGCTGCCGTCGTTAATTGCTACGAACCTTAGGTAACTCCGGCACTGTTCGAGGTTATTTTTCCCGAACTCGAGCAATGTTCCAGGTTTAACTGTAGTTAATATAAAATATAGTGCATTGACGGTCTCTTTAATTTCGACATATAACTATGTCCGTATAACTGTTTGTCCGTGATATTATATTGGCTTGTTTTCAAAAAGTATCAGTTAGCTTACCGATAATAGACATGAATTGCCATATGAGCACTACATATAACGCGAGTGTAATGTAGCGAGAGTATTATAGATCACTGTTTGAGGTTCGACTTTTTGACCTATTTCTTATCAACATGTATTTATGTCAAATTTAATGTCTTACAATATTAAATTTGAAAGGTATTATTAATTTTTATACTTCATACTAATTCATAAAAAATGACATTGATTTACAAATAAAAATATAATACTTGCCAATTTATTAATTGATTTAATTAATTTCTTTAGCGTTTATTTCAGATTATCGGAATTAGTAAAAAATAGAAATATTTTAAACTATAATATTTTTTAAATAATTTGTATACTTCATACTAATTAATAAAAGAAGGAAATTGATATACAAATAAAAATACAATACTTGCCAATTTATTAATCGATTTCATTAATTTCTTTAGCGTTCATTTGAGATTATCAGAATTAGTAAAAAATGGAAATATTTTAAACTATATTATTTTTTAAATAGAATATTAGTTTAAGTTTACTATTTTAATTGTAGCGTATTCATGAAATTCATAATTGAACGTCTTATTTTGGTAATAACATATTTCTTTTAATTTATATTGTAATAATGAAACATATACTTGCCAAGATTTTACTTTTTAGAAAGGTATTTTTTATAGATTTCACAACTTTTCCAGAGACGGAAATGTATTCTTACTATTCTCGAAAACATAGAAATATTTTAAAAATAGAATATTAGTTTATGTTTACTATTTTAATTGTAGCGTATTTCTTTTAATTTATATTGTGGGTAATAAGGAAACTTATACTTGCCAAGATTTTACTTTTTAGAAAGTTATGTGTTACTTTCAAATAAATAAATATTTGTGTATGGGTAATTTGAAAGTTTGATTGACTCCATTTTCTTTTAAATTACTTGAAATAATCTTTTGCAATCTTACCTAAACCATTACATAGCCCTATTTGATTATGAAAATTCACTTAAAATAAATTTTAAAAAAATTCCTTCGAAAGAACCTTATAATATTCTCATGTTTTATTCAGATATCAAGTCAACACTGAGTGAAAAGAATCTTTTTAATGTACTTATAAACCTGAGCTTGCAAACATTTGATTAATTATAGTTTTATAATTTCATTAAAATGACCCTTCTGAGCCAGCGTTGACTTTATATCTGGATAGAACATGAGTATATTATGTGTTACTTTCAAATAAATAAATGTTTGTGTATGGGTAACTTGAAAGTTTCATTGACTTCTTTTTCTTTTAAACTACTTGAAGTAATCTTTTGCAATTTTACCTAAACCATTATGTAGGCCTTTTTGATTATGAAAATTCACTTAAAATAAATTTAAATAAAATTCCTTCGAAAGAACCTTATAGTATTCTCATGTTTTATTCAGATATCAAGTTAACGCTGGGTGAAAAGAGTCTCTTTAATGTAATTATAAACCTGAGCTTGCAAACATTTGATTAATTATAGTTTTGTAATTTCATTAAAATGACCCTTCTGAGCCAGTGTTGACTTTATATCTGGATAGAACATGAGTATGTTATATGTTACTTTCAAATAATCCTTTAAACACAAGAAGCACTTACACGAGTACAAAGATTCACAAAGACCCTCAACAATAACAAAAATTTGGGTTAAAAAACAGTACATCTATTGGAGTATTTAATATTTAACAGATGCTTTTGTGACGCAGCTACTTGATTAGAGAACTTGATTTGTATTCAAACTTCACTGGCTGTTTATTTTACCCTCAGAGTATAATTGCTTGAGATATCAAGAAAAGACAGAATCTTAGCATTTGACCTTATACCTCGCTATAACAAGCAGTTTACAGTAAAACTGAGTAATATCCTTTAAACACAAGAAGCACTTACACTAGTACAAAGATTCACAAACACCCTTGTCAATAACAAAAATTTGTGTTAAAAAACAGTACATCTATTGGAGTATTAAATATTTAACAGATGCTTCTGCGATACACCAACTTGATTGGAGAACTTGATTTGTATTATATTTACATCATGACAACATCAGAGTGGATATTCAATTACTGCATCCCCATGATTGTGTGGTATTTTTCTGGTGCATAGTGGCGTATGCCCTGTATGTTTATGATCAATCAGCAGATGACTTTGTATATCCCCGATGATGATTACACACAAGCACATACATACTTGTTACTAAGAAGTAGCACACCACAAGTATAACAAAAATTTTATCTAATAATTCTTCGTTGAATGCAATTATCACAGCTAATTGCTGTATATGCATTTTAACAATGACTTTACCTATAAGCGTGGCACCAAAGAAATTCCAACCATATTTCTGAGCAAAACAACTTTACTTGATGACTTCATTATTTCAGTAATGCTCGTTTCATCTTGTTTATTCCTTGTGAGATTCAAGGGGGCAACATACTCAAAGGCAGAGAAGACGTCCTTAATTGTTCCTTTTTGTGTACTATACTATTCTACCTCTTCTTTTACTAGTCTTCTTTACTTGCAATGCTAGACATTCCCTGCTCTTTCTTTCCAAGTTCCTGACCCTCTTTAAATCCATACTTTGCCACGATTTTTGCTGCAACAGAAGACGTTGTGTATCCTTGATGATTTAGATTCTGTCAAGGAAATGGTCTCGGTACAACTTCTGGTGTAGCCTCCTGCAGAAATGGAGCGATGGTAATACCTTATCCAGTACTCCTGAATGTTGTACGTTCTTCATCTCTTTCGACAAAATTCACTGTTAGTCTTTTTCTTTATCTTCTCTCTTACCATGTAAAACTGCAGCTTTTTCCAACTACACTTGGGATTTTCTTTATCTTCTCTCTTACCATGTAAAACTGCAGCTTTTTCCAACTACACTTGGGATTGCAATAATTTAATTCCACATGACCGTCTTGCAACTTTTTCGGACGTACGAAATTTTTCTAAATCGTTGTACAGAGATTTCATCACGTAATAAAAACAAATCACGTAAAAACAACCCGTTTTATTTTAATAATACAAATGACACAAACGCGTCCTTCATCCTTCAACATTTGATTTTGATAATAGGTTAGAAGATTTTGTGGTTGTCGTCTGCACTATCTGCAGGCACTATATATATATATATATATATATGGTCTGTATGTGTGTATATCTGTATTATACATATGATATGTGTATATTATTACATATGAGTAGAGAAAACGGAAGTCACATATATATGATTAGAGAAAACGGAAATGCGGAGAACAAAATGAAAAGAAAAAATTTGAGCAAATATATTATGCTTTATATCTTTAATTAGATGAATCATTTTTAACAGAAACTTTTTTTACGTGTTAGACTAAATTATTATCTCTTAAAACAGTGTCAATAGACTGCACATAAGTCAATCAGTGTTTAGATATTGATATTTAAAGATTTTGAAGAGGTTAAAAAGGCACAATTAGACGTATAAAAGGCGACGGTGCGCCCTTCGGCTTCGTATCGTACCGAGGGTACTTATACGTGCCAGCGGGCGCTGCCGCGCCCCTTGATTTTCATGAAAAACTGTTAATCTGAAAAATGTGTGCCGCGAAGGGTCAAACCACCTAAATATAAAATTATTTTAAATGAACGATTGCTGTTATTTGAAAATAAAAATCAATGCTTTTGTTATAAATATATATATATATATATATATATATATATATATATATATATATATATATATATATATATATATATATATATATATTTATAACAAAAGCATTGATTTTTATTTTCAAATAACAGCAATCGTTCATTTAAAATAATTTTATATTTAGGTGGTTTGACCCTTCGCGGCACACATTTTTCAGATTAACAGTTTTTCATGAAAATTGGTATACAGGGATTTTCGGGGTCGCTGATTACGAATCTGAACTCAGATTTTGAAAATTCAAAGTGGCGAATCTAAGATGGCGGACAAAAATTGTAACATCACTGTATTTCGCTGAAAAATCGTATACAGCGGTTCTTGGAGTCGCGGATAACTAATCAGAACTCAGATTTTGAAAATTCAAAATGGCGGATCCAAGATGGCGGTCAAAAATGGAAAGATTATAAATTTTAACTTTTTGTAGTATGAACCGCGCTAAATTGACTTTAGAGATATGCACGTTGACGTAGCGGTCATTGTCTCTATCTTATTTTTATTTAATTTTTTTATTTCTTTTAGGTTTTTATTTTTTTTTCTAACTTATTCTAATAAATTCTATTTTTTTTGCATAATATAATTCATATTTATGTATGATAATTGTAAAAACAATTGAGTTTTTCTTTTGTGCAGAGTGGCACATTGCAAGTACTGCAAAAAAATGTAGTTCTGCAAGGTTTAGCTTTGGTACTGCACAGACCGCAACGTCTAAATGTCGTTAAAACTAGGGGTATGTGAGCAGATTGAGAGCGCCTTTTTTCAATAGATATTTGAGGTCTACTGTTTACATTAGGAGGAGATTTTTCGTGGCATTTCCTACCTTTCGATTTTGGAAGACAATCGTCTGTTAGTTGATCAACCAAAAGTACTCTGAAGTTTATTGATTTTATACTATGTTCCAAATTTTTTGTATTGTGAATAATCAACGCATTTATTATAGTTAAATCTATAAAATGCCAGAATATGCGGTGCCACCATTTTTCAGACTTTCTATTAATTTTGTAAGTTGATGCAAGGTGGTCGGATTTATCAACATACCTAATATTTTTATAATAATACGAGCAAATAACTAAGCAATTTATAGTTTTAGCTGAACCATCTTTTTGTGTCCTATTTGTCACAGTAACTTCGCAAGGATCATGGTAGTTGGATAAAAAGAATACAGCTTTTTTATCCATCCATTTGATCCAGCTAATTCCATCGCCACAAGTACGGTATTTATATTGCCCATGATCCATTTTTGTTATCAGGAATCTTACTTTTTGGTAAACCTTTTCTGTTACTATGAACCGTTCCACAAGCGAAAATTTTATCTTTTTTCAAACCTTTCATAAGATTAAGACCAGTAAAGTAATTGTCAAAATATACATGCTGATTTTCCCCCACTAAGTTACGCGTCAAATCCTTTGCAACACGTGCACCTAATTGTTTCTCAGCACTTTCAGCTTCACCCGTATACATCTGAAACTCGCATACGTATCGTGATGAGTCTGTGCGCGCCAAAATTTTATATCCGCGTTTTATGGGCTTGTTTGGTATGTATTGTTTCATACTAATGCGGCCTTTGAACTTTATCATAGACTCGTCAACAGATTGATTTTCACTCGGGTTCCAGCAGTTGTTATAAGTTTCCGTAGGTTAATATAATAATGGTATCAATTGGTATAATTTATCATAGTTATTATCCCCTTTTTTCGGTTCCTGACTGTTGTCGGACAAGTGTAAATAGTTCAGGAAAAAACCGAACCGATTTACCATCATTCGTTTGCTTACGTACGAATCATTCAATTTCGGAACTGATGACCAAAAATTACGGTAAGAGGCAGATTTTTTAACGCCCATCAAAATATTAATAGCAAAAACGTTAATAATTCATCTTTGATTATTGCTTTAGATTTACTTTTCATTTTTAGTAACTAAAGGTTCGATTGCTCCACAATTGAATCTAATAGATCATTAAGGAGTAAACATAAAAATATATCCAACTGTGTGGTTACATTGTCCGGAATATTTGGACCGAAGGTTCAGTGAATGGAATAAAATCTCGGGTTTTTCCACTCAACGTCCTCTTATCAGTATCAATAAACTCTCTAAAATCATTCTCATCAGAACATTCTGAGTCGAGATCACCTTCACCTTCTACGCTTTCGGAATCATTTTCAACATCAGAATCGTATAACCCATCAATAGATTCAGAGTTACTAGTAATATCACCGATTTCATCCATACTTGAAAAATTTATTACAAGATTGTTTCTTTTGTATCAAGATATAAAAGAAAAGTGAATATTAGTCGGGACAACGAATGGTAGAGAATTATGCGATTATCACAAAGAATCAGCGAACAAAAGTTTCTATTTACTATTCCGTTAGCCCGCTATTGAGTTAGCTGAAACATGATCTCTAATACAGAAAAGTAATTATTACATAAATGTCACCCACAAAGTAGAGCATCATGCTCAATAAACTATATACTCTAAAAGTTTATAATTTGATTATAGACACGAAAATTCAGTCGCCACCTAGCGGTGGAGCGCCAAATACCCTACAGAATTTTGGGATATTTTATCAAATATAAATGTGTGGTCTGTTTGGCTTACTGATAGCTTTTTCAGCTCACCTAAATCCTAATTAATCTACGTAAGATAAATAAATAAAGAAATTAAAACGTTTTCATGACTAATATTTACTTTTGTTTTATATCTTTGTACAAAAGAAACAATCTTGTACTAAATTTTTTAAGTATGGACGAAATCGCTGATATTCCTAGTGACTCTGAATCTATTGAGTTATATGATTCTGATGTTAAAGATGAATCTGAAAGTGTAGAAGGTTAAGGTGACTAAAGATTCTAGAGAGTTTATTGATATTGATAAGTGGACGAAGAGTGGAAGAACCAGAGATGATTTTCCATTCACTGAAACTTTCTGTCCTTATATTCCGGACAATGTAACCACACATTTGGATATATTTTTATATTTGTTTCCCAATGATCTATTAGATGTGATTGTTGAGCAAACAAACCTTTAAGAACTACAAAAGAAAAGTAAAGCTAAACCAATAACCAAAGACGAATTATTAACTTCTGTTGCTATTAATATTTTTTCATACTACAAAAATCTAAAATTTATACGCTTCATTTGCGTAGAATGAAAGGTCTTCAAAATTATTGATTGATAAACTGTACACAAATCGTAAATAATTTTCCAGTAATATTTCATTTTTTGACCGTCATCTTGAATCCGCCATTTTAAATTTTTAAAATCTTAATTCAGCTTCGTAATCAGCCACCCCGAAAACCCAGATATACAATTTTTAGCAATATACAGTAATATTTCAATTTTCGGTCGCCATCTTGGATCAACCAATTAGAATTTTGAAAATCTGAGTTCAGATTCGTAATCAATGACCCCGAAAAACCCCTATATTACATTTTTAGCGAAACCCAGCAATCTTTGAATTTTAGGCCGCCATCTTGAATCCGCCATTTTGAATTTTCAAATCCTCAGTTCAGATTCGTAATCCGCGACCCCGAAAATCCCTGTATACGAATTTTTAGTGCAATACAGTTATATTGCAATTTTTGGCTGCCATCTTCGATCCGTCATTTTGAATCTTTAAAATCTGAGTTCATATTCGTAATCAGCAACCTCGAGAACCCCTGTATACGATTTTTTAGCGAAATAGAGTGATATTACAATTTTTAGCCGCCATCTTGCATCCGCCATTTTGAATTTTCAAAATCTGAGATCAGATTTGTAATCAGCGACCGCGAAAGCCTCAGTATATACATTCCTAGGCCAATTCAATTAACCGTTTTCCTGCGACTGAATTTTTTTCATAAAAATCGTCATTTTTATTTGTTTATTTATATATACAACAAAATATTAAATAAATATTGACTCAAGTGCAATATTATACGGTTCATCAACTCCCGCTTAGATTGAATTTAAATAAAAAAGGGTGAAACTATCAAAAAAAAATTTTGGTTTAAAAAGTTAGTTAAACTATTAGCTCATCAAGTAAAAATATTTTTATGGTGGTATTAATTCATTTACAATGAAAATCAAACGCTTTACGAAAAGATCTTTTTGTCATTTAACGTAACTTTTTCACTTTTATGCATTAATTTACGTTTTTCAGGAAGTGAATAATAATTATTAGAGGTTAAATACTGTATCATACTTGTCAGATGTGTTCTAAGAGTTATTGGTATGTAAAATATTTTTATAATGAATAGTTTTCTAAAATTATTGCGAGTTTATTCAGTAAAGCCACTATTTTGATAAAAGCACTAATTCGTTTTTTAAACTTTAATTTTATCCTAGCGCACACCAAATTAATGAAGCCGGTTAAAGTTTTACAAGAATATTCTTCAAAGTATTTAGAATAAAATCGTGCAATTTGATTTAAAATTATTTTGAACAACTTTATTATTAAAAGCCATTACACGTAAAATTATTGTAAAACTACTGTTTTTGTAAGCAAAATCATAAATCAATAATGTTATATTTTTTAAAAATTAATAATAAATTTTAGAGTAGAACTAAATGCACACTTTATTTGTATATACTTTAAAGAACATATCCTAAAAATTTCATCCGGGTTAAAAAATTAGGTGTGCATCATGATGACTTTCACCGGAACCCTATTTTTATTCCAATTTAACACATTTCCTAGGATAACTCGAAATCTAAGTGAGGTAAATGGCTGAAAAATTGTATATAACTTCATAATATCAGTACAAATATAATGTGTTGATATTAATCCATAAAAATTAAAGCTGCAGAAAAATTTGATTTCACTACAGAGCCACTTTAAGGGGGCAGGGCTGGGTTAAATAAAAAGAAAAATTTATTTTATAAGTCCAACAAACTTCTTATGCTTAAAAGGAATGATTCTGAAAATTGTTGTGCTATAAATACTAAAATATATCTTTGATTTGATCGTTGTAATACCTAATTATCTTGATCCTACACATCACAATAAATCACTATTTTCAATAGTAGATAAGCTGAGGACCCATTTGTTCAGGTTTAACCTTTGTTCATACTAGTCACAAGTGCATAACTGCGCATGCGTGAGTTTCGATTAAAATCGAAATAAGAAAAGGTGCAAATATTTGAATTGTACGATTAAAAGTGAAAATTAAAAATACAACAATTTTCAACTGCGTTGTGCATGACTCAAAATACGCGATCACCTACCCAATTTTCATGCATAAAAAAAGCCTTATAATGCATTTGTTAAAAAGAATACGGTGTATAACACGGGAAGAAAAGCTATTTCAGACTCGGGTGAGGTATTTTCAGCACGATTCGAAGTCGAGGGAGCCGAAGGAACCTTATCCTCGCTAGCAATAGCTCATTTAATACCCTAGTAGCATAATGTACTTTTAACGAAATAGTGCTTCTCTTCATTTGTAATAGATGTCAACGGTCAAATAACAGTCGAAAAAAAATTTCATTTATCATTTCACCGAGAAACATGTAAGGATTATAGTAATATTAATAAATATGTTATTGAAAATCGTGATTTTTTGTGATGTGTAGGATAAAAATTTTGAGGTTCTACGATGGTGAAATTAATGATAGTACTAAGTATTTACAGCATAAAAATTTTCAGGATGATTTCTTTTAAATATAAAAAGTATCCCGGACTCTCTTTTTGGGTTTAACCCAGGCCTGCGCCCTTAACGATTTTCTTATAATATAAAATTAAACTTTGAGTTTCTTGACGGAACTGAAAATCTCATTTTTATGAAAGCTGCAAATTTTTTTTATTATTCTTTCATATAATTACATATTTTGCGCACTAGCCCTAATCGATCTACATTATATAAAAATTTCTTTAGAACAATATAATTGAGCGTTAAACGAAGCAAACAGAATAAAAAACTGGATTATTAATATCTCTACGGAAACTTTATAAACAGATTGCATATACTAAAAGGACAACCCATAAATTACGATTACTCTACGATTTCTTCCAGTTTGGACATACGGTGTCTAGCCATCGGATCAAATTCCAAAAGTTTGGTCGACACCAGTAGTGATAGTGGTTAATACAGAAAATCATACTAAACCTGGTAAACATTGGGTCGCAATGTATGCTGATCAATTCGGTAAAGGCTATTACTTTAACAGTTATGGGACTCCACAGAACGTTTCCGACCATATCGATCGTCTTCGAAAAAATTGCAAAAATTAGGTGAAATACTAAGATAATGCAAAGTGATAATTCAGATGTTTGCGGTCAATTATGTGAAATGTATTCGCATTTTTTTGCCAACGGTTTTGATATGCATAGATTTTGTAATGTATTCAAAACACGTTATAAATTAAATGATAAGATAGCATCAGATTTTTACAATAATTTAATTAAGAAAAAAATCAGACAAAATTTGGAACGAAAAAAAAATATGCTTTTCTAACACAAAAGTAAATAAGCGGGCACAAAAGTAAATAAGCGAACGCAAAAGTAAATAAGCGGGCGCAAAAGTAATTAGCGGGCGCAAAAGTTTTTCGGAAAATTGCTATTATATATATATATATATATATATATATATATATATAGGAAAAATTATATTATATATATATATATATATATATATATATATATATATATATATATATATATATATATATATATATATATATATATATATATATATATATATATATATATATATATATATATATATATATATATATATATATATATATATATATATATATATATATATATATATATATATATGTATATCCCCGCTTAATATGCCAGAAAAAGGCAAAGATCAATAGATGCGTTACAAAAAAATATGGTGTGCACCAAGGGCAAAGTGGGCTTTTGACTAAAAAAGCCCACTTTGCGCCCTAGGTACACAATATACTATTGTAAATACTATAAAAAAATGTAATGAACTGGACCTGGAATTGTTGCAAAACATATCGTTAATAACTGCTGTATCTTTATCAAAGAATAGAACAGGTAGTTTCTTGGTAGCTGCGAGGGTATCTCATCACTGCGAACTAAGATAGTGTACAGATCAGCGCACCACTCTCTCGGGTCGTAGGTCAGAATATCCCCTCTATACGATGAATCTGATGATGGTGGCTTATCAGAAGCGAATTTTAGGCCATTGATGTTGCGAGGCACAAAATCAAAATTATCGCGAGTTTTGTTCTCTTTTTCTTGAATTTTTTGTGCCAACTTTAGCGCCTTTTTACGCTTTTCAGCGATGTTATCTATACGGAAATCTGTCCCCGACTTCGTCAAATCTATCAACGGCATTTGTGTTAATTTGTCTGACTCATTTACAAAGCTCCTCGCAGCATTACTAGTCTGACCTAGCGGCGGTGCGCTTCTCGGCTAATGCAGTATCTGCATGCTCTTATAGCTATCAGATTTCTTCTTGACGTATGTTGGCGACTTGCGCCGTACTCAATATGTATCTGGCATTTTTCTGCCCGAGCTCTTGCCCTCGAGGCGATTGAAGTCGGGTTTGCTGTCGGGTTATGTATCAGCCTCCCAGATATTTATTTGCATGCCATTTCTCCCTTTAAAAAATGGTAAACATTGACAAGATTAATCCAAAAGTATTACATTATTTAATCAAAGACAAATCAAAGCAAACGCTAACATCCTTTAATTTAAAAAGATAAATATTTTTGCTACAAAACATGTTATAATATAGAAAAAGATGACATTTTAGACTGGTTTTGTTCAAATTCAGCACCCTTCGAAGTAGCCATTTTGAAAAAACCTGTAAAAACAGACATATGTTTGATTATCACCGTGCGCAAGGGGTTACGATGGATTGGCATACATTTTTTTATGAACATTTCATGCTTATATTAAGACATTTAAAGAGCAATATTTTCAAATAATATTTTTGAACTATTCTGAGGTTATCTTATGCCAATCCATCGCAAGGGATTACGATGGATTGGCATACATTTTTTTATGAACATTTCATGCTTATATTAAGACATTTAAAGAGCAATATTTTCAAATAATATTTTTGAACTATTCTGAGGTTATCTTCTATATGAACAATTTATTATTTGCGATATAAGCAGTATTTTAATATTAACTTATATTTTTTAACATGATATTTTAGGTAATAATAAAAAGAAACTCTCTTTAAATTTATTCAAAATATGTTAAAAAGAAAGTACAACATTTTTCAGTGTGATTCACGAAGAACTGTTGAGCAGGCTTACAAAATAAGTTATGAAAATTAAGTTTTGAGAAAAATGAGTTTAAACATAAATATCAATAAAAAAAGCATGATCAACCATTTAACTATAGCTTCAAATAAGTCGAAAAAAAATTAGTTTTCAGGTAAAACCTTTTACTTTCGAAAGAAAAAGGGTTAAATAAGCGTTTTACCACTTAAAAAAAATCGATTTTTTTACCAAAAATCGGTAGCTTCTTTCCTTAAATGATGAGAGTATAAATAAGGCTAAATATATTAAATACAAAGCTATTAAATACTTGTCAGATAAATACAGAACAAATTGAGAATCCTAAAGTAAAGGTGATAAAAATTAATAAAGCTGAAAAAATGAATGATACAAGTCTAGAAGAAGTTATTAATCAAAGAAATTTCAAAGATTTCAACAAAAATTGTCTAATTCTACATTCTTACACGAATATGAAAAGTGACTTGCAGTCTATAATAATGGAATTGCCTGCTGTTTTATTTGGTAAAAATGACCGTGCCATTCTCCAGCTATAAGCGATCCCAAAGAAATTTCAAAAAATACATAACCTCAAATATCTTAAAATATAAATGTCATTGTGATATTGGTAAAGAATTCGTTCCAGAAATAGTAAAAAGTTACCGTTTTAGAAAGTTACAGATCAAATGCCGCCGATTTACTCCAGCTACTGTGGTTGACTAAAAATCGATTTTAAAAAAAAAAAGATTTGTTTCAAAAAATTTCCTTCTTATATTTTACAGACATAGAAATTAAAAAAAAATGTTGATTTCATGTATAATAAAACAAGGGTAATATCTTCTTCAAAATTTCGGCCCGTAAGAGATTGGTAATTTTATGCTCCTTCAAATGCACTATCATTCTATCGATGATATTATTTCCAATCTATCAAAACACTCTAAAAGCTAAAACTCAAATATCGAAAACCTGCTCAGAAACAAAAAAGCCATCGAAAAATAAAATTAATTAATTTTGAGCCGTGTTCCGTAAAATAGACAAATAAAATGAGAAACACCAAAACAGTACTTTGCGCCGTGTATATTCAAAGTAATGCCGATCCACATCCATACACACACACACACACACGCACGCACCTACACACGCACGGACGGACGCACGAACACACACACGCACAGAGAAACACACACACGCACACAGAAACACACACACGCACACGCACACATGCATAATGTCTCAAAACATGTTTCTATAATGATTTTAGGAAAACTTTTTTTTTATCATTACAAAGCTTCCTCTACGAGGAAGTAAAAGCATATAATAATTATAATAAAATATTGTGTAAACTTATAAAAGATGCAGAATACAAATTTGGTCGTGAAGAAGTCAAATTGAACAGTGACAATCCAAGGCAGTTATGGAATATAATTAATTGACAAAAACTAATATTCAAGGCAAGTCAATTGATCACATATATGAAAATAATCAGAAAATTGAAAATAAAACTGATATTGCAAATTATATGAATAACTACTTTAGTGAAGCAGACACTAAAGTGACTGCGCAAATTGACGCACATTATTATTTTTTCTATGCAAAGAAAAACTGGTTGGGCAGATAATTTTAATGTTAATACGATAAAATCAATCTTTGAATACATAGTATTACAACTTAAACATATTTTTAATTTATGTATTGAAATCTATATGGTCTAATGTTCTTAAGGGGTTACATCCCCCAAATTTTTTTGTTTTTTTCCATTTTTTTATTGGCTTAAATCTTGCCAAAACAATCCTAGAATCAAAATCTACAACGCCCAAGTACCGATTTAAACTCAAAATTTTTTTAAATCAATTTTTTCCAAACAGCTTCGATGCTCCAAAATCACAATTTTCGCTTATTTTAGCGATGCTCGCTTTTTTAAATTTCGCGGCTTTGGAAATTAGTAGAAGTTACCTACGATCGATATCGTGTTTTAAATTTGAATTATAGAGGTCGCTACATGACATTACGACGGTTACAGCATCTTTACAGCACGTGTTTACTCACACTTGCCCTGTGTTTAGTCGATCAGCCGTTCTCATTGTTAACGTTGTTATTTTGAGTTTTGCTTTACTTTTTAACTGTGAATTATATTTACAGGTACTTAATTATGAGTGAAAAGGTGTACAGTGGCCGCAAAGGCAGTAAAACAAGAAGTACAAGTACAAAACGGAGTAAAATTAGTAATCGACGCCCGCCTAACCGCCATTCGTTCGAAGGCGATTCGGAGCACGTTAGTACCTCGGCTAAGAAATTGAAAACTACTGATTTAGACCGTGACCGCGATGTTGATAATAATTTCGGCTACTGTTTCATCAATTTTTTCGCTGTATTTACTGCTCTTTCTGAATTAGTAGTATGCAAAACATGTAATGGTGACGTGCGGTTTTTAGAGTCGAACAAGCGTGGACTAGGCTTCAAAATTATTGTGTCTGTTTGTCGTTTACGATGCTCTTGGGTTGACTGTTGGACCAAACATGTACGAGTTTTGCGTGGAAACGGACGCCAATCGCGTCAAAACCGCTGAGTATCGTATGTCCGATATCGCGAAAGAGGCAAGGCGCAGCATTACATCAGGCAAAAAAAAAGAAGAAGAGGAAATGAAGGCCCTGGAAGGACAATTATATGGTGCAGGGATAGCAGACTGAAGGTAAAAAAATTATTATGGACTATATTTTTGTGATTCTTAAGATTTATAGCATTTTGAAACTTCAAACGCGTTTTTCTCGAAACCATGTTTTCAAAATCGACAAGCAGTAGAACTCAAAAAGTTTATATCCGATTGACTTAAATGTTAACAGTAGCTTCATTGTTTGATTATCTAGTGAAGTACACATGATTTTAGCGATTAATTAACAAGAAAAAAAGTTATAAACAATTTAAGTCGATTTTTTTTGTCGAAAGCACGATTTTTTGTTAAACCAATCGCTATTTCGCGAAAAAAAATGCCAAAAATATAATCATGCGTACTTCACTTTTTTTTGGTATAGGTGGAGTTGGACGAGACTTGTACTGCTCGCCGCGGAAGACCTTTTTAAAAAAGCGGTTCACGGCAATCACTGCACAGCCGCCATTTTGTAAAAAAAAATATCAATAAAAATTTTTTTTCTCTTCTTCAAGAGTAGTTTAATCCAATGTTATATTATTTGTAAACCTTTAATCTCAAATGTCCTTTAAAAAAATAATAAACAAAGCCTTGTTTTTTAGAGCATAAGGGGGATATAACCCCTTAAAAAGTTGAAATAGTCCCAATTTACAAGGCAGGGGACAGATCGTGTATTTCAAATTACAGGTCATTTCACTTATATCTAACTTTGCAAAAATTCTTGAGAAAATAATCCCCAACAGACTATACTTTTTTTGAAATAATGTAACATAATGTCTGATAAGCAATTCGGTTTTGTTATAACAAACATCATATACAAAAATTTGGATAAAAGCAAACCTATAATTACAGCCTTCTTAGACTTGGCTAAAGTTTTCTATGCTGTGAATCATAAAATACTGTTAGATAAGCTTGAGAGATATGGGATATGAGGTAGTGTCTTAAATCTGTTAACTAGCTATCTCTCTGGTATACAACAAAGAGTTAAAATACAAGATTATAAGAGTGAATACAAATTAATTTAACTATGCGTTCCGCAAGGAACTATACTAGGTTCTTTATTATGTATACTCTGGGTCAATGATCTACTGAGAGATGTGTAAAATGATACAATCATGTTTTATGCTGATGACACTGTCATCATCTCAAGTGATGATACGTGGTCTTTAGCACCGGATAAAATGAATGTATATCTAAATAAAGTGTCGAAATCCTAATACACTAAACGCTAATATAGGTAACCAACCAATAAAGCGAGTAGAATATCACAAGTATTTAGGATTAATATTCGATTAGAATATCAAACGGGATAAACATATATGTCGATATTACTATATTGTTAGAAAAACTAGATATTTCATATTTATTTTTGCCAAAATTAAAAGGATACCAAAACATTAATGACAATTTACTATGCATTTTTCCAAAGTTTAATAAATTGTGCAATAATTGCCAATCCCGGGGAGTCACGGCGCGCTCCGATCAAGTTTAAATAAAAAGATCTTGCACCTCGCGAGTTTTTTTATAAATCATTCCTGGGATATCTTCCGATGATTTTAAGCCTAAAATGAAAATAATCCCTAGAGGGATTTTCAAATATACTCGATATTTGATCATTTTCGTAGGTTATCGTGACTATTTTCTATATTGCATCTTGTATTTACATTTCTTAGGTTTTTAAAATATATTTCAACATCAGAAATAAGTTTATAAATGCTCAACAGGTATTAAAAATTTTAAATTCATAAAAATTTTCAAAACCGTATTCGAATTTTCAAACTTTGGGATCATTTTATTACATTAAAAAAATATCTTTATTATGTACAATAATTAAAATGAATGTAAACTATTATATTCACATAAAGCACGTTGCCACCTCTCTGCATATTCTGGATGGTTCTTAAAAACTTTATATCTCTCCCACACAGATTTGAAATCAGCATTGACAGACTGCATGAATTTTGGGCGTTATTGGTACATTTAAATGTAAATAACTTTGCTTGAAGGCATTAATCTTACCTTTGAAAGATGGGTCAAGATTTTTTTCAAAGCAGGCATGTACAACATTTTTGAAGTGCTCAAAAGCATTTACATATTTCAAACATCCCAAATTGTGATTTCGTGAACGCAGGAAATCAAGTTTGTCTAATAATATCTTGCACGAATTGCCATTAAAACTTGTATTACCTTGGCGTATATCACGAGTGACATGGCATGATTGTGCCCATAGAAGAGCGTCTTTCTCGAATTCAGCCAATAAGTGTCTATACAATGTATTTACTACACCTAGCATCAAATGAAGTTCAGGTGGAGGTATTATCTAAAGAAATGTTTTGTCTACATCAGTTGATAAAAGAGGCGGATGAATACAATTTTTATGATTCTTCGCATCTTTTTTGACAGATCCGGCTTGATGCCAGTTTATATAATTTTGAAACGTATTATTTATTGTCCTTGGTATTCCGCAGCTACTTAAATCATTTTTCGATGCGAAACACCAAGTGCAGGGGTAAAAGCTGCTATGCGACATGATGCCAACCATAATATTAACAAGTTTTAAATCTGTCGCAATAGTTCCATAAAAGTTGTTTATTTTTATTGCAGACCACAGCTGCGATACATTTTCTTAATTTTCTTGAGAACTGTTTGCTAATGCTAGTATCAATAATTTGTTAACACCTGAATCTTTAAACCGTTTAGCATAAATACCATCTTCGAACTTTTGCCGGTGTCTATTTAGCTTTTCATTTTCTGAAGTAGATTGAATGGATAAACATATCTTCAGAAAACCCCCTCCCCCGTCAATACCAAACTTCAAGTGAAATTCAGACAATGAGCGTTTTTCTTTAATGTGTTCTATTAAACCATCAAGATTTGTAATCATTAAGCGACTGTTTCGGCTGCAGATGAAACTTTATCAGCCTTGACGTGAACAAAGTCAAAGTTTTTAGTACCAAAATAATTATCAACACAGTGACTTTTAATTGATAGTTTTTTTTTTCAAATGCGGTTCCACGACCTTAGCATTTTTCGTAGCTACTCGTAAAGCTGTAGCAATCGCAAGTGTCTTCGTTTGGCTCAGATGTAAACTCGTCTGGATTTTTAAAAAATCGTCTGCAGAAAAAAGCTCAAGTTTGCTTAAAGCTTTGTTATTTTGTGAACCAATAGCAACTTTAAGAGGCTTACCGCGTGTTTGAGAAAGTGATAGAGTTGTAGTATTTTGTGTATTTTCTGTAATCATTTTGCGTTTAAGCAAAGACGAAATTACTTGATCTGTAGCTCTTGAGCTTGTTTGCATAATGTTTTCAATCAAATTCTCCAAGCGTACGGTAAAGTTACATTTATGAGATTTTCCTTTTCCCAACAAAGAAAAGCAGTAACTACACCGGCTTTCGACGGAAGGTGATTTTCTTTCATCTAGATTAAAATTGTATTATTATATTGTAGTTATTATAACTAGAAAAAGATATGTTTTAATAGCTTACTTGGAACTTTTATATTTGTCACATCAACAAGTATTCCATGTCGCTGAGGCATAACATTATTATTTGCAAAGTTTAAAATTTTCCAGGAGGGGGTTTTCTCGCAAGCTCACAAATATGACAAGCACATAAAACATCGTCGCTTGATCTAGTAGATTTCTTCAAAGGTTGAAGATCAGAAAATTTTATTAGATTCACACTTATATCTTTATCGTTTCTAATTCTGTATAAATCTCTTTTGCAACTACTGCATAGAACGAGAGGTAATCGGTCATCACTAGTATCGTACTCAAACTGTTTTTGAACAAGCACTTTTAATTCTCCTTTTACAGGAATCATTACTTTAGTTTTTCCAAAGCAAAGTAAACAAATTTGATGACGATTTTTATCGTGTGTTCTTGCCTTCGGCATTTTTACTAACCGTAAAATCAGCATAAGTTTATTTATCGCAGCCATGGCAACGGAATACCAAATTTATCCTCGATGAAAGAAAAAAAAAGAAACTTCGAGCGCGCAGAAAAATATTTGAAATAAGAAGTTAAAAAATTTAATTTTTGAGCAGTATTTAAAAAAATTTATATGAATTTTAAAAGTTTAATGAGTATTAAGAATTTATAAACTTATTTCTAATATTGAAATATATTTTTAAAACCTAATAAATCTAAATACAAGATGCAATATAGAAAATAGTCACGATAACCTACGAAAATGATCAAATATCGAGTTTATTTGAAAATCCCTCTAGGGATTATTTTCATTTTAGGCTTAAAATCATCAGAAGATATCCCAGGAATGATTTATAAAACAACTCGCGAGGTGCAAGATCTTTCTATTTAAACTTGATCGGAGCGCGCTGTGAGCAGCATATAGCAATACCTTAAATACAAGACAAAGAATTCAAAACAAAATATTGTTAATAATATATAAAACTTGATTCTCAGAGCAATATCCGCCTCTTACGAAATGTATAAGTCTAAAACTATCAATACTAGAAATAAAAGTATTCAATTACCGAAAATGACTAAAACAGTAGGTAAAAAATACAGCTACATAGTAACTATAAATGTGTTCAATTTCTTAACAAAAGATCTCAAATCATTAACTACCAATAAAGTTAATACAAAGAGAAAACTAACACGAATTATAATGAATCTATAAGATTAGCCATAGCTATAATCTTAGGTTACTTGTGTGTGGAATTATATTTGATGTTAACAAAATTTTATTTTATTTTTTTATTTTTTAAGTTAGTTTAATTTAGTTTTTAAGTTTTTCTTTTATTTAGGTTATATGAGCCAGTCTATGTACAGGTAATTTTAATTTACCTCTATAGGTTTACTTGTAAGATACCAATGTAAAGGTAACTCATTTTTACCTCTATTGGGATGTACTTGTAAAAAGTTTTCTGGTCTAATAAATATAAATTGACGTCATGTCACGTGACCGTAAACAAATGGCATTTTGCGTTTAAAATTTTGGAATGGTCGCGTTACAAGCGTAACGGGTCACAATGACAGTTATGTTCTCGGTAATATAACTATTTTCAAAATGAGGGTCATTTCGCATTACTGGTCATTACACAAGCCAGTTGTATTGCGTCTGCATAATAAAGCTTGTAAATGATTTCTTTGCCTTCTAGCTGCCAGCCAGCGTATATTTATCAGCCCGTCATCTCGAAAAACGTAGTCAGATATAAAAAGAAACCGTTCTCCGTGTTTCTCACTGCTAGCTCATCATATTGTTTCAGATATCTCTGAATCTGATCTGATTTGCCTGCTTTTCCTATTTATATTGATGCTTTCCTTCTTTATGTCTCGTGAGACAAAAATTCTAGTCGATGGCTGGTCCAACTCGGCTTGGATGTCCCCTTCTTCTTGCGCATCTACAGGTTCATAGAGCTGCGTTCTTGGGCGCTCGGGATTTTCTTTACCTTCTGTCAAGACCGGGTTGTGTAACAGCGCATCAGCGTTTGAGTTAATGATACTCGTACCGGGTCGATAAACAACATCAAATGTGTAGTCGCCCAATGCATAATTCAATCTGTTAAATCGAATATCTGTTTTTTTTGGTAGTATGAAGATACTTGAGTGGATATTCTGCCATACAAACAAGGTATGAATAGGTCTTTAGCGAATACGATCGCGAGCAGCTCCTCATTGTAAATGATGTATTTCAGTTCACTCCCCTTGAGTGGTCTGGACGCGTAGGTGCACGAGGTATCCATACCGATGGTTCTCTGGCTGCGCACTGTCCAAAGAGCGTAATCGAAGCTATCCCAGGTGACTATAAATGGTCTGGAAAAGTTCGGTACAGCTAGAAATGGTTCGCTGCATAAGATCATTTTTAGTTCGTCAAAAGCTGACTGCTGTGCCTCCTCCCATTCAAATTTGACACCCTTATGCAGCAGTGTGGCAAGCGGACGTGCGATTTCTGTTAACTTGGGTATAAACTTTCTGCAATACTCAACAAAGTCAAACCACTGTTTGACTTATTTCGTCGGCACTCAGTACTTTGCCACTGCCACGAGATTCTTAGAATCTGTGCGAATGTTACCTCCCCACACAATGTATCCGAGGACAGATGCCTCACATTTCAGAAACTAACATTTCTTGGGTTCTACTGTAAGATTCGCTTCTACAAATCTTTTCATAACTCTCTTGAAATGAATGCCATGTTCTTCTAGATTTTTTGCAAGAATCATAAAATCATTCATATATATGGCGACTTCTTTACCTTGTATTCCCGCCATATCCATGGCCAGAGCTTGCAAAAAAAATCTTTCGCCCCTTTTAAACCCCTACCAACGCGTCGGAACTTGAGGTGCTTAAATGCATTCTGACCTACTGGTGCGACAAAAGCAATCACTGGAGCCAAATTAGCCCAACAATTTCAGTGATTAATTCGCGATCATGATCTGCCTCGTGCTCCTCGCAGCCCTCCGTATGTACTAAAGTCATAATTATATCGACACGCTCTTTGCGCAAGTCCGGATTGTCTACGAGCAATTTATTTCTTACTCAAACATCTATTGGTTTATTGCTTACATCTTTCCGTTTCATTCGCGTTATTTTTAAATTTGTTATCTCGGAATTATTGTCCTCGCTGACACAAAAAGCACTGTTTGATATCGCAGTTTGGCATGGCATAAGTTCCACTTACGGGAGCGATTCTGTGCTTGAAAATTCCCAAATAATAAATTTGGACGAATGTCCTGCAATGAGATCTAGTCAACTTTCATGTTAATTTCTACATAAATTATACAACGCGATTTTGCAGATATCAAAAAACTTTCATCTTGCGCGAAAGGAATTTAAATCACATATAAAACTAAGCACTTTAGAGCGGAACCTACGCGCTCTCCGTACTTTTCAGCAATGTCGCAACCGATTAGTCCCTGTGTATCAATGAGGAAACTGTCGGGAACCACATGCATTTTACATAAAAGGCCATAAATGACCTCAATCACTTTTGCTAACGTCCGTCATTTGCCTGGAATCACTCATGTGATCACAAGAATCTCATTTTTATTGAAATGTTTGTTTGCATTTATTGAACTGTACTTAATTATGGATATCTCTACACCCGTATCTACATGGAAGCTGGCATCTGCATTTTGTAAATCATTACTTTTCAGAATCACAATGGGCGACGTACACCCGGTGCCCATGAATCTTATATTAACTGTACTAACTTAAGCCGTAATCGCATGCGTTTTCGACAGTCGCTGATTAATTACTTTAATTCGCGTTAAAACATCGTCCCCAAGAGCACCGTTACTGTACTGCAAGATTGGATCGGCTGATAATTTTTCTACTATATCGTAGTTCAATAATTATGCTATAAAGGAATCTACTGAACGTGTCGATAATTTACCCGCCAACAGTAAGAGTATGTATGTATGTAAACAAAATCTGGACCGCAGTTTGCTCTGATTTGCCGTACGGTTAAGCAAACAAAAATTAGCTTCTCTGGGTTTCTATCAAAACTTCGAATCAAACTTAAAAACTTGTGAAAATAAGACCCGTAACACGCGGCTCGGGAACATGAGTGTCAAAAAGCACTGGCGCGTAGCCACGCTGCGTGTAGCTTAGCACGAGATTCTAGAAATAACTTTGTCATTCTGGGGGTCTTGTGCCGAATCAGGTGATTATTCAGGTATGTAAAAGGTTTACTGTTGCGTTTCCTGTTGCGTTTGTGTCCAAAGTTATGTAATTTTTTAGTGCTGAGATATTGTTAGTTTGTATTGAATTTTGTAGGTTAATATTTGACATGCGTGAGGTATGAGAAGTATATATGTAGATTGGGCTGAGGCATCGTATTGGGCGCTTGATTATTTATTACGTTATTTGTCTTTAAGCGGGCGGGTGTAGCGTCATAAAAAGTGTTTAAAATGGCTAGCAGTGCGCGAAGTTTTGTTAATTACATTCCGGTGTTGTGAATCTGATATTTTAAAGGCAATTATATGTGTTTTACCCTTAGTGGCATATTCCTTTTCGCAAATGTCCAAAAAAGGGCGTCGAAGATAATTGAGAGTTGGTAATATGATTATATTCACGCGATTTGGGCTCTGCATATAGCTTTCGTGGTTGAGACTATGAATTCTATGCGCGAACTGATCGCGGGATCTAATGAGAATATTTGCGATCGCGTCAGCACCTATCTGCGTGCGATTACGTGATCGGGTGCTCTTGCCACCGAAAACGCCATGATCTTGGATGTCGGCAACGTGCCCGAAGTCTGCACATACGTGCAGTTTGAGACACTCGTAGCCGCCAACCACGCAGCTTGCGCGCCCGCAGCCGCCTGCCATACGACTGAGGACTGCATTGTGGAGATACGCTTAAAGAAGAATGCGGTAGATTTACTTCGCACGATGCAGGATCGAACGCCCAGACGTGATGCGCATCGTCTCTCAAATTGTACTTACTCGAGCTTCTACTAGGCACTTGGGATGATCACCGGTTATTTTTTCGCTTTTGCGCCCAAAAAGATTCGATAACGATTTTTTGCTTGCAACGTGGTATTTAAATGCTGAGAGATAATAAAGAAAAATAAGAGAAAAATAGGAAAAATATTTTGCTACAATGAGAATGCAAACATAATTTATACGATTGCACGTGGAGGCCTAATTGATACACTGATAATTATTGTAATAAATGGAAATTTCCTGGCGTGATAAACCTCACGGAGGACAATATATAATTTTATTTTCACAGGTACTTACATTAGGGTGGTCGTAAAAGTTATTGCGAGCGGTCAACCTGAACTCCTCCCTGTCACTCCTTGAAACGGCAAAAACAATTCGAATTTTTGTTCATCCTTCCTTCTGGTCTTTTGGATTGAGTCGGCGGTTCATTACCACCCTTGACGATTTTAAACAACTTTCTCATTTACAAAAGAATCCGTGTGCCTCATATGCGAAACATACAAGGGACGCCAGTGATACGGAGAGGGATAACCTCAAAAACCCTATGTAGCTCTCCCAAAAATTCAAATTATGTTCAATTGGCTTCAGAACTCCTACTGGGAAGTTTTCTAGGTCGCTGAAAGCAATGGTGGAGTCAGAAAGAAATAATTCGGCGCCCTAAACTCATTACGGTGTTACACTATCCCTAAGAAGCCTATTTGGACCTCCTGGAAATTAAAATTATGTTCAATTGGCTCAAAAATCTTTATCTGAAAGTTTTTGAGGTCACCAAAAGCAATGGTGGAGTCGAAAAAAAAAATTTGATATACTAAACCCACAACGACGTTACACAATTAAAAAATATCCTATTTAGCGCTTTGAATGGTCTACCAAAAATTCAAAATATGTTCAATTGGCTTCGAAATCCATAAGTAGTATATACTACCCAATCGCTAGACACAAGAAACCCCCACTCCTCTATCTATCCCCTCGAACAGTTTTGTGGAGGAATAGGTAGAAGAGTGTACATGTGGTGGGAGTTAGATATTGTCACAACGATTGGGTAGCGGGGGCTCACGCACATCTTTACACACGCGTGTCTTTGTGGAAGTATAGGTACAAGAGTGTACATGTGGCAGGGGCGGGGGAGGCGGGTAGATAGTATCACAGCAATCTAGGAGCGGTGGCTTGCTTACAGCATCATGCTCTCCCCCTTTCCCTCTCTCTCTCTCTCTCCTCCTTTCTCTCTCACCCTATCTCTCTTTCCCTCTCTCTCCTCCTCTCTCTCTTTCTCTCTCTCTCTCTACATACGCGTGCGCGCACACACACATGCACACACATACATACATACACACTCATAGACACACACACGCACACACACGCGTATGTAGAGATATATATATGTATGTATGTGTGTGTATACTCATAGACACACACACGCACACACACACACACACATATATATATATATATATATATATATATATATATATATATATATATATATATGGGTCAATCCATGCCAAAACGCACACGGCTCTGCCCAAAAATGGTAAAGACTTAGAAAAACTTGTATAGGGTAAAAATTTAGGGTTTGGGTTTTTTGATGTAGAATCAATAGCTATGTGGCGCTTTTCAAAATTTTCAAAATAGCGGTCCCAAAAACCCGATTTTTTTACCAGTTTTCCGAAAATTTTCCGATTAATCGTTCATAAAAATATAGATAAAAGACGAAAATTGTGAGTAAAGGTCATTTTACATGTTTTCGGGTACGCTGAATCCGAATCCGCTGACCGTTTAACCTTATCACTCCAGGATTTGCTCTAACCTCAAAAAATACCTCAAAAACGCTCAAACAGGCATGATTATGGCTAGATAAAGGTTCGTGACGATGCATTTGTTCGTTTCAAGGGTCGCGTAATTCAAATCCAAGGTCCGTTCAGCTCGTTCAGTCCAAAATTTGCCCCTAGCCTTAAAATATTTTTCAAAAACGCTCAAATAGGCATGATTATGGCCAGATTAAGGATCGTGACCATAAATTTATACGTTTTCGAGATCGCTCATTTTAAGTCTAAGGTCCGTTTCTTTTCGAACAGATCGCTATTGCAATCCGTTCAAATTGGTAGCTCACATAGGCAAATCATTACGACCACTACCAGCTAGGCTTTGCAGACATTTCGAGCTTGCTTCTGTAGAGAATATGATTTGCAGTGGATGTAAGAAAATATCATATACTAGTAATGATACTCATAATGAAGACGTGAACCACAATTCCAACCATGATGACACTCATGATAAAAACGTGAATGACAATTTGAACAATACTTCTGTATCTAACAGTGTCAATGAAGATAGCCTAGAGAAGAATGTGCAATTAGATCTTGACAGTTCGACTTCTTCAATAGCTGAGGAAAACCTCCATGAAATCATCGAAGGTTTAAGAGAAAAATTTTCATCGTTGTCAGAGCACGATCCCGACAGGATAGCTATTCTAACCATACTGACATCAAAATGCTCAATAGAGAAGATTTCTTCTCTATTCAATACTACGACTTACTCCATTAGAAAAGCTAAAGAATTATAAGCCACGAATGGCTCTTTTTCTAGACCACCCCCAAAAATAAGTAAATCGCTGCCACAAACTACGGTTAATAGAGTGAAACAATTGTATGAATGTGATTCTCACAGCAGAATTCTCCCAGGATATAGAAATAAAAAATCTGTTGAGATTGATGGAGAAAAAGTCCTCAAACAGAAGAGACTGACATTTTTTAGCTTAAAAGAATTATATTTCAAATTCTGTGGAGAGCATCCAGATACTGCTATAGGTCTTTCAAAGTTTTGCCAATTACGACCTCAAAATTGTGTTTTACCCGGAAGTAATGGTACTCATATTGTTTGCGTATGTGTGATTCATGAGAATGTCAAGCTTTTGCTCGATGCCATCAATTTATCTGACCTGATGGCTAAATCGGAATTCCCATTAAAAAACTATACCGATTGTCTTAATCTCGTGGTATGTCATAACTCAAATAGAGAATGTTTTCTTAACGAATGCAAAAACTGCCCTAATTACGATAAGCTCAGATCGAAGCTTGAATCAGGTTTGGAAAAAGCAGTAGTAAAGGATATAACTTTTAGCTCTTGGCATTCGACAGATAGAACAACTATGATTACATCAAACACAACTACTGAAAATTTCCTCGGACTTCTTGGTCATCGGTTAAAATCATTAAAACCTCATGATTATATTAACAAACAACAATCAGAATATTTTAATCAATTTAAGGGAAGCTTAAAGCCAGGAGAAATTCTTGTGCTACAAGATTATTCAGAGAATTTTGCTTTCGTTGTTCAAAAAGCAGCTCAAGCTTTTCACTATAATAATAATCAAGCCACAGTATATACTGTAGTTTATTATTATCGAGATGAAGGTGAATTAAAACATGGAAATATAATCGTGATTTCTGAATCAAATACTCATGACTCTGCATCGGTGTATGTGTGTAATTCGATGATAATTGATTACCTAAAGAAACAACACAAAGTTACAAAGATTATCTACTTTTCTGATGGAGCAAAACAACATTTTAAAAATCGATTAAATATCCAAAATTTATGTAATCATGAAAATGATTTTGATATCAAAGCAGAATGGCATTTTTTCGCGACGGCTCACGGAAAAGGCCCACATGATGGCCTTGGTGCAACTCTTAAAATAGGAGATAGGAACGCAAGCCTCCAAGCATCAGCAATCAACAGCATTTTAACAGCTAAGCAGCTTTATGAGTGGGCATGCCATTCAATAAAAAATATAAACTTCTTTTATTATTCAAAAGTAACACATAGCAACACTCAAAGAAGATTAAAAAGGCGATTTAACGAGGCTCCTTCTGCCCCACAAATTTTAAGCAATCACTGTTTTATTCCACTACGAAACAAGAGTATTATTGTCAGAAAATTTTCAAGAAATAAAAAGGAAGTTGTTGTAGAGATTTAAAGTATAACAGTCCATTTCTGGCCATGAACCTGCCCATTTGAGCGTTTGTCAAGTATTTTTTGAGGTTAAAAACAAATCTTTAGCTGATGGAACTAAACGGACTTCGGATTTGAAATCAGTGACCCCAAAAACGTATAAAAATATATGGTCACGATTCTTCATCTGGCCGTCATCATGCCCGCTGAGCATTTTTGAAGTACTTTTTGAGGTTAGCGACAAATTTTGGGCTTGTCGGGCTAAACGGACCTTAGACTTAAAATCAGCGATCTCGAAAATGTATAAATTTATGGTCACGATCCTTAATCTGGCCGTAATCATGCCTATTTGAGCGTTTTTGAAAAATATTTTGAGGCTAAGGGCAAATTTTGGACTGAACGAGTTGAACGGACCTTGGATTTGAAATACGCGACCCTTGAAACGCACAAATGCATCGTCACGAACCTTTATCTACCCATAATCATGCCTGTTTGAGCGTTTTTGAGGTATTTTTTGAGGTTAGAGCAAATCCTTGAGTGATAAGGTTAAACGGTCAGCGGATTCGGATTCAGCGTATCCGAAAACATATAAAATGACCTTTACTCTCAATTTTCGTCTTTTATCTATATTTTTATGAACGATTAATCGGAAAATTTTCGGAAAACTGGTCAGAAAATCGGGTTTTTGGGACCGCTATTTTGAAAATTTTGAAAAGCGCCACATAGCTATTGATTCTACATAAAAAACCCTAAATTTTGACCCTATACAAGTTTTTGTAAGTCTTTACCATTTTTGGGCAGAGCCGTGTGCGTTTTGACATGGATTGACCCATATATATATATATATATATGTATATATATATATATATATATGTATATATATATATATATATGTATATATATATATATATATATATATATATATACGTGGTGCGATATAAGAGAGCACACCCACACATATATATACAAACGAGTGGTACAGACACCACTCTTTTTTTATCTATAATCATAATTATAAAAAACTAACCTTTTACCTCCTTACGCAGCACACATTTTTCAGATAATAAAATAAAATTTAAAATTGTTTAAAGTATTCGTGATAATGTTATTTTATGAATAATTATGCAAATACTTCAAGGTTTGTGCGCATTGTGTGCACAGCCATACGCAACACTTATAGCAATATTTCCATTTATTGTGCTGCTTCTTATGTTGACGCCAATAACGTTTTTTACAGTGACCACAAAAATCACTGCGTGGTATTCTCTTCCATTCTTTGAAATTTTCTTCTGTTACCTTTATCAATTTTTGTAACGTAAAAAAATTATTCGATGGGTGTTCAATCAAAGAAAAACCATGGAATTCGGAAAACGCACTGCTACTGCTACTGCTAGTGGATACGTCTTCATCCGTCAGTTGGTCTAATAGACGGAGATGTTCTGATACAATGGAGTTCAAAGCCGATTCTACTGATAACACTTCGGTCGTTAATTCTTCTTGGTGAATCAGACCTACATTTTCATTTTTAATAAAATATTCTCTGTGACAGATCAGCTAAATATTTTATTCTCATAGATCAACACGTGCAGCTGACCACAATTTTTAGTTACAGTTGCATCCCTGTAAAGTAGGTTACTACTGATGATTCATACCGTGCAGCTGCAAAAGTGTATTACATTACTGTTTCTTTTTAACAATCGATAATCGATATCTTAAAATCTTACTATAAAACTTATAGTTTGATCAGTTTGCGGGATTACACTTTTTGTAGCTACAATAAGCCTTTGTTAATCGTGTATTCATAGTTCATCCATCACTTTTTTTTGATAATCGATAACCAATATTTCGAAAATTTTATCTTTGATCAGCTCGCGGGATAACACTTTTTTATTGCGAGATATAAGCATTTGTTAATCATGCGTTCATATTTTACCCCATAACTATTTTTGGCAATCGAAAATCGATATCTCAAAAATTTATAATTTGGTCAGCTTGCGGGGTTATACTTTTTTGTAGCTAGATATAAGTCTTTGTTAACCGTGTATTCAGATTTTTCCCATCACGTTTTTTAACAATCGATAATCGATATTTTAAAAATTTTAACTTTGATCAGCTCGCGGGATTACACTTTTTTGTTGCTAGATATAAGTCTTTGTTAACCGTGTATTTAGATTTTGCCAATTATTTTTTTTGACACTCGATAATCGATATCACGTAAATTTATAGTTTGATCAGCTCGCGGGATTACATACGAGTATTTTGTAGCTAGATATAAGACTTCGATAACCGTGTACTTAGATTTTTCCCCGTCATTCTTCTTTTTGACACCCGATAATGGATATCTTGAAAATTTATAGTTTAATCAGCTCGCTGGATAACACTTTTTTGTAGTTACAACTAAACCATTAGAAATTATAAATTTAGAATTTTACCATAATTTATTTTTCGATATGCGACAACTAATAATTCGAAAATGTATATTTTAATTAGCTCACGGGACTTCACTTTTATCGCAAAACTCGATGTTGACAGGTCAGAGGCTCGAAAGCTACTAAACTGTGATGCTTACCTTTTTTTTCTTAATTCTCCAACAATCATGACTAACCGCGCACGTGTGCTCTTGGAGATGATATTGTTTGGGTTAAATATCTCTCTTCTGCAAAGAATACTTTCTGTGAAAAAAAAATGCAGTCGTAGCACTTCGACAGGCATAAGTGAAAGTAATGCGACGCAACACGTTCGAAGAATGTGGTGAACGCTTAAGAAAATTTATCGGTATTTACAAAATCAGCGCGAAATCTGATAACTCTGACAAAGTCTCTCTCACCACTCTTTTGACTCATCTGCCAGAGACAAAGGACATATGAAGCTATAGCGTACGGGATTTAGGAAAAGATCATGTGGCACTCACGACTCGTTATTCTAAGAAGTCTTTTCATCGTATATTAAAAGCGAATAGTTAGCAGTTTCACGAGAAAAGAATATATCCACGTGTACGTGAGTAATGAGTGCAGCTGAATATTATTTTGAGTATTGTTTATGTGAAAGCGTTCATCATCAGTAAAATCAGGGAAAAATAGCGTTGGGTCCCAATTCAAGACCCCTCACGATGTATGTTGCATGGGCACAGTATTTAACGAGATGCATGCGCGCATCTTGTCAGTATATTTTGGTCAGTCGAAGTTGACAAACCAAGTTCGTAAACAAATGGACACTGTTAGTGTTGCTTTTTTAGTAAAAATATTAGGGCATGTTCTTAATATTGCCAAAGTTAAAGAGTCACATATTCGTACAATGTGTGGCAAAGTATGGTGTTCCAATCTCCAACAGTTATCTGTGTATTGTGTCGGCCTTTTCCAAAATCAACATCTTCCCTCGATTGCCGTGAATGCGATACGGCAACGCAACGACCAGGTGGATCCATTAGCCGCTCGAATGATTCATCGTTATCGTAAGTACTAATATCTTACATTTTAAAAGATTCTCATGTTTTTGCAAATAATTTTCTTTATAACCAATGTTTTAGTAATGAGGGCAATGTTAAACGATATCGAGAGGGGCGAGTTTATATTGAGATGTGATTAAAAAACCTTACCTTCGACATCAAATGAAAACAATCGTAAGTATTGAATGTGCTATAATGATTATATTTTTTCAACTATTGCTCATTCGCATACTTCAGTTTCAGTAGCTGAGATGGGTTCTGCTGTAGACCAGAGACAGTCAACGGAAGGTACATCAGCTGTGAACAATGGTAAGTATTGTTCTTGTCAATATAAGACTTCTAATAATAATTTATAATTATAATGGCACGCCCAATACTTTAGTTTTAGAAACAACCCTTGCTGTATCCATTAATGATAATAACGATGCTACACCAAATCGTAACTATTGAATGAACTATGATAAAATAATTAATTTTTCTACTAAAGTACAACGATACTTAAGTTTTAGAAGTTGGATCGATGATGGTTGTATAAAGATCTACACCACCACCAGTAGATCAAGATGATTTTATCAATCGGAGCGGTATACATAGAAAATGCAGAAGACTAAGCAGCAGCAGCAGCAGCAGTAGCAGTAGCAGCAGTAGCAGTAGCAGTAGCAACAGCAGTAGCAGCACAGACACAGCTGCCGCCGACGACGACGAAGAAGGTAAGATCGTAGAAATAGATAGAGATTGTTTTTGATTTGTATTTACGTAGTATAAAAAAGTTTAATCTTTCAGGTAATTATTTACATTTAGGAGGAGGGCGACCTTGATTCATAATTCAAAATGAATCAATACACTTCTACCGTCGTTTTGGATATGATGAAAGAGAAATCGAAGGAATCATGCCACATCCCTCGGCGAACATAGATATTTACAATTGGTTAGATGGATGCGTGCGAGATCTCCCTTACCGTCTTTGTAGCAGAGGTGCACCAACCGATTTCATACGAGTAACGATCTATTCGGAGCAATTCAATCATGGTCCACTCTGCTTGTCGTTCAGACCTATTAGGGATTTTGTCATTGAACATCTTTGGAGAATGTTATTTAGTAGGGTGCAAAGTGCAAGTGAATTTAACGTTAATGCCAGACTTTCTATCAATTGTGCAATTTTTGGTGGTGTCGCGGGACGTAGACTGGTACGTTTGATTGAAAAATCAGTGAATAAAAAATCTATTCTTACAATCAGTTATGATGATGCTCTTTGTCTACCGCACAGTCTAGCTGATGCCTATGCCTATGCTGTCAGAGATCAAATACGCACAGGTGATTTACGTAGCTATTGTAACCTGATCGGACACAGTCAATCAAGAACTCAAAAAAGTGCTGCCGTGGAAATTTTAAATTTGGCGAACGTTCGGGTGCCGATTGAAGCATGCGGACTCGCAGAAATTCTTATGTTTCAAGATTTTTTACCACTCGCGGTACAGCCATAGTAGTCGCATTAAGCTACATCATCAAGGATGTCTATGAAATTTGGCAGTACCAAATGACACAGTACGATCAAGGAGAACACAAAGGTGGTGTTTTTGCTGAATACATTAACGAGTTTTTTGCTCAAAAAGTGGCTGCGTGAGGATATCCGCCAGACTGTATTACGGAAGAGGACAAAGAAGACTACGTAAGAGAGCTGGAATGCGTCGAGAGTGCTTGCTCAAAAAGTGGCTGCGTCAGCATATCCGCCAGACTGCATAATGGAAGAGGACAAAGAAGACTACGTAAGAGAGCTGGAATGCGTCGAGAGTGCTTGCTCAAAAAGTGGCTGCGTCAGCATATCCGCCAGACTGCATAATGGAAGAGGACAAAGAAGACTACGTAAGAGAGCTGGAATGCATCGAGGGTATAAGTTTGAGCAAAGACGAAATTTGTTCTAACGCCGGATTGAGGTCTCTCGAAAAACTGTGCCTGAATTCTTTATCAGAAAAGATTGGCCAACGCGAGAATTTAAAAAAAAAACAGTCGTGGTAAAGAGAACAGAAATCTTAACTTAATTACTTAACAGTGGAGATGTGGAGGTCCATGGTATATTGCCCGTCAGCGATGATACCCTCTACGTCAATTGGTGTTACAAAGGCGAAGCTTTTTCATGGTCGTCTTCGTCGTCGTCGATACAGATGACAACGGCAAACGTGGTATTTGCTGCCTTCACCACAGCACAAGCACGTCTAAAACAGTTTGAGTATCTGCATGCTTTGGGGCCGGGGCTCTTTATTATGACACTGATTCGGTTTCTTACGTTAGCAAAGGTAAGCACGAGTTACTAATCGGTATGGCACTGGGCAGTCTGACGGACGAGCTAGCCGAAAGGGGCTCGGTACATACATCACGACATTTTTGTCGGGCGGTCCAATGTTCTACGCGTACAAGTGTAGAAAACCAAACGGAGAAGAAGAGTGCGTGTGCAATGTGAAATGTATCCGACTGATCTACGTCAACAGTCAGCAAATCAATTTCGATTCGATCCGAGAAATGATTACGTCTTCCCACATGGAAGTAGTGCTGTCTAATTCCGCTATTTGTAGAACGGAGTTCCACGAGCGAGCCTCGTCATATCGCTCACGTTCTCGTGAGCGGGCGCGCGCGGGGCTCCCCACCTCAGGCTACGAGCTCCTCGGCAGAGGAAGGATCATAAAGAGAGCATCAGTAGTAGTTATGAACGTGGGATGGCAACATCCGTTTACGTCCATGCTGTACGGCCCCACAGGTTGCGGTAAAACTGTGTTTGTGAAAAAGTTTCTACGTGATCTGGATAGTATGTGCGACACGCGAATCGTACGCGTCATTGTCTACTACTCAGAGTGGTAAGCGGGCTACCGTGATCTCGGTAAGAACGTTGAATTTTGCAAGGGTATGCCGCAAAGCAGCGACAACGCCGGCGATCCGAGACCTCAGCTAATGATCATCGACGATTTTATTCACGAGTCGTCGTCCAGTGGAACTATAGTCGACATTCTATCAAAGGCGTCACATCATCATTCACTCTCGGTAATATTCATTACTCAGAACGTCTTTCGTCAGGGTAAAAGCCAACGCGATATATCTTTGAACGCGCAATATATCGTCGTATTCAGGAATTTGCACGATAGATCTCAGATACAGCATCTCTGGCGTCAACTGTGTCCGGAGGATCCACGATTTTTGCAGGAAGCCTACTGGGACGCCACTTCGAAACCATACGGCTACCTCTTGCTAGACTTGAAACACAAGCCACCCAACAATGGCCAATTTCGTACCTGTATCTTTCCGGACGACGAGCAACACTATGCCTACGTGTCACGCAACAAACAAAAAATCAAGGGCTGTGATACAGCAGCAACAGTCACAAGAGGCATCCCTTTTGCACACAAGGAGGCTTGTATTTTGAAGGCTCTCTATCATCTGAACGAAAAACAGTGAAAAGCTCTGTTGCAAACGGCTGATGCAAAAATGGTGCGATATATTTGCGAGTTCTGTCTGAATATGCTGATTGGTAACGTGCCTCTGGAGAGTGGACACAAGTCGCGCTTACGAAAACGCGCGAAAATTCTATGAAAGTTGTCCGAACCTTGCCTCAGGCTGACGAATACGAAAATCGTAGTGCAATGCGGTGGTCTTTTACCAGCGCTACTGGCTCCCGTTATCCATACTGTATTGATCAATATTCTCAGTGGGTAGAAATAGAAAGAAAGAAGAAAAAAACATGGAACATGCCAGAAAGATGGTACCTATGTCTAACGATCATGGTCAGTTGCGGTTACAGAGGTACATATTCCACTGACCTTTTAACATGTGTCGTCGAACAAAGAAGACAAAGCGATTTCTTTGAAATAAATTTCCCCCTTGAAGCTCCAGTCGAGCCAGTTCAGAGTGGAAAATTTTACAACTGCTGAATCGCTGATTCGACAAAGAAACTACAAAGATATTCATACTCTAGTGGAGGAAATAAGCAACTTGAAGTGTATCAAGCGTCATTTGGAGATGATGGTTGAGTGTGGCGGTTACGTGACGGTCGACAGAGTTTGCGCAAAGACTAGCTGCTCTCAATTTAGTTACGAACTCTGTTTATCGCGGAAATTGCGAAAATTATTGGGCTTTAAAAAACCAAAATGTATCATTTTTGCTGGCGATAAGTGCATGATAGAGGCAGATACGTCGATTAGATGAATAGCTACAACGAATACTTAGCAATCAAATTGGCTTCGGATACAGTGGAGGAGAAGAATGAGGTGCCTATGGAGGGGATCTATATAGGGGTGGGGATGGCCGTATTTAGTTTGGCACTCCCTACCAAAGAGGCCACGGTGGTATTAGCTCTTTCTTAGCTGGTATATTTTGCAGAGTTCTCCCACTCATCACGCGGGGTGCCAGGGCTGTTGTCAAGGAGGCTGTGCGCACAGGTATGAACATTGTGTCCGATGTCGTGACGCGTAACACGCCGATCAGAGAGTCGGGTCAAGATATACAATGTCGCGCTACGGGAATCCGTCTCAGATGCAATTGCTCGGTGGTCCCGTCACTGTCAGTAAAAGAAAGAGTGGCGCAAATAATCGCAAGACAAATGGCGGTGGTGAGAAAAAGAAAGGTTGTAAGGATTCGTAATTTGGTATTATTATTCCATTTAAATATTATAACCTTTTATTATAATATTTAATTATTTATTTTACCTCCGAGGTACCTAAATGATATAAAGTCATAAGGAAATTATAGGATGAGTATATATGTGCATTTGTATAGGTTTATAAATAAAATGATATATATTATTTGTATCAAATATCAAGTTCAGGACTCGCATTTATTTAGCTTCACAGTTCCACACCATCAAAACAACTTGCGCTTACTCATATATTCGCCAATAGTAATAAGTAAACTGACGAATATATAAGTTAACTCTCCAAATCATTTTATAGGAGCAGGAGGAGTGAAAGTCCTGCTTGCTAGGCGGCTGTGCGCTGACTGACCATCCTTCGATCGGCAGCCAGCTCAATCCTTTCGGTTGCTCGGCCTCGATTCTTTCTTTGGCGGCTCGGCCTCGCACCACTAACGTCGCCTAGCAACCAGGCTCGCACTTTCCTTACCCTTTCCATCAATCATATTTCACATGGATGTAGGCACACATCCTTATTCTCCGCGATTCCTCTTTGTGCGGATATTCGCTTCGCGACGATCATCTTAACGCGCAAACCCGATTTTCAATTCATTTACTCATCTTCACTTTATTTATTCTTATCATTCATTCTTTGCATATATCAAGAAAACATTAGTATATAAGAGTATGCTAATAAATAAATAATTTAAATATACCTATATTCATACCATACCAATATGGACCGTTACAAGGTAGAAGGAAGAAAAATCAAACAATACATAAAAAGAAGAAGAAGAAGAAGACGACGACCAGAAGAACGACGAGAGATATTTTTGACAGTTTGCAACAAAAAATGGCTTTCTTACATACGCACTTGTGCGAATGTTTAAAGTCGGAGCTGATATTGTTTGAGGTTCCTCCGACCCAGACAACTATCGAGGGCTCACATCGGATACAATACAAACCAATATCGTTATTGACGTATGACTCACCTATAGAATTTGTGTTCCCAGGCCACAGCGATGAATACATTGATCTTGCTCACACTATGCTCAGCCTTCATGTAAGCTTAAGATGTAGTATGACCGAGGATGATCTAGCAGATGCAGATAAACCAGCGTTCAGAAGCGTAAACGCCAAAACGGGTCCTGTTAATAATTCCATGCATTCGATGCTCAATCAAGTGGATGTGCTTTCAATCAAAAACCTGTATCACCGCCGACAAATGCATACGCTTACAGGACGTACATTGAAACGCTGTTAAATTGTGGACCAGCTGCAAAATCTTCTCATCTGACGAGTGTATTGTGGTGCAACGATACCGCTCAAAATATAGACGAGGTTGGAACTGAGAATCAAAGACTTGTTCAACGACAGAAATTGTTGTCGGCTACAAATTCCGTCGACATGATTGGTCATCTTCACTGTGACGTGTTTAATCAAGAAAAGCTGTTGATAAATGGTGTAGACGTAAGAGTGCGTCTAGTCAAGTCTCGCGATAGAGAAAAATCTAATGCATCCTGCGGGATATTTTTCAATACACATCGAGGAGGCAAACCGCTTAGTCAGACGCGTAAATATTAATCCGGGTGTATTGATGACTCACGCTCAATCTCTTTCAAAAACAAGTGCCAAATATCCTCTCACACTTGTAGAGGTTAAAGCTATTACGATGCACAGTGGTATACACGGCGAAACTTTGGATAATATCATATTTGGTCAACTACTGAAAAGACTCATTATCAGTTTTGTAAATAACAAAGCTTTTAACGGCAATCGAGGACATAATCCATTTTACTTTGAACATTTGTATATCAACTTTCTTTGTTTGTACGTTGATGGTGTACAAGTTCCCTCCAAACCGCGGCAACCCAACTTTAGCGCCAAAAGTTTGTACGTGGATGCTTACAATACATTATTTTCTGGTACAGGTATACACTTTCTTAACGAAGGTAATCAAATAACGTTCGAAGTATACCCGTGCGGTTACTGCCTATTTGCATTTGATTTAACTCCCGATTTATCGGTTAACGACTGCAGTCATTGGAATTTGATTAAACACGGTAGCGTTAGCTTGGATGTACGATTTTGTGAGATTTTAAGAAACATGGTAAATTGTATCGTATATGCAGAATATGATAATATTTTAGAAATTGACGCGTCACGTCAAGTCATCGTCGACTTTAGCGGTTGAAATAATGTCGTCTA
This sequence comes from Gastracanthus pulcherrimus, assembly GCA_949152435.1. NCBI lineage: Eukaryota > Metazoa > Arthropoda > Insecta > Hymenoptera > Pteromalidae > Gastracanthus > Gastracanthus pulcherrimus. The sequence continues at coordinate 90,407,223 of OX424575.1, forward strand.
GATGGCGTTGCACTTTGGTCTATATATACGCCCACCACTGACGCATTTCGCTAGTCAGTTTCTTTCTATCTGCGATCGCCGTCAAAAGCTTTGCTATATAAAACATGGATGTGATAATTGATATACAGTTTCTTAAAGGCGCGAAATATAAAAATATACCAACGATAGTTGCCGTAGAAGCTCTTAATGACAACTTTAGTGGTCACTGGTTAGTGACTCCGACAATATAGATTCATCAATTAAGCGAGGACATTCGGAAACAGAACGATTGGCTGATCCAGCATCATTACAAACTTGACTATTTTGACGGTACCTTTATCGGATGTTCAGAAAATTTTAAGAGAATTTTCGACAAGCGTGCGAAAAATATACGTTAGAAGCAACGATAAATGGCTAGTTTTGCATAAAATTATAGCTTGTTAAATTTTCAATCTAAAATACGAAAGAGAATGTCCGACTTTTAATCATTTATCGTCCAATGGGGATTGCTATCATCACGCTGTCAAACCTTGTTACAAAAATTACCGTTGCGCTTTGAATAATGTTAATCGACTAAAGTCGTGGTTGTCTATGCGTGTTTTTCAAAATCGTAAGAACCCTGTCGAGATTTGTAATGGACAACCTTCAAATATTAAAAAACCTTTCCCGAATCAGTTTGCACGCTGTCGGTGTATTTCTAGCAGATCAAATTCCCAAACGGTGGACGAGGCCAACCGTGTTTGTTGTGAATACTGATGATCATACGAGACCTGGCATGCGCTGGTTTGGTACATACGTTAATAAGTTTTGCGAAGCTTTGTATTTCGATAGTTTCGGATTGCCACCAAGTATACTGGATCATATAAACCGTTTGCGGAAACATTGTAAGCAATTTCACTGGAATAATATCCCGCTCTAAAGTCTTCCGACGTATGCGGTCAATATTGTATTATGTTTTTACGTTACATGATCGGTAGTTTGGGTTTCGATAAATTTCTTGAAAATTTTTCTGCCGACTTGCAGAAAAATGATAGCGTGGTAAAACAATATGTATGCTATAAAAACACCTACAAAAGTTTCATTTGTTTCAAAGTTTTAGATGTTTGCAAAACTGTAGTTCTAAAATGTCATGGTTGTAACACGAACTTGATATCTTAACGTTTCATTTACTCAGAAAGCAGCGCGTAAAGTATCGTCATCCTCGTGTTACACTTTATCCCTGATTCCTTTCTCGGAATACCAACGTCGAGTATCACACGTAGCAATTTTCACCTCCACTGCACATTCTTTAATGGTACATTAAGAGGAAGTGTCGAGTCGATTTTACGACAGTCGCTTGTAGACGCCAAAAGAGAACAGTGTAGCAGATAGAGAACGAGACAACATGGTTGATCAACAACGAAACCGTCACCATCCACATCAGATATTGAACACTTTGTACAGCCTCAATAAGTAGTATAAGAAGAAGATGATGGTTGGTTTATAGCACAGCGACATTGAAGATGTTCATTACGAGCCCATAGTTCGGCTGTTGGGTTCTGACAACGACGGGATCGCTTTTTGTTACAATAATTGGATGGAGTTTAAAAGCAATTTTGGTGACATTGTAAAATACTTCCGTGGAATAGCCGACGATCTGATCGATCAGAATATTTATGGCTCCGGAAGGACGTTGACATTCACACGCAGTCATCAGGATAAAGCAATCGAAATTGAAGAGAATATAAGACCGACGATATCCAGTCTGAGTAAGCGGTACCGTCATAGCATAATTATGAAAAAAGTTACCTTTGATTGTTTGAACGAATACGTGGCAAAATGTATAGGCGCGCGTCTCGAGTATCTGAAATCTGTATCGGGTAATGTAAATTGTATCGCGAGTGAAACTATATAATACATTGAAAATAAAAGTTCTCTTATGCGCAAGGCGCAAATTACCAATTATACACCGACTATTGTAAAAGATGTTGTAAATTTAGCGGACGACGATTTTTTCGATCTTATCACGAGTGCTCTACAAGCACGAGCGGGCGAAATCAAGGGTGAAAACCCATTTACGAAAAATACTGTTATCGATATATTTTATCAATTAATATATTTGCATATGAATAGTATCATTAATGTATTAAATGTACGATTAACATCGAATAAATGAATTAAACTGTACTAACCTTGTATTTATTTACCCAACCTCCTTGCCTTTTCTGTATACACCTTTACTTACTTGCAATATTATAATATTATGAAATTAAAATTTTTTTATTAAAAATATTTTCTTTATTCAAACTTTCTTACTTACGAAAATGAAGAAATTAAAAAATATTCTTTTAATCCACTGTTCATCATTCATACTCAAAAAACGGGAGTAAAATTCATACTTTAAAGGTGGGGGGAGGGGGGGGTAAAGCTAGCGGGGATAGGGACAAGACTAAAAAGTGAGTGGGGGTAAATGATAGTGGGAGATCGGTCATGGGTGGGAGTAGGAGGGAGTAATGGGGGAAGGTGCAGTGGTGGGTAAATGAGAGTGGGAGATAGATCATAGGTGGCAGTAGCAGGGAGTAGTGGGGGTGGCGCAATGGTGGGGGTTTCTTGTGTCTAGCGATTGGGTAGCATATACTACTTCCCTACTCAAGAGTTTTCGAGGTCGCTGAAGAATGAGTTGTAAACTGACTTGAGAGGTATGAATATGAGCCTCGCAGTTGCCTAAACTCACAATATAGCCCTCTTGTTCATTCATAATACTTAGTCGACGCAGGTATAAGATACCGTGCGTATGAAACGCGTCGACGCATGTGTAAGAGACCGGCTACTTTAGTCCGCTTTGAGCAGCCGCTTTGAGCAGTCCTTTAGAACACATCGTAGCCACAATTTAATTTTGAAAATGAGTGAAATAGTCCATACGTACATCAGAAAGGAACGAAATAAACTCTAGTGTGCAAATCTGCAAGCAAGAAGAGAAGGTTCCGTGGAAATCAACACATGTTGGAGCAGTCAACTGAATTCGCCAGTACGACTGCTGAAATATTGTTGCGTGACGATGATGAGGAGATTATTGTTGATCAAGCGCACGGTTACCGTATACTTCAGTTTTGTGCTTTTTTTACAGCCATAAGCAATTTAGTAGTTTGCAAAGATTGCAAAACAAATATAACATTCAATGAAGCAAGTCCAGCCGCTTTGGGATTCAAAATCGCTCTAACGTGTCAGTGTGGTGTCGCATATATCAATTCCGGCCCTAGGATTGGTAAAGCATTCGAAATTAATCGGCGTATAGTGCTTGTGATAAGGCTTTTGGGGATCGGGTATGAGGGCCTGAATCTTTTTTGTGGCTTTCAAGAATATTTTAGATATGAATCCATACAATGTACAAGTAGAAAATCTGGAATGCTATCTACACGTCAAAAAAGAATGGGAACGCGATGCCGTAATGAAAAGAAGAAGATAAAAGGTTTAGGAGGGAGAAGTAAGCTCACGATCAAATTATCTGACAAAGTAATAAATAAGCTTCAAAAATACTATAGTTTAGCTATTAATAGACATCAAGATAATGTAGTTGAAATGGAAAATGCGATTTTGGCTACATACTTTCATATGGGTTCAACCAACAAAAAGTCGCAGCACCAAAAGTGCCCGATCGGCATCGACAACTGGTGCAAGTATCGTCGAGCGGAAGTTGAAGGTTTTGATATGACAAAGTTCAATCATGATTATCTTCCTCTAGACTCAGAAGTTTTTAAAGTTTTGGAACCAATTTACAAGGATTAAAGTAGGCCTGAATTATTAAATAGATGCAAAGCAGGCAACACTCAAAATAACAATGAACGTTACAATGGCTTGTTATGGCACTTTGCTCCAAATCACCTTCACAGTGGCCTGAAAACTATTCAACTTGCTAATTATTTTGCTACTGGAATTTTTAATGACGGCTTTTGATCAATATTGAGTATATTCAAAACAATGGGAGTGATTGTTGGAAAGTGTGCTAAAGAATATGTCAACAGACAGACAGCTTCAAAAGAGGGTCGACTTCAAAACAGCTCGTACGGCAGCTGCATCGGCTGAACAAGAGTTTTTTGAGCAAGAGGAAGGTGAATTATATGGGCCTGGAATAGCAGACTAGCTGTAAGTATGATAAATTTAATTTTATTACATAGAAATCAGTAGTTGAAACTTCAAACGTGTTTTTCACAAAACAACATTTTTTAAAATAGCTGCAGTTCTAACTCACGAACAAATTGATGAATCGATTAAAAAATTTTAGGGTATACTCAGCACATGTTTTTACATACCATGAACCAACCGGAATTTTCGATCCGTTGTAAAATGCAAATTTACCATGCTAAAAACGGACATTTTTTTTTGTCAAAATATGTAACTTTTTTTCAAAACACCGCCATTTTGTCAATTTTAACTATTTTTCAAAGCTGGTTGTTCTTTTTTGTTTTTTATGATTTCAGGTTCTCTGACGTCACTTACAACTGCAGCCGTTTTGCAATTTTTTTTTATAGACGTCCAAGGAATGAGTTATATATCGGCTATTACGCCATATTTTATTGTGACAATATTTTTACAACTTTATTAAATGATGCTAAATATAGTCTCAAAACTTTATAACATTTGGCCGCATAGTTTTTTTACAAAATATCCGGAAAATTCACGCCATTTTCAGTAAATGAAACTGGTGTTGCCCCTTAAAATCGCTTTCAGTGTCCTTGAACACATCCGAGACGGAATTTTGAAGACAATTGAACATAATTCGAATTTTAGGGGTAGCTAAGTAAACGTTGTTAAGGTTATGTATCACAGTTGTTAGTCAAGGACCCGAAATTATTTTTTTCTGACCTCAACATCACTTTCAGCGTACTAGAAAACTTCAAAATAAGGATTTTGGGGCCAATAGAACATAATTTGAATTTTTGGTAGAAATAATCGGCATTTTTGAGGTTATGTAACAACATTCTTAGTCAAGGATCCAAAATTATTTATTTCTGATTTTAACATCGCTATCAGCGTCCTTGAACACACCCGAGTTGGAATTTTGAAGACAATTGAACATAATTTCAATTTTTGAGATAGCTAAATAGACTTTTTTGAGGTTTTGTAAAACTGATATTAGTCTAGGACCCAGTATTATTTTTCTCGGTTATCACGCAACAGGGTGAGAGGATACTGAGTGGACGAGAGAGATAAATATAGGAGAGCCTAGAGCCGAACTCGCACTTACATGCACTCCACGGTGTCGGGTCGCGATTGTCCACGAGGAAGTCAGACGTAGAGTCATCCTCAGCGACACTTGCAGTACAGGCGCCGCACGCAGTCTCCGAAGATCTCGCCTAAATCACGGTATAGGGCTTGCTCACGCTCACCGTGTCACAGTGTCAGGTACCGGGGCTAGTGATCGCGTTCGCGTAACAGGCGTCCACTCGGCTCGGTATCCAAATCGTCTCTCTAAATAATTGGGGCTCCGCGCTAGGCGTCCCTTCCACTCAGCCTACCTATACTCTATCTCTTTCTCTCTCACCTTTCGTCGACTTCCTCTCATTCCCTTGTCGCCACTGCTGATGCCTGTAAAAGCTGATACAATTAGTACATGTGTTATATTTGAGAGAGAGAGAGAGAGTATGTGACGAAGTGCCATTATCCGTCACACATCCCTCTCCCAGACGCTGCTAGCCGGAGGTGTGTCAGCTCGACATCTACAGCTCTCTCTCTCTCTCTCTCTCTCTCTCTCTCTCTCTCGTCGCGCGTCTACTAGGTGCACCTGCTTGTGTTTTGGCTCCTGCATTTACGCCCCACTCTGCCGCCTCCTGTGTCTGTGAGCCGGTCTGTTGTAGTACCTACATAGTGGAGCATACATACTATCGCTGTGATAATAAATCACAGCTTCCACTGGTCAATCGGCACGGCTTTCAACATCCAAGAAGCAACAACACCCGGCCAGCTTTTTTGAGGTTAAGTGAGGTGAACATGGCAGAGTGGCGGGAGCCAAGCATGCAGCATAATTGACTCAGAGGTGCCACCTCTATCTGGACACACTGCACGAAGCGCCTATACTACAAAGGCGCCACCTGCCTACTCGAACTGCAACCATGCGACTACTGAGGCGACACCTCCTGCATCCTAGACACAACACCATTACCTTCCACGACTCATCTTTGTCGCCACCAACATCATGGTCGACAGCTGCGTCATCTGCGGGGAGGTCCCTAGGAGCAGCAACTCGCTACGAAAGTGCTGCATATGCAATATAACCTGTCATCCGGCGTGCAAGCCTCTTGCAGTACTTACCCGCGTGCAACGAAGTGCGCTACAGCTTTAAACCAAAACTGCAGCGTGCCAGGCATGCATCGACTCGAAGAGGTCGATGTTCGAGTCGGCAGTCACGCGCGCGACGAACGCTATCAACATGAGTGGGAAAGAGAAAGAACTAGCCGCGTCCACTCCGGCCAATAAAAAGCATGCAATAGCTGCGCTGCCAATCAGGCGAGCAAGGCCGCGCCCACCAACTCCTCACTCCCTCCGTTGCAGGGGCTACGCCCAGCCTCGACCAGCAGCCTACTCCGGTTGGCCACGCAGTCTCCTGTTGCGTCACTGAGCCCGCCGACTTCCAGCATGGGAGCAGAGCACAGCGGGGAATCCCCGAGTGACGTCAAGAGTACAAATTCGAACCGTGCATATGATGCATCGCAGTCTTTCATTTTCAAGAACAACAGCAGCGTTAATACGTGAATGCGTCCATCATTCGAATGTTAGACAGCACTGCTTTAAAAAAGGGAACAACGGTCTCCTGCTTGGTGGAGTACGCGAATTCAACTTCAAAAAACATTGACAATGCACTTGCTAGACATTGCACCTCTATTGAAGGCAGATTGGAGGCAATTGTTAATAGGCTAAATACGTTACCAGCAGTACATACTTTAGCACTTTCAATTGAATCCAAGCTACAAAAAATTGAGGAAAAACTGTCGAAACAACACTCCCAGCTGGAGGAGATGAAAAAAGAAAAGCAAGTGTTTTGCCAAGAAATAGACAACTTAAAAATCAATAATAAAATATTACATGACAGTAACGTCGACACAAACAATTTGTTGAACAAAATTGAGGTAAATTATAATACGTTACTACAAAAAATAGATAATTTAGAGCAGACTAATTTTGAGTCACAAACTAATATTGATAATTTTATAATAAATACTTTTGAAACTGATTTCCAAAACTTAACCAATAAAATTAATAGAGTTGAAAGTGACAACAAAGAAATAATAAAGAATATAGGAAAAATAATAACAAAAGAAAACTTTACCTCTACATACACTACTACTATTAATAAAATTGTGAGTAACGTAGAAAATATCCAAAAAAATAACCAACTTATATTAAACAAAATTGAAAACCAACAAATTGCAGTGCTCCCCAGTATACAAAACAATACCGTTTCTCAGACTAGTACAAACAAATGTAAAAATAATAATGCGTTTATTACAAATAGTAATTTACTCGACAACTATAGCAATATAAGCGATACAAATGACAATTGTAATAACAATAATGACGGCGTCATCAAAGTTGTAAATAACAAAAAAAAATTATCTAGACGAATAAATAATAACAATATTGACAATGATGGTGCTGCAGCATCATCTGCACGAAGCACATGGGTGAAAACGGTTGATGGAGGGATAATGCACAGTAAAAACAGTAAACACTGGCTTTCATGCTAGAGACGTCGACACTGCAGCTCTTGACCAGGACACAAGGGATGGGATTATTAATTGGAAAATTTTTATAAATGAATTATTAACAAAGGACTGTTTTATTAAATATAGAAGTCTTAAGGCCCTTGCGATGACACTCAATTTAAAATACGCCTGGCATAGAGGGGACCGTTTCCTGGTGAAGAGGCGTGATGGCGACGTCTCTCATGAATTTTCGACTGCGGCAGATCTTCAAACAATAGTGGCATCATATGCCACTGATCAACAATCACCAACCGTAGATAAGACAACAAAAAACGTTGAAAAAGAAAGCGCAATGTACAAGACTGTTATTCCGTCAACAGGTAAAAAATAAACTGTCGCAAAAAATTAACTATCTGCAGACACTGCTGGGGGGGGGGTTCACTGTAGGGGACTGAGAGCAGGTTTTGTCAATGTTACCTCACTTATGGGACACATTGGCATGATTAAACAACATCTTTCAGCTGGTCCTGCCTACCATCTCTTTGGAGTTGCTGAGTCGCACCTTGACCCTGGTGTTGGGAGTGATCGCATTCAGATTGACAACTATTCACTAAATTAGACTTGATCGCAACAAACTAGGGGACGGGCTGGTCCTGTACATTCATAACTCTTTCAATGCCAATTTAATATGCAGCTCTCCAACCACACGGGAGGGCAGGCCATTTATACCTGAATACTTAATGTGCAGTCTTCAGCAGGGCAGCCTTCCCCCCGTTTTTCTTGCTTTGGTATACAGACCACCACACGTACCGTTTTTACAAGGCTCCGATTTAACAGACAAACTAACAACACATACGGAAGACTTTAGTCATAAAATTATTATGGGAGATCTGAATGCGAACCTACTCGGAACGTCAGCCGATGCAAGATTTGTTAGGCGGTTGGCTGATGATCTCAACCTTCAAATAGTTGATCATAGTGCGACTCATCATCTCACAGATTCTCACACATGGATTGATGTGATCTTGACAGATAATAATGTCGTTGTACTGAGCAGCGCCAAACGGCCGGCGACTTTTCCCAGTCATCATAATATCATAGAGGTCGAGATTGGGGTCGATACTGCTGCATCCCCTGTGGCTGAATCTTTCAGCTACAGAGATTTTAAATCGATCCAGCAAGACGACCTCCTGTCTCACCTAGCTGACTGTGATTGGTTGCCGATTGGTGATCCTGCGGCGGGTGTAGACAGTCAATTAGAGTACTTCAGTGTCAACCTCATGGCTGTGGCAGATAAAATTGCGCCGTTAAAATAATTTATACCGAAAAAGAAAACGAAGCATAAATGTGATTTGATCGACAATCGGGTATAAATTGTACTTTGATTATATATTAAATATTAAATGGTCCAAACGCATTGCTTTTAAAATTTTCATATAAGTCATTACGCATTGTTTTTAAATGATTTTTTACATAAAACCATGTGCATTGCTTTAAAAAATTTAATATAAACCATACACATTACTTTATGCGTCTATCATTGCAATGTATTTGCCACACTACCTAGTGTTACAACTTTTTACGCGGGAGGCAGCACTTTCTACGTCTTAGTTACTTTGTACGCCATACATATACTTATACATATAATATAAATTTATATATACTATATATATTATATATATATATATATATATATATATATATATATATATATATATAAAAATATATAAATAAAAAATAAAAAAGGAATAATACCAATAAAAATTGTATAATACTCGTACATATATTATAATATATATATACATATAATATAAATTTATATATACTATATATTATATATATATATATATATATATATATATATAATCCAGATATCAATATTACAATTTATTATGCGTAAAAGAGTATATTTTTATAAATATAAAGATACATGTATATTGATGAATCTGTATTTTAAAGATTAAAGATTGAAGTGTTAGATATACTTATAATAACTTATTAATCTGACAAGTTTTTATAACATTTAAAGTAGAAGAAACATTCTTTTTAAAGTTGAATACCAATAAAAATTGTATAATACATATATTATAATATATATACATATTATATAAATTTATATATACTATATATTATATATATATATATATATATATATATATATATATATATATATATATATATATATATATATATATATATATATATATATATATATATATATATATATATATATATATATATATTATATAGTATATATATTATATAATATATATTATATATATATTATATTATATATATATATATATATATATATATAGTATATATAAATTTATATTATATGTATATATATTATAATATATGTATTATACAATTTTTATTGGTATTCAACTTTAAAAAGAATGTTTCTTCTACTTTAAATGTTATAAAAACTTGTCAGATTAATAAGTTATTATAAGTATATCTAACACTTCAATCTTTTTCTTTCAAATACAGATTCATCAATATACATGTATCTTTATATTTATAAAAATATACTCTTTTACGCATAATAAATTGTAATATTGATATCTGGATTATGTTAAAGAACCATGTAAATGTGTTTTGATCGATAATCACGTAAAAATTGTATTTTTGATTAATTTTTATTTATCCGCTGCAGAGATAGCGCAGGTGAAGGAAGCGGTGCGGGCAAAGGCGGGCAGGAATTGCATGGAAACATAATCGCTATTTATGATTGCGTCACCCTACCAACTGAGAATTTATCTGCTTATACGGTATACAGTGCATGTATAAGATCTTTCAGTGTAATGAAAGTGGTTGAGAGAAATGGAAGAGAAGAAAACGTGTACATTTTAAAGAGAACTCAAAGTTGTCATATGATGCATGCATGAAGATTTACATGCTCTCGAAACATTCAAGGTAATAAGCAATGTAGGAGTTATCATGAAAAATATCATTATTATTTCTTAACAAAAAACAATAAACGGAAAAAACCCCTTAAGTTAAATATTGATACATAACGTAAAAATATTGAACTTAATTGTTAAAATATTGTTAAAATAATGTTAAAATTAAATTTTAAAATATATATTCACCAAAATTCTATTGAAATATATATATTTTTTATTATTATTATAGTACATTATCCAACAAGGGAATAATGTCGACTTTATTCCCATGTTGCGTAGGTATAGAACTTTATTTTCGACTTAACTGTGGCCACTTTAAAGATTTCAAATATTTTTTTTACATTTTTCCCACATTTTCTCCCGCAAATCGACTAGTCTGCACGCCTATGCTACTTTTATTCCGCTTTTCAGGTCAATAAAGTGTCCATTAAGGTTGAGTAGAGAATAAAAAAAGGATATTTATTTTATATTCATCGTCATTCTATTCTGTGAAATACACTTTTTATAGTCAGCGTCATGATTCAGTCCTGTAAAATGTACTTTTTTTATAAAAGTCATTACTCGGTTTTTATGTCGATCCGCTTTGGTGATGAGCCTGAAACTTTCTAGAGCATATTAGAAAAAAATGGGACCCCCGGAAAAAGTCGATTTACTAATTATCAATGTAGCTATTGTTACTCCTGTAGTGAATCGTCTTTAGTATATTATATCATTGGTTGTTTTACATATTAAAAGGGAGTGTGGGAAGTTTTGAAAAGTCGTAGTTAATTTGGGGAGTTTTGTTTCTATTTTCTATTATTTCGTGTATAACTGAGGGCTCGATTTGATTAGGATTTTTATATCTCGTGTTTTGTTTTCTTTTTGAGTAAATTGATTTAATTGCACAGTGTGTTCATTTTGGTCTTGCGTATTTCAGAGAAAAAACCCAGCTTGGTCTAGGGCAAATGTATCAATTATTGTGGAATTCCGTCGGAGACGACTTCGAAACGACATTATAAAATGATATCATTCACTTTTATGGTGATATGAGTCTTTAAAGTTTAAATTATAATGTTTTCCTAAAAACCACTATAACCGGGGCATCCGCAGTAATGCACACACTTACCATATATGTTTCCAAAACTAATTCATTTGTACGCGACAATCGCAAAATAGCATATTTGCTAGTCATCATGTTAATGATATTGGAAAAACGGTTCTATCCTGGAATATCAAGTTTTCTGGGGACAAAGACGGTCGCAGTATAGCAGAATTTTTGCTACGCGTCAATGAGTACCGCACACTGGTCCGCATAGAGGACGAGGACCTCTTGAATGCCACGACGAAGTTGCTGAAGGGAGCAGCAGTCCAATGGTGTCGTCAATCAAGAAAGAATTGGCACACATGGCAAGACTTTAGCGAGGCAGCACGACGCTGTTACGGCGTGGATAGTCGTTATCAAAACCGGTTGGTGGCAGAAGCGACGGCGCGAACCCAAGGATTTGCAGAACCAGTCACGGACTATATATTTTCTCTGCTCTCATACATTGACAAATGCGAAGTGCCTTGGATCGAGGAAAGAAAACTGCAACTTATCTATCAAAATATGTCGTCAGAGTTGCCGGCGATCATGAGTAAAGAGAAAACCACCGATCTAGACACTTTGATTCGGCGCGGCAGGCAGAAGCTGGCGTGGAGGTGCGGCGTAACTGGAAAGGGCCACATCTAGCTGATAAGTATTAGAATGAGTCTAGCTGCAATTGCTGTAAGTTCGACCCCATATTTGTCTCAGAAAGTTGACAAGCTGGTAGAGGATAAATGGAATGCAAAGCGCAATGCTCGAAGTCTGGCAGCGATATCGCAGGGTTGATCTGAAGATATTTCAGCTATGACTGAGAAGTTGTTCGAGGAAAAGCTAAAGCAGCTGACTCAGACTAGCCCTATGAAAGCTCCACTGCCAGCTGCAGAATGGGGTCGTATTTTATTTATATTATAAAAGGAGCGGTAGTCCAAAAAGCGACAAGAATAAAGGAAATACACCTGGGCCACGTTCCCATCTTGTCTGCTGGAGCTGTAGCTGGCCGGATACACTACAAGGACATGGCCTGAGTGTGCGGGAAAAGAGCACGGGGAATATGAAAGGTGTACCATATATGTTTCCAAAACTAATTCATTTGTACGCGACAATCGCAAAATAGCATATTTGCTAGTCATCATGTTAATGATATTGGAAAAACGGTTCTATCCTGGAATATCAAGTTTTCTGGGGACAAAGACGGTCGCAGTATTGCAGAATTTTTGCTACGCGTCAATGAGTGCCGCACACTGGTCCGCATAGAGGACGATTACTTAGGGTGTAGATCAGGTCCGTACCACCTCTGCAGCCAACCTAAGGACCTCACCGACTCACCCTAATGAGACCAGCAAAGCACAAGAGCAAGCTGAGTCAGTTCTTCCACCGATTGCGATGCCGGCAGAACTTATAATAGATCACGATGCGAATGGGTCTTCTGAGGGATCAGCTTGTTGCATCGAGAGATACAACTCTCGCTAGTGGATGCAAGTGGGAATTGGTGGATTCCGAGTGCATGCACTGCACGATGGAGGTGCGGCACGTACATGTATTGGACCACTTGTCCTGCAGATTGCAGCAGCGTTTACTAAAAATATTGTACCAAGTAAAGGACCAGACGTGCGTATGGCTAACGGACAGATCTCACCTGTGATCGGATATGTCGATTTACCATTCGATATAGATGAAGTACGACGCCATCGTAATCCTACCCGAGCTACCAGACGGATGTCTTCTCAGAGTAGATTTTAAGCGAGCGTTTAACGCACACATTCTACCCCGCGAAAATAAACTAAAGATAGAAGGGATTGAGGAGCTTCTCCCTCTCGATGTAGCGGCAGTAGAAGTGGATGAGCGAATTCCCGTCTCCTCGGTTGGACTATCCGGCATTACAGAGGTGCAACGCTTACAATTACAGGAGATGTTGGATCGAGTATTACCAAACGGCAAAGTGCCTTTAGGTCGCACTAATCTTATCAAACATAAGATTGATGTTGGTTCTGCGCGACCTATTAGACAAAGGTACTATCCAGTCTCGAAAAAACTTGAAGAAGAAATGCATCCAGAAGTGCATCAAATGCTGGAAGCAGGGATCAGTCGTAGATCCCACAGCGAATGGTCGAGCCCAGTGGTAATGGTTCGTAAGTCAAATGGCTCTTATCACTTTTACTTCGACTACAGGAAGTTGAACGGAGTGACTAAGGTACTTGCGTATTCGCTTCCTTAGATGGATTATATCCTGCGAAAGCTATAGAAAGAACGCTATATTTCCAGTATTGACCTAAGCAGTGAATATCATCTGGTACTGTTAGACGAAGAATCACGATACTTGACTGCATTTACAGGGCCAGGCCTTGGCCTTTTCTAATTCTGTTCTCTCCCATATGGCGTATCGGGCGAGCCCGCCACGTTCCAGGAATTGAGTGACAAAATTATCGACCCTGAGCTTGAGCCATGCACGTATTCATATATGGATGATATGATTATGACAACAGAGGCATTTGAAGAACACTTGATATGTCTTGAGTATGTTCTCCGCAGAATTATCGATGCGGGTCTCACCATCAACTTTCACAAAAGCGAGTTTTGATGCAGTGAAGTTAGATTTTTGGGGGTTCTCGTGAATCGAGAGGGATTCCGGCCGGATCCAGACAAGATTGTCCCAGTATTGGAGTTACCTGCTCCGAAAAATTTTAAACAGCTTTGACGATTCCTAGGAATGGCATCGTGGTATCGGAAATTTTTGAATGATTTCGCCACGATTGCGGACCCGCTTACCCATCTAATTAGATCAAATGTCAAATACGTATGGAGTGATGAGCAACAGTTGACGTTTGAATAGATAAAAGTGCTGATCACATCTGCTCCAGTGTTACATAGCCCTTCTTTTTACCATCAGTTCGTCATACAGATTGAGGCTAACTCCACTGGTTTGGGAGCGGTGCTCACGCGAATTCTTGATGGGCTTGAACACATGTTGTGCTTTGCTAGTCGCACGTTAACATCAGCTGAAAGGAACTACTCACCAACCGAACGAGAATGTCTTGCAGTGCTGTGGGTCATAAGAAAGTTCCGATCTTATGTGGAAGGTTACCACTTCAAGGTTATTACAAACCATATCAGTCTGAACTGGTTACAAGGAATTTAGAACCACACAGGACGCTTGGCACGGTGGGCTCTCGAAATGCTTGCTTATAACTTCGAGGTTGAGTATAGGAAAGGCAGAGAAAATTGGGTGCCAGACGCATTATCTAGCATGTACAAGGATGAGTCGGAGGTACCAGTTTCGTCAGTCAGTTGCCCAGACGAGGATACTAGCGATGCGTGGTATCTGGCGATGAAAGCGAAAGTTCGCGCAAATCCCATGGAGCATATACATTGGTAAATAGTTGGCAACAGACTGTATTACTATCGATCAGATCCTTCGATTGAAGATCTTTTAGAGAACCAGAATGCTTGGAAGCTAGACAGCTGGACATTTGGGACGCACTAAAACATATGAGCGCATAGCAATGCTGTATTATTGGCCATCAATATATAAGGACATAGCAAATTACGTGCGTCGCCGCGCAGTATGCCAGCAATGCAAAGCTGTCCAATTAGCACACGCTGGACTTATGGGCCAGCGTATTGTAACACTTCGCATTTGTCAATGTATGAGAGCAGAGAAAATATATAGTCCGTGACTGGTTCTGCAAATCCTTGGGTGCGCGCCGTCGCTTCTGCCACCAACCGCTTTTGATAACGACTATCCACGCCGTAACAGCGTCGTGCTGCCTCGCTAAAGTCTTGCCATGTGTGCCAATTCTTTCTTGATTGACGACACCATTGGACTGCTGCTCCCTTCAGCAACTTCGTCGTGGCATTCAAGAGGTCCTCGTCCTCTATGCGGACCAGTGTGCGGTACTCATTGACGCGTAGCAAAAATTCTGCAATACTGCGACCGTCTTTGTCCCCAGAAAACTTGATATTCCAGGATAGAACCGTTTTTCCAATATCATTAACATGATGACTAGCAAATATGCTATTTTGCGATTGTCGCGTACAAATGAATTAGTTTTGGAAACATATATGGTAAGTGTGTGCATTACTGCGGATGCCCCGGTTATAGTGGTTTTTAGGAAAACATTATAATTTAAACTTTAAAGACTCATATCACCATAAAAGTGAATGATATCATTTTATAATGTCGTTTCGAAGTCGTCTCCGACGGAATTCCACAATAATTGATACATTTGCCCTAGACCAAGCTGGGTTTTTTCTCTGAAATACGCAAGACCAAAATGAACACACTGTGCAATTAAATCAATTTACTCAAAAAGAAAACAAAACACGAGATATAAAAATCCTAATCAAATCGAGCCCCCAGTTATACACGAAATAATAGAAAATAGAAACAAAACTCCCCAAATTAACTACGACTTTTCAAAACTTCCCACACTCCCTTTTAATATGTAAAACAACCAATGATATAATATACTAAAGACGATTCACTACAGGAGTAACAATAGCTACATTGATAATTAGTAAATCGACTTTTTCCGGGGGTCCCATTTTTTTCTAATATGCTCTAGAAAGTTTCAGGCTCATCACCAAAGCGGATCGACATAAAAACCGAGTAATGACTTTTATAAAAAAAATAATCGGTGTGCAACAGCCTTTTTATCCGACAAAAGCTCCAGTGCCCAGCTGTACGCTAGCGGAGGATCTGGCTTTCTTTCCGAGAAGGCCATCATCTGGAGTAGTAACACGAAGCCGAAGAATGAGCTCATGGGAGCGCCTTATCACCTGCAAGGTTGTATCGACAACAACACCACACGCGGAAAATCATCAGCATCTCGCCTAAGGCGATTATATAAACATCAACAAACCTGCCTGGAAGAAAAAACCGAGTCATCATACACGAACGACGGAGCACCAGGACCATTGGTCGGCGCGACGCAAGACTCAGCCTTATCAAAATGCCGCAAGATAAGTGCGGTGCAGTGAAATGAGTGCGCGCATATGATTTGGTTCTGACTGTACAAGAAATGATGAGAGGGCATGAAGAATGCAAGTAATGAATGTATGAACTATTATTACTATTAAAATGACATTTCAACGAATAGTACGGATAAAAAAAATGTGATCGCATACAATATTACTGCTAAAGTAATGTACAACCTAAAACTATTATACATATATCCAACTCGATGATGTAAGCAAAAGAAAAGGAGAGAGAGACACACATATTTCTGTACAAACATCGACGTAAGCATACAATATTACACTCACACACACATACACTATAGAGCCACTGAGGCAGTGGCGCGGTCCCTCGAACGTGTAACGTACGCAGACGGGCACACGTTGACACGAGACATTCATGTCGGTTGAGAGGAGCACACATGCTGACGAGGATGAATCCTTATCTTGCGCGAGTATTCTCGCGTGGGATAAGCGCGTCTCTGGAGCGACGCGCACAGGCAGTCCAGGCCGGACCCCCGATCGACGAGCATCTAGCTTTAGGCGCGGACAGACACCTCTCTCTCCTAGTTGCTGAATAAACGACCATCAACCCTATCCCTTGTCTTCTTCTTTCGAACGTCCCAACCTCATCGAGACTCGATACTTAACTGTGCCGACTAAAACACGCAACGCACCCCACGCATTGCATCTATTCCCTCTCCGTTACAATATTTAAACATAAAAATGTATTTAAATTAAAAAAATTGCGTAAATTCATTTATTTAAATATTTAACTTAAGCCAGTTTATATTCAACAGTTTAAAAGTTGCTTTACTCTATAAAAATAACTTTGTATTTAAAAAATTAAAAAAATATATTAAAAATATATCTTGCGCTTTGAAGCGTACTAGACATGTGCATGAGTGTATTTTACAGAATACAATGGTAACCAAGCCATTTTATATTGAATTGTGTTTAAAAGCTTCTTTAGATCTATAAAAATAACTTTGTAACTAAAAAATTATAAAAAATATACAAAATATATCTAGCTCTTCGAATCCTATGAGACATTTGCAGTACATTTTACAGGACTGAATCATGACGCTGACTATAAAAAGTGTATTTCACAGAATAGAATGACGATGAATATAAAATAAATATCCTTTTTTTATTCTCTACTCAACCTTAATGGACACTTTATTGACCTGAAAAGCGGAATAAAAGTAGCATAGGCGTGCAGACTAGTCGATTTGCGGGAGAAAATGTGGGAAAAATGTAAAAAAAATATTTGAAATCTTTAAAGTGGCCACAGTTAAGTCGAAAATAAAGTTCTATACCTACGCAACATGGGAATAAAGTCGACATTATTCCCTTGTTGGATAATGTACTATAATAATAATAAAAAATATATATATTTCAATAGAATTTTGGTGAATATATATTTTAAAATTTAATTTTAACATTATTTTAACAATATTTTAACATTTAAGTTCAATATTTTTACGTTATGTATCAATATTTAACTTAAGGGGTTTTTTCCGTTTATTGTTTTTTGTTAAGAAATAATAATGATATTTTTCATGATAACTCCTACATTGCTTATTACCTTGAATGTTTCGAGAGCATGTAAATCTTCATGCATGCATCATATGACAACTTTGAGTTCTCTTTAAAATGTACACGTTTTCTTCTCTTCCATTTCTCTCAACCACTTTCATTACACTGAAAGATCTTATACATGCACTGTATACCGTATAAGCAGATAAATTCTCAGTTGGTAGGGTGACGCAATCATAAATAGCGATTATGTTTCCATGCAATTCCTGCCCGCCTTTGCCCGCACCGCTTCCTTCACCTGCGCTATCTCTGCAGCGGATAAATAAGAATTAATCAAAAATACAATTTTTACGTGATTATCGATCAAAACACATTTACATGGTTCTTTAACATAATCCAGATATCAATATTACAATTTATTATGCGTAAAAGAGTATATTTTTATAAATATAAAGATACATGTATATTGATGAATCTGTATTTGAAAGAAAAAGATTGAAGTGTTAGATATACTTATAATAACTTATTAATCTGACAAGTTTTTATAACATTTAAAGTAGAAGAAACATTCTTTTTAAAGTTGAATACCAATAAAAATTGTATAATACATATATTATAATATATATACATATAATATAAATTTATATATACTATATATATATATATATAGTATATATATATATATATATATAATATATAGTATATATAAATTTATATAATATGTATATATATTATAATATATGTATTATACAATTTTTATTGGTATTCAACTTTAAAAAGAATGTTTCTTCTACTTTAAATGTTATAAAAACTTGTCAGATTAATAAGTTATTATAAGTATATCTAACACTTCAATCTTTTTCTTTCAAATACAGATTCATCAATATACATGTATCTTTATATTTATAAAAATATACTCTTTTACGCATAATAAATTGTAATATTGATATCTGGATTATATATATATATATATATAATATATAGTATATATAAATTTATATTATATGTATATATATATTATAATATATGTACGAGTATTATACAATTTTTATTGGTATTATTCCTTTTTTATTTTTTATTTATATATTTTTATATATATATATATATATATATATATATATATATATATATATATATATATATATATATATATATATATATATATATATATATATATATATATATATATATATATATATATATATATATATATATATATATATATATATATATAATATATAGTATATATAAATTTATATTATATGTATAAGTATATGTATGGCGTACAAAGTAACTAAGACGTAGAAAGTGCTGCCTCCCGCGTAAAAAGTTGTAACACTAGGTAGTGTGGCAAATACATTGCAATGATAGACGCATAAAGTAATGTGTATGGTTTATATTAAATTTTTTAAAGCAATGCACATGGTTTTATGTAAAAAATCATTTAAAAACAATGCGTAATGACTTATATGAAAATTTTAAAAGCAATGCGTTTGGACCATTTAATATTTAATATATAATCAAAGTACAATTTATACCCGATTGTCGATCAAATCACATTTATGCTTCGTTTTCTTTTTCGGTATAAATTATTTTAACGGCGCAATTTTATCTGCCACAGCCATGAGGTTGACACTGAAGTACTCTAATTGACTGTCTACACCCGCCGCTTATTAATCTGACAAGTTTTTATAACATTTAAAGTAGAAGAAACATTCTTTTTAAAGTTGAATACCAATAAAAATTGTATAATACATATATTATAATACATATATTATATATATATATATATATATATATATATATATATATATATATATATATATATATATATATATATAGTATATATAAATATATATTATATATATAAGTATATTATATGTATAAGTATATGTATGGCGTACAAAGTAACTAAGGCGTAGAAAGTGCTGCCTCCCGCGTAAAAAGTTGTAACACTAGGTAGTGTGGCAAATACATTGCAATGATAGACGCATAAAGTAATGCGTATGGTTTATATTAAATTTTTTAAAGCAATGCACATGGTTTTATGTAAAAAATCATTTAAAAACAATGCGTAATGACTTATTTGAAAATTTTAAAAGCAATGCGTTTGGACCATTAAATATTTAATATATAATCAAAGTACAATTTATACCCGATTGTCGATCAAAACACATTTATATGGTTCTTTAACGTAATCCAGATGTCAATATTAAATTTTTATAAGAATAAAGATACATATAGGCTGGGTGTGTGTATACATCAGCGCCACCTCATGGTGAAAAAACCTAAACACAATGGTGAGTGAATCAAATGCTTTGATACGGGCCTAGAGTGATTTTCTTCAAATAATAAATAAAAATACAACTTGAGTCCTGTTTTATATATTGAAATTTTTCTACAGGTTAATACTCATCAAAAGAAGTCTTTTCTTTACTGTAAAACTAATAAATGGAGTATTTATTTCCAGAAGAATGTCAGTCTAATTTATTGCAAGGGCGATATTCGCATGACGTAGTGTCCGAATATGAACTTTAAGATAAAACTGAAATATTTTGCGAATTAAAATTATTTCAACATTAAAGATACTATTGTAAATTAATGCAGTAGTTATATAATATTGTATATAATATTCATAATTAGGTCGAGCGAATAAACAAAATCACAATACATTATTTTAATGTAATTTATCAACAACTAACATATATTAAGAATTATGAAATTATAATTAGACAAAAATAATTAACTAAATTTCTTTTATATGACATATAATCTTCTCTTAACCTTTATGGAAGTTCATCGCGGCAATAAATTAATTACTTTAACGTTGTATTCGGTAAATATTTCATTTTTCTGTTGGATAGACATTCTTTTGGAAATAAACAATTCCTTACAGTAAATGAAAGAATAGGTTGATAAGTAATATTCTTTAGCAAAATTTCAGTATATAAAACAGGAAACTCAAGTTGTAATTTTATTTATTATTTGAAGAAATTTACTGTCTGCCCAAATAAAAGCATTTGATTCTCTCACCATTATGTTTCTATTTGTTCACCCTGAAGTGGCGTTGAGGTCTACGTGAACCCGGCCTATATGCTGAAACTGTATTTAAAAGAAAAAGATTGATGTGTTACATATACTATTAATCTGAGAAGTCGTTAAAACAATTAATAGTATATAGTGCAACTAGGGGGGTAAGAGTAGGGGGGTAACTCTTACTATTCAACAGTAAAAGTTCAAGCTATACCTACTCTACTAAATAAATGTTAATGAAAACGATGCAATAAATTTAAACTGACCAATGTAGTAGTATTATCAAATAGCTTTGTATAGTGTATGCAGGCCAAACATAAAATAATCTAGAATAAATAAAAACAACACACAAAGTTTCAATCATGATTTTTTACTATTTTTTCTATTATTTTTTAGAAATAAGCTACTTATCTAATATTCGTTAAAGTGAGCAGATCCTTTAAATTCTTATCTATACATGTCACTAAATAACGACTTACACTATAAACAACAAAAAGACTGGTCAATAGTCATGTGTTATGTATTGTCACAATTAGCGTCATAAACGGACCCGCAAGTGACCGCGAGAGACTAGCAAACACGCGCGATCATTCAAATATACAAATAAGAAAAGCAAATAACATAGGCCTCGCCGAATATAAGCATACGTCACTGTGCCATTTAGTTGGACTGCAGCTGCCACAAATATTCCTCGGGAAATTCACTAATTATCGGCGATTTGTTTCAAAACTCTTGGCCGGAGAATCGTTTGCTATATTCCAGAAAAAATCTCGGGAAAATCTTGGGCCTCGCACGTCTCTTCCTGCTCACGTCTTCATTTTCTAGACTAGTCGACTAGTATAAATAAATTTCAAACAGTTAATCAGTTAACACCTATATTAAACAATACTAATATAATAAAAAGAAATTTCCATCTTACACTTTCTTGACAATAGGCAAGAAAGTATAAAATGCAAACTGATTGCTCGTTGGGTATTTAATCATTTTAAAGAGAATCTAATGGACTCTACGAGCTATAAACCCATGGATATACAAATTTATCATTTCTATTCCATATACAAGTAACATAGAACTAACTACAAGTTTTTCTCATCAAAATTAATCTAATAAATTTAATTTTAGTTGTGCCTAGGTACTAAACAGATGCTTTCCATTTGTGACGAATTCTAGTCTTCACATTCCTTTTAATTCATAACACTCGAACTCGAAATACATTTTCCATTTTACTATAATTGATTAACTCCAATTAAAAGTAACTGAACTAACTACATCGAAACCTTATCTTTATTCATTCCTTGAATCACACTTTAAACGATAGCACCTCCAATAATTGCACAAAATAATATAGAGCCGCCTAGACAATCATTTATCTCCATTAAACTAGCCATAGATCTCATTCCGAGATATGATGGCGAAACGGGGAGCTTTAAAATCCAGGGACACGCCGATAGGCTCATCGGAAATCGCAGAGAACCCGAAACGATAGCCGAGCTAATCTCAATCCTAATGAATTTGATTACGAAATAACCTGTAAAATTGGTAAAGCTAATTCCAACGCAAATGCCCTATCCAGAAATCCTATAAGTAATCCCTACTGAGACTAACACAATTGACGAAACTGACTCCTCGAAAGGCCTGAAATCGATGCTCGTCCGCACTAACGAAACACCTATTGTAGACTACGATAATAGCATAGCACGTTACGATGACCCTTGCGAATCACTTATTGGATCGATCTTTCCTACGTGGGAATGTATAGAGGCTACAAACTTAAAGTATAATACAGATAAATTTAGACAAAAACGAAAGCAATGACAATTCTGTGACAGCCTTGGACGAAGAAATTATGCTAACATCGGTGGTAAATATAGACCCACCCTAGACTACCTTGGATGAGAAAGACTCGTCGTAGAGAGATATGAGCGCACCTGGCGCCGTATCACTCTGCGCGACCAATGAACGTGACGGGCGCTGGGTTCTCGTATCCGGGGGTCAGAAGGTCATGATGCCATATACGCATGCAAAACCGCCTCGACACCCCTTAGTGAGGTCTTTAGACCCAGGTTGATTGAGAACGGGCATGGTACGTGTATCGACGGAAACGCATGCAAAACCGGCTCGACACCCCATAGTGAGGTCAATTCATCCGGGTCGATCGAGATCGGGCATGCAAAACTGGAAGCATATGCGATAACCGACTTGACATCCCTCTGTGAGGTCATTAGACGCGGGTCGATCAAAAACGGACACGGAAATGCTTATTAAAAGTGAAAATTATGAAAAAGAGACATTTTTAGCTAACGAACAGACGGACAATAGAAGTCCCCATCTTGCATCTTGCAACGAACCCTCGCTTATTCCTAATATCTGTTGACGTATAACGACTATCTAACGATCTTACAATTTTTCATACAAATCCTACAAAGGTTTAATCAACTGACTGACATTTACATACTTTACATCGAACGACTACATTCTGAAACTTACTGTACATCTTTACACTACAACGACATCACTGTCCTTTATCCAACAATCGTGCATAAACCTTCTAAATGGGCAGAGCTGCACATCTGCCTATAAGCGAAAAAGAAATGCACTCCAATTAACTTCAGCTTACGTAAAATGTTATCCTGATATGCGATAACAACATCTAATTCCGTAAAAAGAGAAACTTAGTATTGAATTTATAATTAAATAAAAAAAATAAAAAAATTAAGTAAATTAAATGAATCTTTTAAATACTTTTAACCATCAATCTAAGCAACGAGATCTAGTTAATTCATAAGAAAATTATATATAACGACAATTTATAATAACTATGATTATATGACTATACGATGGACAAAATAAAACTCGATTCAGGTATGTGTTTAAAATGACTGTCATAATTGTTAATAAATCTGTATCTTGAGTAATAATACTTAAAATAAATCAATAACGAAATCGATATTGAAAAAAGTGTCACCAGTGGTAACATTCTTTTTTAGAAAACGGGAAGTTATTATGTACGGTCATTAATACCGTCACAACTACCATCATAAACAGCTCGGTGAGAGACTGCGAGAAGCATGCGAGCGACCAGCAAACACGAGCGATCATTCAATCATTCAAATAAAAAAAGCAAATAACATAGGCTTCTCAAAACATAAGCATACGTCACTGTGCCATTTACTTGTCTGGCAGCTACCACAAATATTCCTGGTAGTCCAGTCAAATTAGCCGAAAATCGATGAAAAATGCTTGATGTGACCTCACCGGCTGAAAAAATTCATGTTTATGTAAACGAGTGCTCTGATTCTGAATCTGTTGACGAAACCACCAGATTTTGACTCGTTTGCTTTAAAAAAATTGGGGAAACTCCCCAAAAACGGTTTTTCGCTTATATCGTTGAAAGTATAAGTCGGATAAAAAAAATTTAAACATGAAAGTTGTAGATCGGGAAAAAACCTATCGGGTTGAGTAAGTCCGCTCAAGGCCAGGTGTCATATTTCACCGATAACGTAGAAATAAGGCGTAAAAAGTGACTTTTTATAACTCCACAACGAATACAGCTAGAAATCTGTAATTTTGTGGAAACATGCTCTGTAACTCAGTTGTAGAAAAGAATTCGCAGTGTACACGTCGTTTCATTTCGATTCATTTCAGTCTTTCTGTCTTACACGTGTAAATGTTATAATAATACTTACTATTGAAATTTTGGCAAAAATCAATATATGTTTGAGTATTTAGTAACAATCTATTTTACTTTGTTTATAACATTCAAATTTTAATACCGATTGAAAGTGAATTCAAACTTATAATATTCTGTACATATTTCAGCCTATTTTGATAATTTTACGAAAGCGTCTTCGATGGATCAACAAGTCCAGGGTGAACGCGAGGATGAAGCAGAGGTTGGAAATGTATATCAAGGACAGATGTGTGTTATATGCGATGAACCTATTGCTGACAAAACAAGCAAGTCTCTTGGCCAACAAGCTCTTCAAACTCTTTGCGATGTCAGTCGTCAGCGACGAGATAAGAAATATTTTCTGTTCCAAAATCTTTCATCTATGGTGGTTCATTCAACATGCAGTACCATCTATAAATGTCCTTCTTCAATCCAGGCTACCCAAAAGAAAGCTACAATGGACTGTGCCAAAAATAGACAGCTTTTCAAAGAAGCACGGAGTTTTGATTGGAACAACTGTTTTTTATGCGGTAAAGTCAATCATAAAAATAACCCAAAAAATCCGATCAGTTTAATTAATTCACAAATAACAATAGATAAAATCCTTGAAGTTATCTCAAACAGACCGGGAAATGATTACAATGCTAAAATCAAAATTTTTTTGCAAAGTATCGAAGATATCAGCGAAACTAAACCTCGTTATCATAAAAATTGTCTCTCTAAATTATATCTGAATTGTGAACCAAATTTGTCTAACAGTCAATTAGATACTTCAGACGTTTATGAATATATCATAAATTATATTCGAGTGAATAAGGAACAATGCCAAATATCTCTCAAAGAAATCATACAAGAATACAATGGCGAACTACCAGGAATCGATTCAATCAAACAGAAACTAGAAGAGCATTTCAGGAACAAAGTTTGTTTTTTGAATAGAAAAGATGATTTAATTATTTTTATTCTGAATTCACGAGAGAAAGTTTTGAAGAAACATTGGGAAAGTATTAATAAATAAATTAAAAAAGAAGATCACATTAAAATGGTCGAGTTAGCTGCACACATAATTTTACAAGATATTAAAAGTCATTATTATGACACACAAAATTATAAAACTCCAGATTCTTTTCTCGACAATATTTTTGACGATATACCTTTAACTTTGAAAACATTCGTTGATATCATCATTAAAGAAGATAAAGATTTATCACGAGAAACTGCTGTTCAAAAATGGGATAAAAGAGTTGCAACTTTAAGTCACTGTTTGATAAATTCTGCACGTCCGCGATCTTTCTTGTCTCCGATTTTATTAGGATTATCTTCAATGATGCACAAAAAACACGCGTCGAAAGGTTTAATTGATAGCTTAGCTCCTTTAGGATTATTCGCATCGTAAAATGAAGCTCTTTTATTTGAAGCTGCGATAGTTAATGAACCAGATAAGTTTAATTATAAACTTTCTTTAGTTTAATTATAAACTTTCTCCTGAATGCTATGTACAATTTGTATTTGACATCGCCGACCATAATACAAATACAATCGATGGTTCTAATACTTTTCATTGCATGGGAGAAATCATGTGCGTTAATCCGGCATCTGGTGTTTCATCCGATAAAAAATCGTAAGAGTATCGAAAATGCCCAAGTCAACAGAAATTGGAAAGTTTGGTTTTCTGCCACTAAAAAAATTTGAACGATTTTCTTTCGAAGGTTTAAAAAAGTACAAGTAAAAGATATTAATGTAACGCAACCTTTGTCACCAGATGTTGAAACTTCATCATCCGAGATTTTGTAGTTTTTCGGGAAACATTCTAATCCAAATGCAACTCAAGGTTGGAATGGGTTTATGGAAGATGTTTACAAAGGAAAATCATACACTATTAGTAGAGTTATTCCTTTACAATTTGTCAAAGAGCTACCGAGTCATATTGATACAATTTTTACTGTTCTCATAAAAGCAGCGTATGAATGTGGAATACAATTGCAAAAACATTGTTTTGTGACTTTTGATTTACCTTTGTACATAAAAGCAAGAGAAATTTTAGCGTCAATCGATCCAAACAATGATCCACATAATTTAAAACGCGTAATTGTTAGACTTGGCGGATTCCATACTCTTATGTCATTTCTTAGAGCAATAGGCAATATAATCGACGGTAGTGGCTTAAAAGAAGTTTTTTCGCAGATTTACGCTGAGAATTCAGCCGAAAAGGCACTTGTCGGCCACGCATATTCTAGAGCAATTAGAGGACATTTTCTAGTCCAAGCAACTTTAGCAAGCAAAATTTTCAAGTCCATAGATTTATCAATAGAAAATTCTGAATTTATGAGCAATTTATTAACGAAAGTTGTAAGTGAGGATTATCATCAAATAATTACTGAGCCACTATTTTCTGAAATTTAAGATAAATTCGTTTCTTATTTCAATTCTTTGAAAGAAAATGGCCCAACTTCTCAATTATGGTTACAATATTTTAATATGATTACAATTGTCAAAAAATTTATTGAAGCAGAACGGTCGGGTAATCGGAATTTACATTTAGATTCAATGCGAATGATGTTACCATACTTCCATTCAAATGGTCATTTTCTATATGCGAAATGCGGGCATTTATATATCCAAGATATGCTAGATTTGCCAAAAATAATGGATCCACATGAATATAGTGCATTCAAAAACGGTCTTTTTACAATAAGGCGAACTGATAAATTCTGGTCCGGCGTTTGGAGCGATATGATGATCGAGCATGTCTTAATGAAATCCATGAAATGTCAAGGAAGTTTGACACATGGGCGTGGTTTAACAGAAAGCGTTTTAGCGAAATGGATACTTTCAGCAATCGTGCTTGTAGATTTATGAAACGAAATGGAAAGCTTTTGTAACGTTAGTTACTCCACTTCAGAACAACACGTAGATACGCGATCTTCACGAATGTCCAGAGATACAAAAGATCTGGAGAAATTAACGTCATTTTTTGATTTATATAATCCATTTTCAAAAACTGATAAGATCATGTCATTGACTACTAGTCTAGTTGGGAATAGCTCGATTAATGGTTATAAAGCATTTGAACTCGGTGTGGAATTACAGAAAATTATGATTGGAGGATATTTTGGACTGCTTAAATTCCAAAGAAAGAAGAAAGTTCTCTCCTTGAAATCAGTGACTAGCTCTTTGAAAGTTAATGATGAAGTTATCGTTATTGATGCCTTATTGATTTTTCAAAGGATTTCATTAAATATAAACTCGAAGAACGATATGAAGAAATATCTAGAATTTGAACTTGCTCCTTTTCCTTTATCTATATTTGATAAAGGACTTCTACGTAAGACTGCAAAATCAACATTTTATATTAACTTTCAATCTATCGAAGAATTTCCGACTTCAGAGGGCTTACTACACGTTGTTGATGGCGGATTCCATTTGCATCGAGTTCTTTGGAATCAAAAAAATGTAATTGAGAATATTTTGCAAGAATATGTACAATACGTAACAAATCACTACTCGAAAGATTGTTTTTGTCATTGTTTTTGATGGATATTCAAATTCTGATACGGTAACTAGTACAAAAAATGTAGAGCGATTACGTAGAAAACAGAAACTTCTTGGCCAAGAAATACAATTTGAAAAACATACAACAATAACTTTACAACAAGATAAATTTTTGATTAACGATAGTAATAAATCCAGATTCATTGACATGCTTTGCGAAGAACTAAATGCAAAAGGATTTCGAACTAAAATCGCGGAGGAAGATGCAGATACTTTGATTGTACAAACAGCAATTGAGAATATTTCACGTATTCAAAATGTTGTTATAGTCGGCGAAGATATTGATTTATTAGTATTATTGAATCAGCTAGCTCCTAAAGATGCAAATATTTTCTTTTACAAACCTTGTGCAGGGAAAACGCCGGACCAGAAATTTACATGTAAAAGTTTCAAACACGAATCATTGCAAGATATTGTTGCTCTTTTACATATTTTTACGGGTTGTGATACTACCTCTTCTTTCTATAATCAAGGAAAACATAATCTTCTTAAAACTATTTTATCGAATCCGGATTTGAAGAAACACGCACAAGTATTTTATGATGATAAAGCTACTCCCAAATCAATTGCTGAGAGCGGTAACGAATTGATTCGCGCGATATACCTAGCTAAACATGAAAAAGGAGATTTGAATGAATTACGTTTTTTACATTTTCAAAAATCAACTAATAAAAAAGTGTTTAAATTAGAATCTCTTCCACCGACAAAAGAATCTGGAAAATTACATTCATTCAGAGTTTATTATCAATTACAAGAGTGGCTTGGTAATAAAGGTTTAGATGTTACAAAATAGGGTTGGAAAAAAAGCAATGGTATGTTTCTACCAATTTACTCTGAAACACCTCTTATACCCGATGAAATTATTAAAAAAATAAGTTGTAATTGTAAGAAAGGTTGTAAAACTACTACTTGTG
Organism: Gastracanthus pulcherrimus; assembly: GCA_949152435.1. Taxonomy (NCBI): domain Eukaryota; kingdom Metazoa; phylum Arthropoda; class Insecta; order Hymenoptera; family Pteromalidae; genus Gastracanthus; species Gastracanthus pulcherrimus. The sequence continues at coordinate 90,436,514 of OX424575.1, forward strand.
GATGCAAAAAGCATGGTTTATATTGTACATCACTTTGTTCAGGTTGTCATGGTGATAGCTGCGAAAATATTGAACATGTATCTACCGAATCATTAGAATCAATCGAAAATATCGAAGAAAATGAATTAATTGATGAACTGATAGATTTACCTGTAAATAACATAAATTTATTTGAAAATGATGAGTGAACCTGTGATTTTCAGAGTGAGTGTGAGAATGATTATGAGAGTGAGGGAGAGAGTGACGATTCATCTGAGTGTGATTCCGAGTGTGAAAAAGAATATGACAAAGCGGTTACACAACCCAAAAGGCGAAAATTTGTTGAATAAAATTTTTGTAAATTACTTATTCTGTAAATAAAATTGCGAGAAACAATAAAACCGATTGGAATTGACATCTGCTTACTCATGTACTTTTTCTCCCTTATACATTCATCCTGAAAGAAAACCTTAAAGTTATTGCATATAAACATAAAGATTTATTTATATGCTTTCGATTAAAATAGAGTGTATATCTATGCAAAAATAAAAGAAAGGTTGAATTCCTAATGTCTTTGTACAAAGAAAAACGGCATCAGCAATCATACTTCAATATCGAGCGCCTGGGCGCGGCAAACTTTCATACACACTCGCTCCGCCGAGTAAAACTGCCGCTGCGCGTCTCGCGCGCGTCTTATGTTTGAACATCAAAATAATCGATTTAGTCTCATGAAACATTATGTAATAATTTTTTCTATAAACTTTAGATAAATATCTAACGAATGACATTTAAAAAATCTGTTTATAATGAAATGTCAGTGCGGAGTGATTATTCGAAAAAAAAACTTTATCTCGGCTCCTGTTCGTCGTAGAATATTCATTTTTTTTTCAAAATTTAGGTAAAAATTCCAGCTTTTCAGCTATATAATTTTCGATTATCTGACACATCATGATCTATTAAGAAAATAGGTTTGAAAATTGTAATTTTTTGCCGTCATTTTATTTGGGTTAAAACTGAAAAATCGATATTTTTATTTTCTCAAGTTATAAAACTAATCTTTACAAAACTAGAACCGTCAAAAACGTTACTCTACGACCAATAGAAATCTCACAATCCTACTTTCCGTGAAACGCCTTTTTTAGGGAAACTCGCTATAACTTCCGAACAAATGAAAATTTTCTTACCAAAATTTGCACGCTGTCTCTACATAACATAGAGCATGTTTCCACAAAATTACAGATTTCTGGCTGTATTCGTTGTGGAGTTATAAAAAGTCACTTTTTACACCTTATCTCTACGTTATCGGTGAAATATGACACCTGGCCTTGAGCGGACTTACTCAACCCGATAGGTTTTTTCCCGATCTACAACTTTCATGTTTAAATTTTTTTGATCCGACTTATACTTTCAACGATATAAGCAAAAAACCATTTTTGGGGAGTTTCCCCAATTTTTTTAAAGCAAACGGGTCAAAATCTGGTTGTTTCGTCAACAGATTCAGAATCGGAGCACTCGTTTATATAAACATGAATTTTTTCAGCCGGTGAGGTGGAAAAAAAGGGGTTTTCGGCTAATTTGAGTGGACTATCGGGGAAATTCAGTAATTATCGGCCAGTTGTTTCAAAACTCAAATGTTGGAAAAATCTCGGACCTCGCGCGTCTTGTCGTGCTCGGTCCTCGATGGATCTTCTTTTCAGGACAATAAACATCGACACAGAAACAACGAACTGCCAAGCACCTAATGATAGTATATACAGGTATGACAATGCAGCTACATAAGAACAAAGGGACCGAATAAGCAGCGCGCCGCCTGTATCTATTCAAGAGATGTATGCCCCTTGTTGGCACAACAAACCCTCGCAGCGTGCGATCACCCGCGAAACCGGTGCAATAAAATGATCGACACTTAGTACCGCTGCTCACAAGCAGCGCGGTCGCGACAAATTTGAAGCACGATTTGGACATAGCTCTGTATATCAACATTTAACAAAGGTTTTGTAGCCGTCACGTAAATGTTTGTGTGAAGTGTGTAAAGGATGAGTGTGTGCGAGTTTAGAGTAGCATTTTAGACGCGCGGGACCAACAAGCATATATTTGAACGGTTGCGAGGACGTTCCGTTATTGCGAACCTTTTTGGGTCATTTGTATTATAGTGTATAATGATATTTAATAAATATTAATTGATGTGCAAAATGTTGATACGTAAATTTAAATTCCTGGCTAGTTATAACAAAACCTCAAATTTGACTTACCCATGCTCTCTTTTACTACTTAATAAAATTGCGGTCCTTCCAAGTATGTGTTGGATGTTTAAATACAGTTCAGGAAATATTATTAAATTTATAAAAAAAAATTTTATTTAAATCCTCCGTAGTGAATTTTTGTGATATCATCATAATGCATTATTTTGATTATTTTGATTTTTTTATCTTTTTGTGAGTAGCATAACTTTTCATAGTAATTTTGACCATTATTCAAACAGGGCTTATTTTATAGGGATGGGTTCAAGGAACCATTTGAAACCTAATTTGGCCAATTTGGTTACGACGATACAGCACTTAAGTTTTAACGTAGTTGTATACTTTCCTAGCTAATCCTAAATAATGTTATTAGGTTTTTTAAAAAATAGCAGCATATTTTCCACAAAATTTGCGATAAAGAAACACTATTACATTTTTTTCTCTAAAGTGCAATAATTTCAAATGAAAAATACATGAAAGTTTTAAGTTACGGAAAAGATTAAAAAATTAAATTTATTTGTGCCCACATAACTTTTTACTATTTTAAAATTACCGTTCGTTCTGAGATTCAAAAATTTTGGTCTGCTGACTTGGCGTGGAATATCCCATGTGTGCTACACTGTGTATATGTAAAGGTTGTAATAATTTGTATGAACTTGTAAATACTAGTAGTAATTAATATATCTAATTCTTAAAATCAAGGTGCACAGCTTTTGAAATCGTGCCACTTTACCTCTCTCAGATTTCGGAGCAGTCAAATTCAATTTTAAAGAGAATTATATGTCTTTACACGGCTTTTTGCTTCATTTGTATTTTCATAACATATATCAGAGCCACATTCTTTTCTTAACCTACAGCACTTTATCTATTTTCTTATTTTACAAATATCAAAGCGTAAAAAAGGCAGATGTCTAACAAGCATAAGAGTGACAGCGTGAGACAAGGATCTACGCGCATGCGCAGCGTAGCTATTACAGGTTAACATATGCAGTCAACTCTCTCTTGCGTGTACTATACTATGTACAATGTGTACATGTTATTATTTTTTTATTATTTAAAAGCTACCAGGGTAAAAACTCAGGGACACTTAGTTTTCACCATTGTATCCCTATCCCCCCGGCTTGGACCTAACGAGGCTCCACAAATCCCACGGCTTTGCAGTAAGCTAGTAGGTTTTCCGTGTTTGCCTCCTTAAAAGTCTCGGGATCCAAAATCCCGTTTCCTAGCCACCTTCGTCGATGTCCAGCTAAGTTGGGACATTTGCAGAGAAAGTGGCTAGGAGTCTCTTCTTCTTCATTACACCATCTGCACAGGTTACTTATTCCCTGTGTTTTGTGTAGATAACACCGCAGGTCGCAATGTCCAGTTAATAGGCCCAGTACAACGCGTGCCCTCCGTTTATCCAAACTGATGATCTCCTTTCCCCACCTGGTAATGTATTCTCCCATTAGTTCTTTGGACCATCTATATCCTGTGGAGTTCTTCCATATGCTCCATCCTTCTTTTACTAATTTTTTCTTGATCGCACCACAGCCTTCTTGATATGGTATTCCTACCTCCCTTTCTGTCCGTCCGCTTTCATTTACTGCTTGTCTTGCAAGCCGATCTGCCCTTTCGTTCCCTTTTATTCCTGAGTGTCCAGGAATCCAGGTAATGCAGACCCTGTTTGCTCGGGTCAGGTGTACATGTTAAATGTTATAATATTTGTATGAACTTGTAAAGACAAAATTTGTTACGCTAACATCACAGCAGACTCGATTTCGCCTAGGTAGAGTTTTTTTTAGCTAAATATACTTATTCGCTGTGAGCATCTGCTTGGAGAGAATAAACAAAGTGATTAAATAACAGACAAAGTGAAAATAACAGACTTTAACGTACACAACACGTACAGACACAGAACTCTGGAATGGCCTAAATTATGCATCACCGGCGCGAGACGTACTTAGTGTTACCCATTGTAATCTTCATCTTTCGATAACCAAGATGGTACTAACTCTCGCAGAATTCTCGGCTCCAGTTGCCACGTAAAAACTGCTGCCAATGGCAGAATGACAAAGCGAGAGAGACGGAGAGATAGAGAGTGAGAGAGAGAGAGAGAGAATATTTATTTTCGCTCACGCATGTACACACACAGACAACCACACCCAAAACGTACTGTAGCCATGCAAAGAATGGCAGACAATGACGGATGAAGAACATCAACGATCGCGTATGCGTACGAACCACGCGTATACATATCAATACGGAAAAATAAAGCCATCAAGAGTGACAGCGTTTGTGATGAGTGTCACAATACAAAATAATTTGCTGGTAAATCGACAACTGGAGAGGGCACTAGTATCGTTACCATCTACTATCCTACACGCCGAGACGTACAACATTTCGCGTAGCGAACCTCGCATCTCGACAGTCGAGATGAAACTAACAGTATTTTGAGAGTTCTGCAGTCTCTGTTACCATGCAAAAAGCAGTTGACAGTAATGGAATAAAATAGCGCCGCTCGCGCATGCACACGGACCCTACGTATATATACATACGCATACGACAACGTCAGATGAGGAGAATTAGTGGGGCGAAGTCTAACCTTGATGCTCGTTGGTCAACGTAAACGAAGAGAGGACATGAAAGCTTGTAAGCGACATCTATGAAACATGAAGAGAACGTGTGTGTACACGGTGTACAGTGTATACACTTAAGAACGCTCGCGTATACACACACGCGTACACACTCACGTACCCACGCACACAACCACACCCAAACCGTACTGTTGCCATGCAAAGAACGGCAGACAATGACTCCTTGAATGCTCGATACATGGTAGTATTTAGAAATTTGCGCGACAGGTCTCAGATACGACATCTCTCTCATCGAGTGTGTCCTGAAGATCCAAAATGTTTGCAAGTAGCTTACTGGGATGCCACCGCAAAACTTTATGGTTATTTTTTGCTGGACTTGAAGCAAGATACACCCGATAATTGTCGATTTCGCACTTGTATTTTTCCTGACGATTACACTACGTTTACGTGCTGCGAAAAAAGATAAATGATAGCAATACTTTAAACCAGGTACGAGTCGCGTCGTTGTGCTGACTCTAAAAACTCGACATCCTTTTGCCCACAAAGAAGCGACCATTCTACGAGCATTGTATCATCTCAACGAGAAGCAACGTAAGGCTTTTTTGCAAAGAGCGGATACGAAATTAGTTCGTCATATTTGTAAGTGTGCTCTGGAACGTGTTAATCGGTAACGTACCACTCGAGAAACGACACAAATTTCGTCTAGGTAAACACGCAACAACTCTATGAAAATTTGCAACACCTTGTCTATGCTTGTCGAGAAAGAAGAAACTTATCGTACAGCGAGGAGGCTTCTTACCTGCTCTACTAGTACCACTCCTAGGTCCCGTTTTGGTTATTCTAGTGAGTAAATAAACAAAACAAAAATGGAGTACACTAGAAAAATGGTTCTCCTATCACAGGACAGCATAGAAGCTCTACAGAGTACGCGCACAAACGGTTCCCTAAAGTCTGTGCAAATACCCGGTACAGTGATGAGCAGACTCGACGCAGGTATGAACGAAATACTAAACACGCCGATGTATAATCATCGAAGGATGATCGAGAAAAGCGGTCATTGTATCGCCAAGTTTTGCAACGTTATCTTCACTTTAAGGACACTGATAGTACAGAAAAGAGAAAAAGAAATCAAGAACAGAATAAAGAACATGAAATGCAGGCAGAGGAGAAGGAGGAGGTGCTAGAGGACCGGATCGATACCGATATCCTGCAGAGTGTTCCTCAAAAGTACCGAAATGAGGCAAGTCAACTCCTGCATCGTTTACGTATCAGTGGTAACATTGTTTGGGGTGCTAATGGATCTGTAATAATAGGCGGTGTGCGGATACGTGATGGTAACATGGTTGACCTATTGAATGACGCTATGAGAGAATGACGAGTCACCCCACCACCGAGACTCCACGCCCCCACTCTGTGAACGATCTCGATAGTAAAGCTGGTAATGTTGATGGTGGTGGTAGTGGTAGTGGTAAATACTCATCAGCTGGCAGCTTCAGCAGTAACAAGAGGGACGTCCCAGGTGAAGGAGCTTGCGCTTCACCAGTCAAAAGAAAGAGTTTAAAGAAGAAAAAAGGCTCCTGATGGCATAGATTGAGCGGGGAGTTCAAGAGAAAGAGAAAAAAAGTGAGGTTGCAAGAAGACGAAAATTTACGTGAAAAGAAAGTGCTTTGGACATCTTGATTGATTTACTACCGTTTGAGATGCATGTGCCTGGTTACAGATTCTGTGGACTAGGTACTAAATTAGCTGAATGCATCGAGCGCGGTGATGTTGGATTTATCTGTTGCATGAAGCCTGTCGTCAACATGATATCGCTTATGCTGACAAAATAAAAGTGATTGTCGTCAAGCCTATCGAGTTTTAGCAGATTAGGCTTTCTCTCCTATGCTTGCAGAGGATACGGAAGCTGACGAAAGAACGTTGGCTTTAATGGCAGCTTATTGCATGGTTAGTAAAATAACCTTTAAAAAATGTTTGTTTCGCATCAAGAGGTCTATAAAGAGAGAACCAAAACAAGCAAGAACAAAATCAATGACGAGTGGTAAAAATTCAAAGATAAAGAGTGTGAATAAAAAGGTGGACAATGCATAAAACTTTTGAGAACCTTTATAACAGCCCCCGCAACCTCCGGCACACGCTGGTGTTGATAAACTTTTTCAAGCTACGCGTAAAAAACATGATCGACAAAGCGTTATTGAATGGCCCAAGAGTCAAGATGCCTACAACTTGCACACCTCTGTTAGACATCGATTCCCAAGACGAAGTTACAATGTGCGAAATATTGACGATATGTGAGCAGCTGATTTGATGGATGTGAGGTCTATAAAAACATATAATGATGGCTACAGCTACCTTTTAGCTGTCATAGACGTGGTAAGCAAGTACAGCTTTGTGGGATCAGTCAAGGATAAGACTTCGAGAAACGTCGGTGATACTTTCAAACGCATCTTGTCGAGAAGTAACAATCGATAACCGGTGTGTATTCAAACCGACGAAGGAAAAGAGTTTATCGGTCGCGAAATGCAAGAAATTTTGAACTTATGCGGTATGTATATAGAGTATAGAGTGGTACGCAGCCCTGATATAAAGGCCGTCATCGTGGAAAGATTTATAAGAACTGCGAAGGAGAGAATGTGGCGGTATTTTACTCACAAAAACACGTGACGTTACATTGACGTTTTGTCGATAATCGTAGAATCATACAACAACAGTAAACATTCAGCTATAAAAATGACACCTGCCTTGGTGACTCTGTACAATGTTGCCAAAGCTCGCAAAAATTTAGAACGTCGATACGGCAATCTTGCTTTTCGACAACCTAAATATAGTGCTGATAATTTGGTTCGAGTCAGTCGTGCAAAGAACATCTTTGCCAAAGGTTACGAGAGCGGTTGCACTTCGGAACTATTCAAGATTGCTCGAATCTCTTTGACACGTCAACCACCGGTATACTTTTTGAAAGACTTGGTAGACGAATACATTGATGAGGTTTCTTACGCAGAAGAACTGAGCAGAGTGCGAAAAGATTTAAATAGAGACATTTTCAAGGTTGAGAAAGTTTTACAGAGTAGAGGTAAAGGTCACTCTAAGGAATATTTTCTTAGTTGGAAAGGTTACCCCGATAAGTTTCACTCTTGGGTTAAGGTGAATAATTTAAAATAGAGATAAAATGAAGAACGAGTTTTATATCATTTTGCCCAGCGACCGTAGCCTGCAATATTTGAACAAGAACACTTGCAATGCCCTTGATAGTATAGTAAATACAATTAAACATTATTATTTTGATTAAATTCATAATCTAGATTTATTTACTTAATAAATATAAATTATTTATTGTCATTAAATAATAATATTAATTATCATGATCAAATTTGGTTAAAAATTATAATTTACCTCTGATACGACAGTCGTTAAATATTTCTTATAATGAATTCTCGCCTCTATAAAGACCTTAGAAAATAAGAAATAAAATAATAGCTGAAATAAAATGTATACAAATATATATACATATATATAGGTATTTTACCCATGAAAGGAAGCCAGCAGCGACGAATGCCGAGCCACGCATTCGAGGAGGGGAGCGGCCGAAATACGTGTGAATGTATTGGGCAGCGAGTGGTGCGAGCGACCATCTTAGGAGAGGGGAGAGATTCGCGAATGAGTGTGAGAGAGAAAGAGTGAATGATAAGAAGAGCGACGGCGAAATAGAAGCGTAGTGTAGGGGCGGTAGGGGAAAGGAATGTGAGTGTATGCGAATGAAAGTGTGTCTGTGAATATGTATGTGCGAATCATTTAAATAAGTGTACAGGGTGGACGGGGAGGAATGCGCCCCGCTTCGACCCTCGATTTTCGGCGCTGCGCAAGAAACGAAGTAATGTGCCGCCAAAAAACGGGATCGGAGGCATTCGCTTTCCGTGCACCTTACACGCACGATCATCTCCTCTGAAAAGCGAGAATAATAGGCAAGCGCACCATTACCGCGCCTTTATTTCTTAAGAAAAAGGATCGAACACATTTAATTTGTTTATATTTTCAAGGCTCATCCTAAGCTGTAAATTAAATTTATTATTTTATTTTATATCTTTTAAGAAAGGTAAAATTAGGACAAATGTAAAAATTGTTTAAGATTTAAAAAACAAAAGAATACATTAAGTTTTGTTATCTTTAAAATAAACATGCCAAGGCTTAATACCAAGGCATTCCTAGCAGTAAACAGTACAGTCTTATTTAATTTGGACATCCATTACCCTGTATCCCGGACTTATTATTAAAATCACATTATAATTTTAATAAAACAATTTATATAAAATCTTTAATTTATAAATTAAAGATTTATAATAAGTAAATTTATATTTGCAAATTGATTTCTAAATTTATCTCTGTGTATTTATACAAAATTTAATGAATGCTAATACTTATTCAGATTATTATATTATTGATCATCGAGGAAGAAAATGCGCTCAACAGAATTGTGTTCTAATAAAGTAGGTAGAGGTAAGGAAACCTTTACAATGGCGATCCTGCCAGGATGCTGGGTTTTTAAAATGGACGAAAAATAATAAAAATAAAAATATCAATCTTTTTTCGCACGAAAATAAATCTTTTTTCTTCTCTTAAATAATATATGATACGCACCATATCACGAGGTCATAAAAATTTAAAATTAGATAAGACCGGCAAACTTGGAAATTTCTCTCATTTGTTTATTTTATATGACATGCACCTTTGTACGCTGTCATAAAAATTTATATTAACTTTAGATACAAATATAAGATTAATTTAATTTAGGCGTAAAACACGTGCAAATTGATACGTATAATGCCGCGATTTAACACTGTGGAATATACCGCCGCGACCGTGAAAAGGCAACGCTAGACTTCAATAAATGAAGAAGTCCGAATTAATAAAATACCTGACGCGATAGAAACTTTGTTTTTCAGGTCAAATTGTCAGGATCAGCGAATAAAAGATTTGGAATTTCAAGTCGCTACGATACATAATAAATGATATGACCTATCCAACGAGAGTATGACATTGAAAAACAAAGTCAGGGAACTCGAGGAATATGCAGTAGAGAGCCTTGATATTACCGAAAACAATATGGGATTTTTTAAAGAGAATTCAGAATTACATATGAATTTTATCAATAAACTCAATAAGGCGAATGAAACTTACGATAAAGTTTTCCTGATGATCGAAGATGACTTAAAATTTATTAAAGAAAAGATCAATTTATAATTTAAGATTCTTATATGAATAAACACTCACATAAGCTGCAAGCATAATGAAATTCTTATAAATAAATATGCCTAAATGATGTTTATTTTATAAATATATAAAATAAAAACCTTTAGTGAATTATGGAGTGAAATTGTATTACATACAAAAAACAATTGTTCTAATTTCATCAAGTTAAATTAAAATATTTGCGAAATTAATTCAAGGCTCCCTACTGCGTATCAAAATGTCTCTGCGTACGCGTAGAAATGTATATGTTCGACCGAACTGTGAGTCCACAGATTGAAAGAATAATTGCATCAAACACTCAATGAAGTTTTATCGAATGAGGACGGGAATCAATCAATAATTAATGATCCCTCACAAAACGCGAAATGGGCACAAGAAGTGCACGATTCGATCCAGTATTTCCTTGAGAAATCTGACGATTATGAAGAGCGTATCACTGCGTTAGAATAAAAAATAAGTTTTTAAACAAGAAGCAGAATTCTTGGGTTTTAATCTCTCTACTAAGGGAATCAAACCACAGGAAAATAAAATCGATTTAATTAAGAAATATCCGAGGCTCAGAAATATTAAACAATTACAAGCGTTTCTAGGCATTATTAACTTCTACGCGAGATTCGCAAACAATCATTCGCATAAGTTAATCCTGCTACTCGAATTATTTAAGAAAGAAAAATTTTAAAAATGAGAGTGGGGGGATAGACAACAAAAAGCTTTCGATAGAACACAAGAGCTTTTTGAAAAGAAGGTATGCCTAACCTATCCCGACCCATCCTAACAGTATATTTTGCGTGCGGATTCGAGTTTCTACGCACTCGGTAACTCACTTTCGCATATTAGATAAGAACGGGGATGAATGCATAATAACCTACATAAGTCGTACCTTAAAATGGTCAGAATTAATATACATGGGCCGTATGGGCCGTTCAAAAATTAAACACTTATCTAAAAGCTGCAAAAGTATACCTGAAAATAGATCAAGACAGCCGGACGAGATAACTATTGCGATAATAAAAAAGCAAAATTTCTTGAGAGAGTTGGCCTCACAGTTAAAAAACATATCAAAATCATAGAAAGAGGACGATTATTTACAAAAATAAATAGAATATTGTGACAATAAGCGCAAAAATGATCCAGATAAAAGGACATATTTTTACGAAAATGATTTAATTTATAATAGAAAAATCATTTAAAACAATATAAAATCATGATTCCTTGAGCGATTAGGAATCCACTTATCACTCAAACACACGAGGCATACGGCCACCTGGGAACCAAAAAACTCGTTCGAGGTGTTGCGAAAGATTGGGGATTCTTCATATTTTTTAATTGATAGGGAAAACGAAAAGGAAACGGTCCAATATAATATAATCGATTTAAGAAAATATTTGCGCGCGCCGACAGATACTACTGTTAAACTGTACGCAAATTTTAATCAATTATCACAAAAGAAAGAAAATGTAAATCATACGTAATTTTTTATGAAAACATATGAATATAATTAATTTAAGTTAAAATTCTATCTGGTTAACATAATAAGTAATTACGATGTATTCATTAAAAAGTATGTACGATAAAAAACAACTTATATGTAAAACACGATCACAATATACATAATTTTATTATTATCAGTTAATAGTATTATTTAGTAGATTAATTATCAATTAATAATAAACTTTTCATTTGTGTCGGAAATTAACACTTTTTTGAATTTATAAAAATATGTATCCGATGTCAAATCAAATAGGAAAATACGACAGTTCGATAGGATAGATATCTATTTTCAGAAACTGTGATTTTTAACGTTACGCAAATTCATGCGATTATATAAATTGAAACTGTATTATATGTATAAATCGGAACGTAGCTAAGAAAATTTTATAGATATATGTATATATACATAAAAAAATCTATATATATATATATATATATATATATATATATATATATATATATATATATATATATATATATATATATATATTTAAAAAATACATATATCAAGAAACTTTATATGATCACGCACTTTAGAAAGCTTATAGAATTAGATTTTTTCTATGAAATATGACGTCAAAATAAGTCATATATTTGTAAATTATTGATACATATATATAACTTAGATGTAAATAGGTATACCGGAAATACATTAAAATGTAAATGTACATGTTCTGCAAAAAATTATATAAAAAACAAATGAAAATTTCTCCTTATTATTTAATAGATTGTTTATTTCGCTTGAAATAAAGTCGCTTGAAATAAATAATTAAAGCAAAACATGTATAACGCGTGGCTCAGACTGCCGTGGGCATGCGGCCCAGAACCACGGTATATGGGGATTAGGCAAATTATTAAGAAAATTATTATTAATTGCTAATAAAATCCTGCCGTGACCGCGAGAGGAGGTCTCTCCACCTTGCGTTCTGAATCATAGTAGCTTAGAAAAAAATACTGCGTAGATTCGAATTAATTTTTTAGGAAAGAAAAAGCATCTTTTTTTACGGCGGAAATTTGGCGCCAGTCATCATCAACAGCCCAACAAGAGCTGTGTCCCGCTGCCTCTCAAAGGCAACGAACTCAGGCACGCCTGAAACATCCATAAGACCTTGCAGCTTGCCCTATAATATCATCGCAACGAGCGTCACCGTCGGCATTAGTTACAAGTTAAGTAAATCTTCGAAGAACACAGCTACTCTCTCCTTACTCTGTCTCTCTCAGTTCTAAGCATCTGCCTGGTAATGCAAAATACTCCATTTGTGTAGAAGCTTATTTTTTTTCCAAGGGCGTACGACAATTACGTAACAGCCCACGAACTATTGCCAGGCAATGCACTATAGACTTCTCTATATACAGTGTCTCCTAACTTCTCCCCCAGCAAGCATGGAAATTTCCAGTACCTTACGCAATACGATTGTTACAGCATCAGACGATTTCGAGGAGAAGAAGATCAGAGGCGACAACCGGAGATCCCAACCTGACGTGAGGATTGCTCTCAAATCAGAGAGCCTGGCGACGACGAAAAGTCACCAATCAGAGGCAGCGACGTGGAAGGCGGGTCCAAGGCCGCGGCCTTCGAGCCGGCAGCGAGCTCAGACTCGGCAGACTCTTCTCCGGCCTCCCGGGCGCCCAACACCTTCCAGTCCACGGGACATCATCCAACATCCGCGCCGCGAGTCCCTTCTGGACTTTGATTTTGTTGTGTTCAGTCGTATAAGTTTTAATTGTTTATACGAATTATATTTTTTTGTAAATTTGATTTAGCTTTTTTTTTTGTATAACTTCTCACCAAAACTCTTTGTGTGACTGCGCTACTCGCTTCAGTCTCCACGCCATCGACGAGAAGGACACTAAGCTAAGTCACCACGTTTTTGTGCCTAATATGAGCCAGTAATTCGACGCCGTGTTGCCTTTCCTGCCCCAGGCGTATAATAAATTTTTTTTATCTATACAATCTTATTGATACAATTTTTATACAATTAATTAAATTTAAATTTATACTAGTTTTAAGGAAAAGGTAAATGAGAAAAATTAAATACGTTAAATTTATTACGGTTTAGAAATAAAAAGTAAGATTCAGAATTAAGGTGGATGGAGCGATAATTTCGTTGGCGAACTTCTGTAAAATTGTACCTTGGTTCAAAATTTGAATTTTGTTAACTCACGGAAAAACTTTGTTACTTTCAACTAGGTGCCTCGTGGGAGACTCGGTAAAACGTTATTGTATAATATCTACAGCGTCTTCTCTCACTCGCATAGGTTCTCCGTGAAATAAAAGGCACGGCATTCATTTTAAATCTATGTATAAAGATCATACTATTTAATTTTTTTGTGTTGCCTCACTCCTATGTGTGTCTATCTGAACAAGCTTCGCCTATGTTTTCGTGTGTGAAGGTGAAATAAAAGAAAGGAAGCGGTAACCGTCGAGACCCCACGACTCTCCGCGTATAGAAACTACTCTTAGCTGACCGTGTCTGAGTGTGAACACTAAATGTAGTTAGTATAAATTATAACTCCCTTTCGGAGAGGAAACGAATAATAAGTTCAAAGTTTATGACGAGGGGCACTGCTCGTCACAGATTGTCAAATTTTAACTAATTTGGAATACAGTGCCTGGCGCTCAATATAATAATAATTAATAATAATTTTCTTAATAATTTGCCTAATCCCCGTATACCGTGGTTCTGGGCCGCATGCCCACGGCAGTCCGAGCCACGCGTTATAAATGGCACCCAACGTAGGGCTCGGACTGCCGTGGGCATGCGGCCCGGAACTACGGTATATGGGGATTAGGCAAATAAATTTATGACGAGGGGCACTGCTCGTCACATATTGCCAAATTTTAAATAATTTGGAATACAGTACCTGGCGCTCAAATTTAAATAAAATTATGACCCTTTGGAGGTCTACGTTTGATTGCTTCGCGGCGTGCGCCGATTGGCAATTAATAATAATTTTCTTAATAATTTGCTAATCCCCATATACTGTGGTTCCGGGCCGCATGCCCACGGCAGTCCGAGCCACGCGTTATAAATGGCACCCAACGCTTTGAAGGGCTATAGACAAACTAAATTTTTGTCTAAAGTACACTAATAAAATTTTTGTTTGGCAAGTTTTTTGGTGCAAGTCGTGTACGCGTTATAAAGGGCTTTACGACAAAATTGGTGGGTAATACGAGTACATAGGAGAAGTTGTTCGGACAAAAGTAGATAGGTAACAGGTAGAAAATATAAAAATAATAATTAAGACATAGGCATATATATATATCTTACAAGGGTACGCTAATGTCGACCCAAGTACAAGTTTAAACAAAGCGCAGCAGCGGCAAACGTGGCCGCGCTTAAGTGAATATCACGCCCACCGAGCGATGGTAAAGCGGACGACGAAAACGAACGACGCCGAAGTATCCCAACACATACTATAGGCATCGCCCGAGCGAGAGGAGAGAGCCGCCAGTTCCACGGCAGTAAAGAAGCAGTGCCTTCTGGAGTTTAAATTCTTTAATTTGGTGCTCAAAAATTCAATTTTTTTTATTTTTTTACTTGATTGCCTATACAGTACAGTAACTACGTCTAAAATAATTTTATTCCGTGCGATTTTATGGAGTGTAAGATTCCAATGTAAATTAGTATATAAGATAGTTTTCGGTACGCAATAAATTACAAACATAACTTTTCTTTTAACTGGGTAAAATATTAATTTTATAAAACTTTTAGTTACAATTTTTTAATACTAATTCAAAATTTTTTTACTTTCTAACAAAACGGTACTGTCTCTAAAAATCGTTCTAAAAACAATAGCAACACATTTTTCTTTACTATATAAATACAGATTTTACTGGTCGGATTATTTAAAAATAACTAATAATAAAAATTCTTTTTTTTACATTTTATCATTAGACTCCAAAAATCACGAATATTTTTTCGCTCCTGAAATTCTTTTATAATTATTTAGGATAATACACAACGTTAAAGTGCATTGTTTAAGCAGGCAAAACATTGTTGTTATTTTTTTTCCGGTGGTAGCCAAGATACACGGGGGATTAACTAAATAGGTTAACACTAAGTAAAAATAATTAAAATATTTTAGATTTAGGTAGTTTTTTTTGCCGGCATACCTGGAGCATACTGGAACGTGCCACGTTTGGCACCGATATTTAGACATTTCGCGGTGGTTTAAAAACCAAGACAATCTTTGGAGTAGGATGGCCACCGGCGGTTGAGATGCGGTGTTTGAGTGGGAGGAAAACTTGGCAGTGCCTGATTTAGATGCGGCTTTACGCGCTTTAGGATTGAACGACAGCGGGAGTGAGCCGGAGCGCAAGTATCGGCTGATACGCTATCAGTTGCGCGCGGAGGGGAACATGACAGTTTCATGGTACCAAGAAGATGTAGGTGACCTAGAAGCCGAAAACATAGTTACTGAAGCCTGGCAGCGAAATACTATCCATATACCGCGAAATAATACTCAATACGTTCCTCCTAGAACAGATCAGCCGCTTACTATGCCTGTGCATCACTGGTCCGCGGAGTTAGAACTCCAATGCTCCCTGTCTACCGTTCCGATTAGCACATTTACAAGACGATTTTGGGGCAATATCCTCTCGGTGTCCTTACCTTGGAGAGCGGTACCACAAGGGATTTACACGCGGGCGGGAGCAGCGCAAAATGAAATCTCGCACTTCAATTTTGAAGCACCAGCACAGGTGAGAAACGAGAATTTTGATACAGCCACCCCAACTTGTAGGGCCGCCTCAGAGGCCAATATGTCTTTCTTTGGTCATCCATCGTTTGTGGATACGGCCGCAAACGGAGGCAGGCGACACTCTACCATAGTAGCTCCCCGCACCATGAATGCAACTCCAGTATCCAACTTCCAAAATGTACCTCCAAGCTCCAGGCAAGAAAATCTTACTCAAATTTCCACCATTTCCAGTAGTGCCTAACCACAATCCTACACCTCCGGCCTCCACCAACTGGCAACCACCTACTAATTACCCACCGGCACCTCCTCTGCCACATCCCGCACAACAGAGTTTTATACCGGCAAATAATTATTCGATAAACCCTCACCCACCCGTACTGCCTCCACTGATAGTAACAAGTAAGAAATAGTACGAAAATGTCAGTTAAAATTTGATGGAAAACGTGATCATAGCGCGGAATAATTTTTACTCCGGGTAAGCGAATGCAGAAATGGGACAAGATTCTCGGAAATCGAACTGTTAGATGCTACGCCGAACTTGTTAGCGGGAAATGCCTTACAATGGTTTAGATTAAAGCGACCGCGATGCGAGAGTTGTAATCAATTTCTAACAGCCTTTCACCGTCGATTCGGATGGGTTAACTTTCAACTTCGAGCACGCGAAGAGGTGCGCAGTCGATTTCAAGGGCCTCAAGCTCAGTTTTCCGGGCTAAACACGACAATACCTGCGGTCGAAGTAGCTTTCCGGTTGTCATTAAATGCCCGACCTCAAAATATACCTTCTCCCGAAGTTCAACACAGCGGAGTACCAGCTGCGACGAAACCAGTCGTATGTTTCTAGTGTCAAACCCCTAATTATACATTTAACAGCTGTGTAAATCCGAATTGTGTTGAACGTCGGAAGTTAAAGGGAAACGGATGGTGGAGACGGCACTATGGGTCGACGTCGTCCCTCACGAATATCGACCAACAAAAACAGCAACATTAAGCTGCGTTTGCGAATACTGTGTATCAATAAAAGACCGCACTAAGGATACACGATTCTATTTGCCTATAAAAATAGGAAATTTAACTTTTTCAGCGTTGGTTGACAGCGGATTAATTCATACGTATTTTGGCGAACAAACTTTCTCTTTATTGCCCGAAGAAAGGCAAAAATCCCATACCCCAGTAGTGCAACTTAATGACGATTCTTTATCTTCTATTATATGACAGATTGCCTTGGACCTCGCTCTAGGTTTCGAATCACGTCGCAAATACGCCCGATTATTGTCGTGTTTGGCGTACAATTGCATTCTAGGGATGGATTTTCTATCTGAGTTTCAATTTATCGTAGACTCTGAAAAAAATCTTGGACTTTGCCTGGCTCCTCGGGGAACTTTTCTATTATTTCTTCTTCCCAAGAGGCCTCGGACTGTGCGGCGATTGCGGAAATTTCCACAGATTGCTTGCTAGATCCTTGCCATCGCCCTCTGAGAAACCAGGGGTAACTAATCTCACGGAACACGCGATTGACGTACAAGGTGATCCCCCGATCAAGCAACGATACTATCTAGTATCGGAGCCCGTTCGAAAAGCTATGCATAAGGAGGTAGACGAAATGCTTGAATCGGAAAAAATTGAACCGTCGAGAAGTCCATGGTCGAATCCGATAGTGATGGTACGGAAACCTAACGTTTAGATTTTGCATTGATTTCTGGAAGATCAACAAAATAGCTCGTAAAGACGCGTACCCTCTACCTTATATGAATTCTATACTGGAAAAGTTAAGAAAAGCTCGATATATTTCTACGATAGATCTGAAAAACGCGTATCACCAAATACCGTTAGCAACCAACAGTAAAGAAATTACGGCCTTTACAGTGCCTAACAAGGGCTTATTCCACTTTAATGTTCTACCATACGGTTTATCTAACGCCCCCGCTTCATTTCAAAGATTAATCGATAATTTAATTGGTCCGGAGATGGAGCTATATGTCTTTGCCTAACTCGATGGTTTAATAATTGTCACGGAATCATTCGAAGAACATCTCGTAATACTCGAAAAGATCTTGAAAATACTTACTGAGGCAGGCCTAACTGTAAACAGGAAAAATGCGAATTTTGTTGCTCATCGGTGAGATATCTAGGTTATAGAGTAGTCGAGGAAGATCTCAAACCATACTCGGAAAAAATTGAACCAATTTTAAATTACCCGGCTCCGAAAAATATTA
This sequence comes from Gastracanthus pulcherrimus, assembly GCA_949152435.1. Taxonomy (NCBI): domain Eukaryota; kingdom Metazoa; phylum Arthropoda; class Insecta; order Hymenoptera; family Pteromalidae; genus Gastracanthus; species Gastracanthus pulcherrimus. The sequence continues at coordinate 90,454,964 of OX424575.1, forward strand.
AACAACTACGACGTTTATTAGGCAAGACATCTTCGTATCGTCGTTTTATAGACAAATTTTCCGAGACGGTAGAGCCCTTCATTCGCCTACTCCGCAAAAACACCCGTTTCAGTTGGGGAGAAGACCAAGAACGTGCCCAACAGGCAATAAAAAAGGCGCTCTCAACGGCACCAACCCTCGCTTACCCTCACGTAGAATTGCCGTTCTCAATACAGTGCGACGCCAGCGCCACTGTTATTGGTTCAGTATTAACACAGGAAATAGAGGGGGCGGAAAGAGTTATAGCCTATGCTTCGCGCGCCCTATCTAAGGCAGAGCGCAATTATACGGTAACTGAGCGAGAGTGCCTTGCCGTTCTTTGGTCAGTCGAGAATCAGTCGAGTAACGTGGTTACAAAATTTGCGTGATCCCACGGGTAGACTAGCCCGGTGGACTATGAAATTGGCCCAATACGACGCCGAGGTCGTACATCGCCGTGGAGCTCTTCACCATGTGCCTGACGCGCTGTCACGCATCTTTTCTGACGACGAAGACTGCCTGGTAGCTGTCGCAGAGATATCCGACCCGGTGTACAAAAAACAATTTAAATTAGTCGAGACAAAGCCGTATAAATTCCCGGTCTGGAAAATAGTTGACGGGAAATTATACAAACATCGGCCAGACCTTATTATAGACGAACTCGTCGGTGACCTAGAAGCATGGAAGTTAGTACTGCCAAAAGGTTTACACCAAAAAGCACTATATGATGCACATTCAGTACCTACGGCAGGCCACCTCGACCAAGAAAAAACGTTCCGACTTGCGGCTAGCTTCTTTTGGCCCGGTTATCATGAGGATATGGTAAAATTTGTTAGAAGCTGCCTCACTTGTCAAGCGTGCAAAGTCGAGCAAGCACGACCAGTAGGGTTGATGGGACATCGAGTAGTCGAACAACCGTGGCAAATAGTAGCAGCAGACGTGGTAGGTTCGTTACCAGTATCAAAAGCTAGATTTTCGTAAGTGCTCGTATTTCAAGATCTATATACTCGCTGAGTCGAAGTCGTGCCTCTACGACGCGCAAACGCGAATACAATAACGCAAGCGTTCGAAGAGTATATCGTTTTTCGCTTCGGAGCCCCTCAAATATTACACACGGATAATGGGACCGAGTTCGCAAATCGCACTTTGACAGAGGCGCTAAATAAATACGGCATTAAGCACTCGTCTACCCCAGCTTACCATCCACAGGCAAATCCGGTGGAAAGGGTGAATCGAGTGATTAAAAAAATGATAACGTCATTTGCGCACGAACACCAAACGGATTGGGACGAACATGTGTCAAAGTTACAACTAGCAGCAATCTCGGCCGTGCATAGTTCAACAAAAGTAACTCCCGCATTTTTCAATTTCGGACGAGAGCTACGCATGCCGGAAAACACGCTGACACAATCGAATACGGTCAAAATAATCCCAAATTCGCCGGAAGATAGGGCAGATCGCATGGTACGTATATCCGCGCTGCGAGACAAAGTAACGGAAAATATTGAAGCGGCGTCCAAAAGGCAGGCAAATTATTATAACAAAAGTAGACGCGAACGTTCCTTCGAAATCGGAGATAGAGTGTGGAGACGCACACACATTTTATCCTCCGCGGCTAAGGACATTAGTGCTAGTATAAGCGTTAAATTCACCCCAAATTACTGGATTGCCGAACGCCTATCAACAAATGTTTATCTCCTGGCGAATGCCTCCGGGAAAATCGTGGCGAAGGCAAGCGCGCAAGACCTGAAGCCTTATATTCGTCCCTCAGTTCCGCGTAACGTACATGCAGACTAAGGGGCAGCGGGGGTCAATGCACCCGATCAGGTCCCGCGAGGAGCAACAGAAAAAAGAAAGGGCGCAACGCCACTTTAACGCTGCTTAAATCGGCCAGTTGGCTGCTGCTGCCTTTTCAAATAAAGAAAAAATAAATAAATAAAAGGAAACTATTATTTTTTTCACCTCCCTTCCGGAACACAATGGGAATATATTTTTCTTTCTTATCATCTGCGAACAGATAAGGCAGTTAAAAAAAAATTAGTCATAGTTTTCTTGTACATACATAAATAGTTAGATAACACTATTTCTATAAGAAACTAATTCTTTTGGAAAATTTTTGTTTCCTTTCCAAAATTTTCTTTAATATACGATAAACGTAATAATAAAAATAAAATATCTATAATAAGTTAGGTAAATAAACTTTGGAATCTACGTTAAATCCATCTTGGCGTCTAGGCAAAATATAAGAAGCCAAAGGTATGAAAGAAATAAAAATACTAAAATAAAGCGGTACAATGTAAATACGCATCGATACGAAATAATTGACAAAGTGACCTTACTTTATGCGATCACAGGTGACATCACTCCAAATGGTGCACCCTAATCCCTCCTTTTTTTCTTCTTTTACTTCTAATTTCCCCTCTCCTTTCCACTCTGTCTAAATCTTCGCTACGAACAAGTTACGGTGAACAGTGATCAATTGCTCTGCAATAGTTAAACGTCGTGATAACTTTTCAGTTAAAGAAGATAAAATAGTAGGTTCGAGTACAACATCGATGAATGTCCAGCATTGAGCCAGCGACTATCAAAACTATATACAACCATTTATCAAGAAAACCACAAGGCCTCCGGGAAGGATCACCATGCCGCTAATCAACGGGGTGGGCCGGGAGGTGCAGGCCACGGACCAGTTTCCGTTGGCCGGAGATGGCTTTATCCCTCCGCAATCCTCAGAAGAACGAAAAAAATTTTTTCAAGAATAAGGATTGGCACCCACGAGGAAACCGAATGCCTCTAGGGTAAGCCAGTCAGACCGGCAAAGATTTGATAAGGATGCCTCCAGGGTCACAACCATGCTCCAATAACAACAACAGTGCAGAGAGAGAGAGAGAGAGAGTGTTGAAAGCACCCTCACACCCTCCCCTGCCTCACCAATAAAAAAGGAGTCGACGCAGAAGATACCACGAAACAAAACCGAGGATGATAAGCCGGTTTCGAGAAAAGCTATTCCACTCCCCGTGGACGGCTTACTTCGCCCTCAATATCTGCCAAATCCAGTGGTAGATACGAGATTTTACTCCAACACATTTTGTAGACAGCTGAAAAATGAATTCAGGGATGAATGGTGCAGATAAGGGACAACAGAATGCGCACGCTTCGTTAGAAGGCAGTACCTATAACGTCAGGTAAAAAACACATTTCCCTTTTGCTTCCCCGTTTTCCGTGATATATATTTTGCATTATATGTACCATTTTTCCTCTGTAAAATTAGAATAATCTTATCGGTAACAGCAAAAAATTTTCCCCATTACATGAGCACGGGCTTCTAAATTTGTACGGCAGAAATTTCTAAATAATTTTTCTACCGACTTGAAGAAAAATAATAGTATAGCCAGACGCTTTGTAAAACATAAAGAAAATGTTGAAAGAAATTTCATTGGCAGAGGTGGCTGTATTGTCAGATGTTTACAAAACTGCAGCTCTAAAATGTCATTATTGTAACATGATATCATCTGGCTGATGCAACATTCTTTTATTCGTTTCAAGTTTCAAGAAGTTTCTCGATAATATTTCTGATATCTCTGTGAAACATCCACCAAAACATTGTTGCTTTATCTCGACCCGTCGTCTGACGTAATATTCGTCATCTCGGAATGTCAGTATTTATTGTTATTGTGATACCCCTACCCCTTTTAACGCTTGCTTCGAATATTTAAATTCTTTAGCGGGTAGTGTAAGTTGCATTGCGGATTAAGTTATTGATTTTATTGTAAATAAAAGTAGTCTTATGCATGAAGCGCAATTACAAGTGTTTGCACCTGGTATTGTTAAAGACGTTGTAAATACAGTTTACAATAATGTAATTAACTTAACCTCAAACATATCGTGTTAGAGTGCCATTTTTTGGAGAGAAAAGATTAAGCCTGTCAGATTATAATAAAACTTTATGTAGATTTCAGTCAGCTGAATTCATCGCTTAAGTTTTCCTAGAACATAACCTAAAATATGAAAACAAGCTAAATGCTTGCGATCCTTTATTTCTTATGTTTCATAAAAATGAATCGTTTTATATTAGGGTTTCAACAGCTCACGAACTATAGAGAGTAAAAAATAACGTCCTAACCTTAAAATATCGTGTAAAAGTGTCATTCTTTAGTAAAAACTGTATGTAGTTTATTGCAGTCTAAGAAAAGAGTTTTCATTATATGCTTGACATAACTTCTTATAGACTACGTAGCACTCAATTAAAATTCCTCACTTAAATGAACCCAGAACATAACCTAAAACATAACCGTGCCAATTGTTCAATATGCTCATCTCTCTTATGTTACGCAATTATAAATTAGGTACACATACACTAGCATGTTAAGTAAAAGGAAACGTACAAAGAATACTATATTAATATCTTCATCTTCTGTATTATACTAAAGCAATTTTTCTAGTAATGAAATTCGTATTTAATTCTAACTTTTATCACATACTGGCAAAACTTCTGGCGTAATATCCTCATGACTCTTGTACATAGGCAGGCCAAACATTTATACAGAGACAGGTTAAGCTTAAATATAAAAACATCATAACCTCTAGTCCTTATACACAGACAGGCCAAACTTCAGACTTAATCATCAAAAAAGTCTTATACATCAACAAGATAAATCTTCATACAGAAACAGATCAAGCTCATACCCAACTAGCTTATACACTCCGTACTCTTATTTGCAGATGGACCTAAACTATAAACTATTAACTATAACCTTATTACCTAAAATCTATAAAATAATATATATATATAGATAAATGGCAGCTGGGCAATATTTATATAATGTGACGGGTAATGGCACCTCGTCACATACTCTCTCTCTCTCTCTCCCTCTCTCTCCCCCTTGACAGTCAATTAGAGTGCCTCAGTGTCAACCTCATGGCTGTGATAGATAAAATTGCACCGTTAAAAGAATTCATACCGAAAAAGAAAACAAATCCACCATGGGTTGATGCTGAACTAATACATCTTTACAAAAAACGTGACTCCGTACGAAGACGCTATTCGAGGACCAATGACGACAGACTGTGGCGGGAGTATCAGGGCCTTGCAGCTGAAGCTGAATTACGAACGAAGGAAACAAGGGAAAGATTTTTACAAAATAAAATTTCTGAAGCGATTAATAATAAGAAAGATATCTGGAAAGAGCTCAAGGCTCTGGGCCTTCTGCCAAAGACAAGAGAGGAGCTTCATGGTTTCTCACCGGAAGAGCTCAATGCCCACTTTGCAGGGGTGTCGATCTCCCAAAATGAGGGTGATGAAGAACTTGACAGCGTCCTGACCACTTCCAGTGATGACGGTTTTGTTTTCCGAGAAGTCAGCTTCTCGGACGTGGTTCTGGCTGTTGCCCACTTCTCATCACAAGCCAGAGGGGAAGACGACATTCCCCAAAGTATAGTGGCTAAGGCTCTTCCGTTTGTGGGAGATCATATTGTTAAGATCTTTAACTCCTCTCTGTCCAGTGGCATTTTTCCGGGAGCTTGGAGGGGAGCTCGGTTGGTGCCTTTGAAGAAGAAGCCTGTCCCATCTACGGTGTCAGATTTCCGACCAATTGCCCTACTGAGTTTCCTTTCTAAGGTCCTTGAAAAAATCGTACACGACCAAATAACTAACTTCTTACGAGAAAATAATACTTTGGACCCGATGCAGACTGGTTTTCGACAGAATCACAGTACACAGACAGCACTACTGAAACTGACGGAGGACATAAGATCAGGCATTGACAACAACAAAAAACTATTGACTATTTTGTTAATGTTTGATTTTAGCAAAGCATTCGACACCATCTCACACACTAAACTGCTGCGTAAGCTGATGCGCATGGGATTCTCCAGGAGTGTTCTCCTGTGGCTTAAGTCATATATCATGGGGAGACGACAGAAAGTCGTCACAATCACAAACGGGGATTCAGGTTGGCTAACCACCAATTTTGGCGTTCCACAGGGCTCAGTCCTGGGACCCCTGCTTTTCAGCCTGTACATAAACGACTTACAAGACGCACTCGACTTAGATGGTGTCGAACACATACTTTACGCTGACGACTTGCAAACCTACACACAAGTGACCCTGAAGGGTCTTCGTGATGGTATCGGTCGCATGTCGGCTGTAGCACAAGCAGTGTCGAACTGGGCAACGTCAGCTGGCCTGCGCCTCAATGTCGGCAAGACAAAGGCGATCATTTTTGGATCTGATCACAACATCAAACAGGTTCAGAGCCTCGACTTGCAAGGCATTGAGATACAGACCGGCGTACACGTTCCCTTTGTCGATACAGTCACCAACCTCGGCGTGGTGATGGACGGAGGGTTGACATGGAAGCCGCAACTGAATGCGGTCAGTAGAAAGGTAAATAGGGCTCTGTATAGCTTAAAACTTTTCCGTTCAAGCACCACAGAGATACTGAGGAAGCAGCTGGCATGTGCACTGGTACTACCTCACTTAGATTATTGCTCAGTAGTTCTTCTTGATGTGTCAGGGGAGCTCCAGACACGACTACAACGTCTACAGAATGCATGTGTGAGATACATATGTGGTGTTAGGCGGGATGAGCATATCACCGCCTACAGGAAAAAACTGGACTGGTTAGATTTGAAGGTGAGGAGGGAGTATTTTATGGGGCTGCTGCTTTACAAAGCGGTTGTCATGCGGCAGCCACCGTATCTTACTGCCCTCTTTGAAAAAAACCAGGCCAGGACTTCAAGTAGGGGTGGTATGAAAGAGCTCTCGGTTCCGGGGTCGCGCACCGATAAGGGCCTTTTTTCATTCAGAGTTCAAGGTGCGCACCTCTGGAATTCGCTCCCGAGCAGTGTGAGGTGCCTGCCATCTTTTTGTAAATTTAAAACGGCGTTTAGCAGGCACCTTAAGCAATTACATGGTGAAGAGTATGTTCAGAGATAAAAAATGAGTCGAGTATTTATTTAGGCTTTTTATTTATTTAAATTATTTATTTATTTAATTTATTTATTTATTAAAACTTATTTATTTAATTTATTTATTTATTAAAACTTATTTATTTATTTATTTAACTTATTTATTTATTTAAATTTATTTATTTATTTATTTAATTTAATTATTTATCTTGTTTATTTATTTATTCGACGTATTTATTTATTAATTTATTTATTTATTTATTAAATATGTTTAGTGTTAATTAGGTGTGAATGTATTTATTAGCGTGATTGTTAAAGTGTTATGAATGAGTGTGTTTTAAGTTTGGACGTGATAGTGTACGCAAAGATTTAGCAAAGTATGTGTATGTATTCTTATATTTATATGTTATCTCTATTGTATTTATTTTTTATTCTATGTATTATTATTTTTTTTTTTTTTTGACGAAGCGTTTTATGTGATATTTGACTGTGACTAGTTCATTGCATTTAGATTTTATAAACTGACGAACTGATAAAGTGAATTATTATTTTAATAAGAAATATGCAATAAGTGAAAGTAAGATAACAATTATATTAAACCGACTGATATTTTTTAATTATAAATACAACTACATGTACATGAAATTGAAAGATTTTGTCTTCTGACGAATAAAAAGTATATCTATCTATCTATCTATCCCCCTCTCTCTCTCTCTCTCTCTCTCTCTCTCTCTCTCTCTCTCTCAAATATAACATGTATTATAGAATCAGCTGTTACAGGCATCATCAGCGGCGACGGGATAACGAAGGAGCCGAGGAAAGGTGAGAGAGAAAGAGAGAGAGTATAGGTAGGGCGAAGGGAGGAGACGCGTCGCGCGGAGCCGCAATATTTCGGCAGAGACACTGGAGCTACCGAGCATAGAGGCCGGCTCTTGTGCGTACGAGAGAATTTATGTACATAGATGCACGAGCCGATGCACGTGCGCTCTCGCAGGCCTATTGCTCGGGATATATCACGAGAGAGAGAGAGAGTATAATAATAAATTACATAGAGCATCAGTAACGTGGGGAAGGTAAATCAAAGAAGAATCGAGAGTTATAACATAATATATATATATATATATATATATATATATATATATATATATATGTAATTTATTATTATATCGCGGGTTAACTTCGGGCTAAAACCCCGTTATATAATTGGCACCCTCCGGAAAAACTCACAGACTCGTGGAGATTAGGATATAAAGAGAGGATATAATATATATATATATATATATATATATATATATTACAAAACTCGTTTATTATTTCCTTTTTCATTGTAGTTTTGGCGATCATATTAATGGAAACGCCATTATTTTGTAGAGAATTTTCATTATCCAAAATTGTATGTACAGAACTCCATATCAAATAATTAGGATACACTTGTCCCTGTTGATTTGGAAAATTACTACTAAAGAAATTCGCGATAAGATTATCGGAACCCATGCTTCATTATTTTCTTCTGTGAGTAATTTTGATTAACTACTAACTTAACTTTTTAAAAATAAAAAAGTACCCAACCGTGGATACACGAGTGAAAAGTAAATTATACGAGCTTGAAAAACGTTTGATATGTCAAAAAATTCATATATCTAGAGAGCGTCGGATGTTCCGTCGCCCTAAATGTGCCGCAGCTTGAGGCTTCTTTTCAATTGTGTGTTCTACGCACTACGCAGTGCGTACATGTAAGCAGGAAAAAAGCTCTATTTTATTAAAATTCTCAGAAATAAAATAATATAAACTGGATACGTATACTTAAATAGCCGAGAGATAATCGACTTATGAATTAATAAAATGAATCATAGATAACTATACCTTATCACCCAGGGGATAAAACTTGAATAAATAAAGTATAATTTAAACTTTATTCATTAACCACTTTGTCAGAAAATAAAAGGTATAATAAGTAACTGAATAACTAAAAAATAAAAAATCAAATCAAATAATTTATTAATAATTAATTTATGGATAAATAAAATAAATCGTAAATTGTTCTCTAAAATTTTTGGCGTTAAATCTAACTCTGAATCCAATGAGTATTTATCTATACGTAAATTATTGCAAATTCAAAATCGCAATTCATTAACAAAAACAAGCCTTAAAGATATTGTAAGATACACCAATCGACAGGAAATTACGTCTACTTAACGAATTTATGCATCTTCATCTGAGTATTCGTCAAAAGTATTTGTATATTCGAAGAAAAGGATTGGTTGAATACTTTTTTCGAATACTTTTCTAACTGATCCATATTGCACTTGTTTGCCATGTAAGACCTGTGGAAGCTCGAATTTTCCTTGATTTGGAGGTTTTATTGTAAAATTAAAAAAAGCATTCGAAAACATGTTGAAGTCGAATGCTTGCCCATCTCTGGTTATAACGAGTCATGCACGAAAGCAAAGTTAAAGACGTTTATAAAACGTTTATAAAAAATATAATTTTATCTCATCCCGACCCAAGAAAACCATATATTTTAAGGACCGATGCGAGTGATTATGTAATTGCTGTAGCACTCTAAATTGAATGGTCGAGGAGAAGAAATGGTTATCATATTCATAAGTCGGATACTTTAACAAAATGAGATTACTTTTTTTTACAAAAGTAAAGGAATTATTATACTTATTTAAAATCAGCAGAAGTGCACATAAAAATTGATCATCCAGTACTAACATATCTATATAAATGTCGACTTACAAGTGCAAGAATACGTAAATGGACTCTAGCTATTCATCAATTGGACATTAAAATTGAATATATGGGTGATACTTTACAAAAACATATGTTATACGCCCAATACTATGCTTTTTCGCGTAGCTCAGTGTAGCTGAGTTTAAATATTCGCGCCGCCGTATTTCGTGCGCCATCGCTAGGTGGCGTCGTCCAAACCGTGGTAGGAGTAGGCATGGCAAATCCGTATAGGACCGGCAGTCACGGTAGTCGGCACCTGTGGAATCTCGCTTAAGTAACTTGCCTAGTAACGCCTAGAGACGACTATAGGGCTAAGATCTAAGTTCGAGAATATATCACAGCTTTTAATTAAACCAACTGTCAAATTAAAGATTAATTGGAGGTCAAAATATTTGAAAAAATATTTCAAAATATTCCTAAATATTTCTGAAGCGAAATTTATGATATTATTAATAATTAATTCAAATACTTGAACGCCTTCACCCAGGGACTGTGCCGGTGACCCATTGCCCGCCGTCACCACGTGGAGGTGCCCTGGGGAGAGGCACAAGAAAATGGCGGTTTTCAACGTCCCGTATTATAACATATTATATAAGTTATGAATCTTATCCTCTGATTGACCTGGAAAAAGACTGTCGATGTAATCCAAAGACAACTCTTCAGTAAAAATGATCATTTGTTAAATGTGATTTCCTAAAATGATAGGGTTATAATATGCATGGAGGATGCCCATAAATACAAGAAATCGGCTCCTTTGAGGGCACACGTGAAACTTATACCAAAGTCCGCACATCTAATTGTCTTTCAACAAAAAATATTATAATAGCATACAAAAAATATAAAAATGTAAAATTAACATTTTTAACTACAACTATCCAACCTATAAAAACTTTCTCAGCAAAACGAAAATCCATAAACCAAACCCACAAACTTCCAAACTTTAACTTACAAACCCCAAACCCCCTAACCCCAAACCCCAAACCCCAAATCCATAAACCTATACCCATCAACTCCAAACTCCCTAATCCCAAACTTGCAAACCCACAAACCCGGTTTGGGGTTTATGGTTCTAACGTTATATGATTTTGGCACTTTGTAAGTTTATAGCATGGTGTTTGTGGCTTCGAGATTTGTGGCTTTAGGAGATTGAGGTTTATGTGTATGGGTTTTATGGACTTCGGGTTTGAGGATTTGGGATTTGTAGGTTTGGTGTTTAGGGGTTTTAAGTTTATAGGTTAATATCAGGCTAGAGATCAAAAGATGGATATGACCTCCAAATGTCCTTGAAATGACCTCTAAGGGTCACTTTGACGAAAAGGTCAAAGCGTATCTGGATGTAAATTTTCCGTTCTTTCAGAATCAGGGGTTGAAAAAATCATATCGATCGATTTAAGGGGTTTGACCTTCGTTCGACCTTGAACCAGACGTGATGGGGTCATGTGGATACCGCATTGTGATCAGCGACCCCAAAAACATAAAGATCTATTGTTCCGACACCTATTTCTTGCCTTAATATCAGCCAAGAAGTTCATTGACGCTTAATTCAAAGTAAACTAAACAATAGCTATTTCGTCGAATATTTGCAGGAATAATTTTATACTGTGTTTCGAATGTCATTGACGAGATCATTAAAATTCAAAACATCGAGATGGATAAGTTGAAGGAACAATTGGAGCAGACAGTATCTGATGCGCACATGGCAAGGAAAGAGAGCCCCACGTTACGTAAACAACTTGATCATCACATGGAATTCAATGAGCTATTATTGATGGAGAAGGAAGAACTGAGTAAGTATTTGAATGGTCTATTCAAAGGTCTTTTCAATGGTTCGAACCAAAGAACAACGAATGGTATGCAAATTGCGAATAATAATTTAGCTTGTGATTTGCGAAACGATTCAGCTAGGACACGGCGCGTTTCTTATTCGAGTGAAGCGAGTGATCAAAATTATTTGAATATGGATCTTGTACCGGGTATACTTGAGCATTGTCAGACAATGCAAATTTCTTTAACCTTGCCGACTTATATTGGAGAAAAGTTCGTCAGTGTCGAACAAAAATTATTAGTTACCCAAGATGCGTTAAAAGATCGTGCGAAAGCTTGGTTTGAAGCGCGCTTATCTTCATTTATCGGTTTCCGGAATTTTAGAAATAGTTTCTTAAAGGAAATGTATTCAATTGAAGCGAGAGTCGAGACTAAAACAAATTGGAGTTCACATAAATTTAAATCATCTGATGGATCTTTGCTGGAATATTTCATAGAACAACGTCGAATCGCGAAATATTATACGCTGCTATCTATGATTATGAATGTAATTATTGTATTATTAAACAATTAGCTCTTGGGCGACTTGACGCATCTTATAAGGAAAGCGACACTAATAAATCAACCGCTCCGTCTTATAACAGACCGTTTAGTTAATCATTTCAAAAGCCAGTAACGTAGCAGTACCAGCGATCTACGGTTTATTATATTAAAGAAGTTCCGCGATCGTTTGCTAAATAATCAAGCGGTTCAAAGAAATTGCCGAGATCGTAATTACAGATACCTCCGATTTTCGTTTGCCTGATACAACGCGCCCATCACCAAACATTGTAAATTTTTTGAATAGCGAACGATTAATGCAGAATAGACGTGATAGTGAACGTATAAACACGATTACAATGAGATATTTAGAGCGCTTGGAATTTCTTCAAGATTTGTGCTGGAACGTAGCGCGCGGCGATGACTTTGAGAAATATAGTATAGAGTCACGAGTAATTAGCCCACGCGTACGCGCTGAGATTTCCGGATATCGTATCATGATTTGGCTGATTTAGGAACTGAAGTCACGTGCATCAGAGTCTTCTTACTCAGAGATTGAAAATAATAATACGAATATTCCAGAATTACCAGTAAATAACCTCGCAATATACGTTGCAGTAAATTATAAAAGTGTACGAGTTAATACAAAAGTTTATATTGATGTAAAAATCTGGAAATTCAATTTACCTCACACATTCATCGTAGTACCGAGATTATCAACCGATGTGATTCTAGGGACTGACTGGCTAAAAGCGCATGGAGCTGTACTTAATTTGAAAAAAGAGTCTATTGAAATAAATGGCGATTCTCTACCGTCGGACCAAATCACTTATCGTTCGCTGGCCGAATTAAAAGATGACGCGTCAGCATGTTATAGTTTAAAATGACGTCTAAGAATGTTGCACGTAGTTGAGCAAAATAGTGATATCCGCGATGATGATACATCGGAAATCGGAAGTGTAATGGTCGAAAAAAATATGGAAATGGGGGGGGGGGGGGGGTGCGACGGCCATGCATATATTGGAAATGGGGGGTGCCTCGGTAACAAGCACACGTGCTGACAAAAATCCAGTAAATACTGCGGAATATCAAAAAAATTTAAGCCGTACCCGATTGAACGTAAACTTGAAGAATATATACAAAACTTGACTAATCTAAATAATAAACAGAACTTTAGCAAAAAAAATATTATTGAAACATAGAACCGTGTTTTCAGACAAGCCCTGATGTACACACGTTTATTAGCATAATATCTATCCAGTAGTGGAGAAACTGTACGTAAAAATATCCTACCCAGTCCCATTGCACCAGCTAGCTGCAGTTTATCGCGAAATAGAGAAAGGTATAATTGAGTGATATTTGGATAAATCTCGATATTTTTGAGGTTCCTGATTAAAAATATGTTTTTCAAAAAAGTCTATCTGTATGTATGTATGTATGTATGTGTGTGTGTATGTGTGAAACCAAAAAGTGTGTCCTCCATTACTCTTGCAGGGAAGCTTGTTACAAGAAGAAATTAAGACATATTAGATATGTTTGAACTTTCAATTAGATCTGATAGAAATTTGGAGCTAAATGAATAGTATTTAGGACGTTTTTGGTATAATAATCACTTTTGAAAAGAGATAAAAACATTTTGGGCAGCATTTATTGAAGATATGTAAAAGATAGATATAATAAATTCTAAAGCTATTTTTAAAAAGAAACTAGAATTTAACAATTTTTTAAAAAGTAGGTATTTTAATAAAACAAAAATAATTTTTTTCAGTTTGCATTAAAGATATATAAAAGATTTTTTGATTTGCCAATTTTTAAGACAAAAAACGTGAATTTGAAGAATGTATCCATCTTTTCTAAAATATCTATTTTAGCAAAACGAAATTAATTTTTTAGCACTGTTTACTAAAATATATAAAATATACGTAAATTTTTATTCGAAATAATTCTGTTAAGGCTACTCTTAACCTTGAAATCATAAATTAATATTAGCATTAATTTATTTAAATGTTCTCTCTTTAAGAAAGCATTCTGCTAAGACAGTTAGCAGCGGTTTTATGTTTGCAGGAGAATGATTTTGAAAGTACTCATTGCATGGGTTCCGATAATCTTATCGCGAATTTCTTTAGTAGTAATTTTCCAAATCAACAGGGACAAGTGTATCCTAATTATTTGATATGGAGTTCTGTACATACAATTTTGGATAATGAAAATTCTCTACAAAATAATGGCGTTTCCATTAATATGATCGCCAAAACTACAATGAAAAAGGAAATAATAAACGAGTTTTGTAATATATATATATATATATATATATATATATATATATATATATTATATCCTCTCTTTATATCCTAATCTCCACGAGTCTGTGAGTTTTTCCGGAGGGTGCCAATTATATAACGGGGTTTTAGCCCGAAGTTAACCCGCGATATAATAATAAATTACATAGAGCATCAGTAACGTGGGGAAGGTAAATCAAAGAAGAATCGAGAGTTATAACATAATATATATATATATATATATATATATATATATATATATATATATATATATATATATATATATATATATATATATATATATATATATTATGTTAGATATATATTATATTATATAGAATCGAGAGTTATAACATAATATATATATATATATATATATATATATATATATATATATATATATATATATTATGTTATAACTCTCGATTCTTCTTTGATTTACCTTCCCCACGTTACTGATGCTCTATGTAATTTATTATTATATCGCGGGTTAACTTCGGGCTAAAACCCCGTTATATAATTGGCACCCTCCGGAAAAACTCACAGACTCGTGGAGATTAGGATATAAAGAGAGGATATAATATATATATATATATATATATATATATATATATATATTACAAAACTCGTTTATTATTTCCTTTTTCATTGTAGTTTTGGCGATCATATTAATGGAAACGCCATTATTTTGTAGAGAATTTTCATTATCCAAAATTGTATGTACAGAACTCCATATCAAATAATTAGGATACACTTGTCCCTGTTGATTTGGAAAATTACTACTAAAGAAATTCGCGATAAGATTATCGGAACCCATGCAATGAGTACTTTCAAAATCATTCTCCTGCAAACATAAAACCGCTGCTAACTGTCTTAGCAGAATGCTTTCTTAAAGAGAGAACATTTAAATAAATTAATGCTAATATTAATTTATGATTTCAAGGTTAAGAGTAGCCTTAACAGAATTATTTCGAATAAAAATTTACGTATATTTTATATATTTTAGTAAACAGTGCTAAAAAATTAATTTCGTTTTGCTAAAATAGATATTTTAGAAAAGATGGATACATTCTTCAAATTCACGTTTTTTGTCTTAAAAATTGGCAAATCAAAAAATCTTTTATATATCTTTAATGCAAACTGAAAAAAATTATTTTTGTTTTATTAAAATACCTACTTTTTAAAAAATTGTTAAATTCTAGTTTCTTTTTAAAAATAGCTTTAGAATTTATTATATCTATCTTTTACATATCTTCAATAAATGCTGCCCAAAATGTTTTTATCTCTTTTCAAAAGTGATTATTATACCAAAAACGTCCTAAATACTATTCATTTAGCTCCAAATTTCTATCAGATCTAATTGAAAGTTCAAACATATCTAATATGTCTTAATTTCTTCTTGTAACAAGCTTCCCTGCAAGAGTAATGGAGGACACACTTTTTGGTTTCACACATACACACACACATACATACATACATACATACAGATAGACTTTTTTGAAAAACATATTTTTAATCAGGAACCTCAAAAATATCGAGATTTATCCAAATATCACTCAATTATACCTTTCTCTATTTCGCGATAAACTGCAGCTAGCTGGTGCAATGGGACTGGGTAGGATATTTTTACGTACAGTTTCTCCACTACTGGATAGATATTATGCTAATAAACGTGTGTACATCAGGGCTTGTCTGAAAACACGGTTCTATGTTTCAATAATATTTTTTTTGCTAAAGTTCTGTTTATTATTTAGATTAGTCAAGTTTTGTATATATTCTTCAAGTTTACGTTCAATCGGGTACGGCTTAAATTTTTTTGATATTCCGCAGTATTTACTGGATTTTTGTCAGCACGTGTGCTTGTTACCGAGGCACCCCCCATTTCCAATATATGCATGGCCGTCGCACCCCCCCCCCCCCCCATTTCCATATTTTTTTCGACCATTACACTTCCGATTTCCGATGTATCATCATCGCGGATATCACTATTTTGCTCAACTACGTGCAACATTCTTAGACGTCATTTTAAACTATAACATGCTGACGCGTCATCTTTTAATTCGGCCAGCGAACGATAAGTGATTTGGTCCGACGGTAGAGAATCGCCATTTATTTCAATAGACTCTTTTTTCAAATTAAGTACAGCTCCATGCGCTTTTAGCCAGTCAGTCCCTAGAATCACATCGGTTGATAATCTCGGTACTACGATGAATGTGTGAGGTAAATTGAATTTCCAGATTTTTACATCAATATAAACTTTTGTATTAACTCGTACACTTTTATAATTTACTGCAACGTATATTGCGAGGTTATTTACTGGTAATTCTGGAATATTCGTATTATTATTTTCAATCTCTGAGTAAGAAGACTCTGATGCACGTGACTTCAGTTCCTAAATCAGCCAAATCATGATACGATATCCGGAAATCTCAGCGCGTACGCGTGGGCTAATTACTCGTGACTCTATACTATATTTCTCAAAGTCATCGCCGCGCGCTACGTTCCAGCACAAATCTTGAAGAAATTCCAAGCGCTCTAAATATCTCATTGTAATCGTGTTTATACGTTCACTATCACGTCTATTCTGCATTAATCGTTCGCTATTCAAAAAATTTACAATGTTTGGTGATGGGCGCGTTGTATCAGGCAAACGAAAATCGAGGTATCTGTAATTACGATCTCGGCAATTTCTTTGAACCGCTTGATTATTTAGCAAACGATCGCGGAACTTCTTTAATATAATAAACCGTAGATCGCTGGTACTGCTACGTTACTGGCTTTTGAAATGATTAACTAAACGGTCTGTTATAAGACGGAGCGGTTGATTTATTAGTGTCGCTTTCCTTATAAGATGCGTCAAGTCGCCCAAGAGCTAATTGTTTAATAATACAATAATTACATTCATAATCATAGATTAGCAGCGTATAATATTTCGCGATTCGACGTTGTTCTATGAAATATTCCAGCAAAGATCCATCAGATGATTTAAATTTATGTGAACTCCAATTTGTTTTAGTCTCGACTCTCGCTTCAATTGAATACATTTCCTTAAGAAACTATTTCTAAAATTCCGGAAACCGATAAATGAAGATAAGCGCGCTTCAAACCAAGCTTTCGCACGATCTTTTAACGCATCTTGGGTAACTAATAATTTTTGTTCGACACTGACGAACTTTTCTCCAATATAAGTCGGCAAGGTTAAAGAAATTTGCATTGTCTGACAATGCTCAAGTATACCCGGTACAAGATCCATATTCAAATAATTTTGATCACTCGCTTCACTCGAATAAGAAACGCGCCGTGTCCTAGCTGAATCGTTTCGCAAATCACAAGCTAAATTATTATTCGCAATTTGCATACCATTCGTTGTTCTTTGGTTCGAACCATTGAAAAGACCTTTGAATAGACCATTCAAATACTTACTCAGTTCTTCCTTCTCCATCAATAATAGCTCATTGAATTCCATGTGATGATCAAGTTGTTTACGTAACGTGGGGGCTCTCTTTCCTTGCCATGTGCGCATCAGATACTGTCTGCTCCAATTGTTCCTTCAACTTATCCATCTCGATG